>QVRM01000171.1:5000-65889 GCA_003439945.1 Dermanyssus gallinae | reverse complement strand
AGCACGAGCCAAACGGATATCTCTCTCAATCTCTCTCTCTCTTCTCTCCCTCTCTTGAACCCCACCGCACCCCTCTCGCTTCCCTATGTTTCGTCTCGTCTCGCAGACGACGTCACGTATCATCCTATTTCTTGTCTGATTGATTTTTCTTTCGATTTATTATTATTATTATTATTATTATGCATCGCATACCCATGTTGGCGTTCCACTTCTCTTGTTATAGTCGTTGTGATCATGCTTTTGTTGCGGCAGTGTGTTGTTGTTGTTGTTATTGTTATCGTTGGGTCTGTTGATGCCATTGTTCTTCGATTATCGATTTCGTTTCTACTAGTGTTATCAGTTTTGTCATCATCAGTTTTGTTAGTGCTATTTGTAATGTTTTAGTTGCGATTTTATAGCGGTAGTGATTTTAAGTTTATTACTGCCGATGCCTTATTTACAATTATTTGTGTTGATACACGAGGTTGTTAACGACATTGCCACTTGCCTATACCAGCCGGATTTACTGTTAATATTGTTGTTACTCCTGTTGTTGTTATATTGGTGTTGTGGTCATTGTCGTTGTTGTTGTTGCTGCTGCCTTGTTGCTTGTCGGTATTAAATCGTCGTTACCGTCATATAGTTGGTTAGTTATTACGATTACTATTTATTAATGGTCGTTTGCTTCTGTTGTCGTCGTTGTAATGGTTAGCGACGAATTTTGTACGTCTCCGTGGGTGCGGTGCTCCGTTTCAACCGACTAGCATTAGAACCAGTATAACACCGGGATATCGCCGGGTATCTAGCCACCGCCGTCGTTTTTGTGAGCCAGACTAAACAATTTCGGACAGTTAGACACACGCAAGACATGATCTATAGGTCATAGTCGCTGTCATCCTCGTCTTACTTCACGATAATGTCATTCTCGTCGTCTTCTTTTTTTCTTCACTTGTTGTTGCTTTTCTTCTTACTCTGTGTGTTGCTTGTTTATTTCTCTGTGTATTTGTTTAGGAATCCGTGTGACGACTGTTCGAAAGTAGTCGCGTTGCGCAGAACCAGAGATAGCAGCAAAAACAGCAGTAGCACCATCACCACCCAAACCAGTAGTAGCAACAACAGCGACAACAACAACAACAACAACAACAACAGCGACGACAACAACAACAGCGACAACAACAACAACAACGACAACGACAACAACGATAACGACGACAACAACAGCAACAACCACAACAACAGACTAGAGCTTGTAACATGCTCGAGGCTCGACGACCGACGCCGAACCACTGAACAACGGCGCCACCAGCGAGCGAGCACCGATGGGGCCAAGGATGGCCGCCCGCGCGTCCGGTACGACATGGCGCCGACATGATCTCTGCGGCGGCGATGGCGGGCGGCGGAGCCACGCGAGGCGAACCGCGAGCGAGGACGAGAATCTGGAGGAGGCCAGTCAACGGAGACATATCCTCCCTCGACCAAGACAACCAGCAGACCCCACAGATCTACGAATCATCATCAAGTGGATCGATACGACCGAGTATCGATCGTTAGTGAGTCAGTGATGATTCAGTTAGACATAGACGCATAGATCCGCGATATCGTGTCATTGCCGGCAGCAGCAGCTGGCGGCAGCAGCAGCATCGCGTCCTCACACGCTACAGGTAGGAGAAGGTCGCTTCTAGGCAGCCGACCAGCTGAAGGTCCCACTCTGTAGACCAGTCGAGCTTCGCTGATAGCCGGCGACGGTGGTGATGATGGTGATGATGGTGGTGGTGGTGGCGGCGGGGGAAGTCACGATGGAGGTTCACTACCCCCCAACTCAATCTGGAGGAATGCGCGCATATCGATGCCTTCGTGGTTCATAGATAGGTTTCAATTGAAGATTCCCCTCAATACATAGCGATCGAATAACCAATTGGCTGGTTTAGTTCCGCAGTAAAAAGCGCCCTGCCCCCCCCCCCCGTCAAACTACTCATGCTAACGGATCTACGATCGGCGCAATCGGCGCCCCTGTCTATACATAAAACACACACAGATACACACAGGCTCGAAACAGAGGAGAAGAAAAAAGAGAAAAACTAACGCAGCGGCCGGCAGAAAGCCGAGTATATGTTACGAATGTTCGCTCTATCGCTACGTCTATGACGGACATCGGCCAAGTGTCTAACGAAATCTCTGCGCGTGCCGCCTCTATGCTTGTGGGTTTGTGTGTAAACATAGCGTTTTATCGGTGGGATTGATCTGGGAGTATTGATAGCAAATGCATATATATATATATATATATATATATATATATATATATATATATATTTATATACATATAAAAGGAAAGGTTGTGCGCATAGAAGTCAGGTTATTCTTTGCTACTGTATACCAGCTGTGGCTTGGGCGGTTTTTCCTTGATAGCTAAATCGAGCTGAGCGTTGTCCTCCTATTACATTTCCCTTTAGAAAAAAGGTCCCGGATAAGGCCAGTGTCAGTACGCTAAAACGGTACAAAGGTAGCAGCAAAGCGATGGCAAAGTAGTCTCCCACCAGCCAACATGACTAAAAACAAGTGGGTTCGATTATACCTGGAACCTCTCTCCTCGACGAACCCTGAAATGATGGCCTCCACGGCCGTGCCGAGGGGAGTCACATATAGGGGTCAGACACGGAGAGGTTCCAGCCAGGTGTAAAGCCTTTTTTGTCGTTACTAATTAGCGCGGTATTATTCGAAACTGCTCGACATAGGCTTCGAACGATTGAAGTAAGTTTACTATTCAAGTTGTTTACTCGCGTTGACTGATGTGGAATTAGAAAAGGAGGGAGTATTGTAATGCCTTAAGACGTGTTATATCAAATGGGCACACCGTATTGGGTTATGTAGTCGAGAAAACCGACCCACCCGGAAGCACACTGAAACAAAAGCAGGAAGCGCAAAAAACGCTCACGAAACAGGACATACAGCCAACTAGCTTAACTAAAATCATATGTTAACCAGGAACTTTGAGTAACGACACGTCGAATCTTAGGTGAGACTTGATAGTGGGTCAGATGTCGCACACGATTTGGCATACAGTGAAATGGTCCCAACCTAGCTTTGACCTGTATGTTCTAGGATGCCACCGAGGTAATTTTCCAAGGTTTTCAGAGCAAATCCGCCTTAACACGACTAAACAATGCAATATCGTCAGCATAGAGAGTTGTGTCGACTGTATCTGTGTGGGCAGGCTTTTAGTTGATGGGAGGTCGCTTAGCAGCGTGGACAACAAAAGTGATAGTCTAAGATTGTCACGCTGTGGGTAGCGCGTTGTCTGCATAATTGCTTCGTGAATCACAGACTCCGTCGTCGAGGATAATAGGCATTTTACTGGACGGATACTGGCCAGCAGATGAAGTAGCCTGAATGGTGTATCAGCACTGGCTATCTTCTTTAGCACAGACGATCGAGTATGCCATAGAGACAGCTAGATTTAGATCCAATCTATCAAAAGCTGCCTACAGAAACCGTCCATCTCTTTATGTCGAGATTTAACTTAACCTCGACTACGAAGCTCTGTGCATGCTGTCAGAACTGATTGTTATTTATGGAAGCCATGCTGCCCCGGTGGTATGACGACCCTCACCTTTGTAACGGTATAACAGGCAAGAATCTTGTCAATCGAGCTCTTATTGACGTGATGCCACGTCAAGAACTGGGCATTGCTGGAACTCATTTTTTTCTGGAATAGCTTTTAGGACAAGCTTTAAGTTTCTGGGATCCGGCATGCATTGATACCGCGCTTGAGCAGATATGTAAGTAGTGGCTATAGCAAAGGGGAATCATTTATGTGTTCATACCTTGCGAGATCAGGGCCAAAGACCTTTTGCGCTTGAAACATTGGATTGCCTCCAACGCCTCCAAGTTACGAATGAGAGACGTCATCAAAGCAACCGGGCAATTCTTCCCAATCCTCTCCAAGCTCGACCTCAATGAGCACTGCCAAGAAAACCGTAGTATTTTCGAAGAAATGGGACAGCTCATTTTGACATTTATTCTGTACCAATATAGCTTGTACCATGAGGGCTCGCCGAGCTTCTTCGTCAGTCCTGGACATAAACAGAAGGTGCCAAAATTGTCTGTGAATCACGGAGTACTCCCGATCCAACAACGAAGCCAATTTGCGGTCAGAGCCGCAAGATCCTCGAGTTGTAGCTACAATTGCCGATGAATATTGCCGATATATATATATATATATATATATATATAACAACGATATATTATATATAACAAGACACTTTGGAGGTTACGAGTACTGGCCTCAAGAAGCAAGTATATATATATACATGTTTCTTGAGGCCAGTACTCGTAACCTGCAAAGTATCTTGTTCTGTGTAAAATATGAAGCAAATATATCGATGGTGGATGACCCTGGACAAGGCTATGCTCCTTCAGCATTTGACCGGATAACTGTTGCTGCACTCGACGTGGCATGCTGTGCTCTGTATACCACCTCGATGAGTGTACGAGTGCTATGTCTCTTATACAGTTAGCTCGCTGACATTCTAAATGTTTAGTTTTATATTTTATTAATGTGGTTTTTAGGTGATTTTATGTGTAAATGTGTAAATGCACTCATACCAGACAAGTGGAGCAATAAATTAAACAAGTGGAAGATGTCGTGCTCGTACGCGTGCGAATATATATATTTATATATATATATATATATATATATACAAAGAAAGAGAAAGTGATTATAGGAAAGGGCAGAAACCGTAGATCCAGAAGATTATATTGGAAGTCTGCATAGGCCGGTCGGGGAGTGGAAGCGCGACTCAGTGCATTTCTATGTGCGTCGCGGGTTTAGTTGCTGTCGTATAAGTTTTGACAGGACCACACGCATGGTGTTCAAGCTAGGAAGAGCCAGCCAACTAAGCCACTAAGCCAATCGCATTGTCAAGGTCATCATCAACAACACCAATTACATACACTGCATGCACTACATATAAATACTATACTTGTAAGCACACATTTACGTAGTAGATGTTCCGAGACATGCCTACGCCACAAGGCAAGACACGCTTCGTGAGTTGAAGGCGGAAGCCGCGAGACAGTTGCTCCTGGCCTGCCAGCCCATATTCGACGGAAGAGATGATGAAAACGATGCTTTTTTTCTTCTGACGTCCAGAGAGCAGAGAGCAGGAGTTCGTCAGTGTACGAGAGAACAAGCGAGCTTGACTTTGACCTTTCGCGGCGGCGACGACGAAGACGACGAGGACATTCACGACAAAATGTGTGAACGCTCCGCTGCACACTCGGAAACGTGAATAGATAGGACCAGAAAGCGAGGCAGAGAAAAGAAGAGCTCGTTGAACATAAACTGACATTGTAGCCAAGTTTGACAAGCGTAGAAACGCGTGAATCCCTCTAACACACCGATAGCGACATATCCGGTGTGCCTGAGATCGTGAGATTAGCCCCTTGCAATGTGTATATATATAAATATATGTATATATATATATATATATATATATATATATATATATATATTATATATATATTATATATATATATATATATATAAGCACGGAATCCTATATTAAGCGCATAGTAAAGTAAGGCATACTGGCGCGACTCCATTCCATGTTTGAGAGGAAAAATCTTCTACAAGTTGCGTTAGCCTAACTCATTATTATTACATGATCTATGGCTTCTGATGAGTTTTTGCTTGTAATAAACGCACGCTCAAACTAATTTAATATTTAGATGATTCACTGCAATTAATATCTTCCTGGTTATGCTAGTGTAAACAAGTTGCACAACACACTCAGAGTGAATCCTTAGAACCTTGAGCTTCGAAACGAGCCCAGGTAAAGAATTTGTTTAAAGATAGGCTACGAGTAACAAAAAAATGTCTAGCTAAAGCCAACTCATAATATTGTACATGACCGATTGACTGTGATTTCGACAGCTGGAGTCCACAGGCATTAGAATACGTTGGATAAAATTGGAAAAAAATTGATGGATGACTCATATGGTCGCTACTGCGTAAAAGAATGATGTTGCCATTTATGCACAATGTTACCTTCAAAATGCAATCACACCCTGAATGTATATCAAACCTCGTGATGAGCATTGGAAGCACTGAAAGACGGTCACATACCAGCATGTGCAACGTGCCGTCTAGCTAGTGCACCACTAACCCAAATTCGACAAATGGCAAACGAATGCGTGCTTTCGTTGAAAATGACCACAGTGGTGCAGTAACCAATAGACGACAGAGACGATATACTCGGTTCAGACGGAAAGATTGAGACGCTAATTTGATTCTAAACAGTCAAATCTCGTGCAAAGACTCCAGGCTTGCCGATCATTCTTCGGAACGACCTTAAACACGTATTCCAAAACTACTCCATCAAGCCTAGATGAATTGGAGTTCTTTCAAACTTCTGCACTCTCCGTGCAGCTTACCCAGCTTTGTCTGGACCGACCGCCTTTCTTAAGTTGACAGGCGTAATTTTCTAATGGATCTTATTTTTAGTTTTATTTAGAAAACTATTTTGATATCGAAGGCAAGCAAACATGACTTAAATTAGTTCATCGAGTTCCATCGAGAACCAGGGCTTTTACCGTGTCTAATTAAATCATCTCCGCTGCAGAGAAACGCGGGCACCATTGCTTAAGTAATATAGGAAAACGCTTGCGTTTCTGTGTGAAAACCGCATACATGTGAAATTTATTAAGTTTTAGAATTTGTGATTTTGTATATATATATATATTGTGGATAATGTGATATTGATAAATACCAAATACTTGTATGCACCGAAGAAGACACAGCGTCGCTACAATCACGTGCACACTACATAGGATCCGTGTAGATTTTGCAGACCATCCGATATATACTGCTACCAATATTATGGTGAATAAATATGTATGTATATATATATATATATATATATATATATATAATTTTGTCATCATCATGTCAGCATACATTATTTTGGAATATATATGTATATATATATATTTTTTTTTAAATAATTTATTTCGTCTAGATTTTTATGCGTACTTCCTGACGCAAGGTAGGTAAGTAATAGCCGACCATGTGTCACATCATGCCGGGACATCGCTTGGTTAGCACAGCTATAGAGCCACGGCTACAAACAAACAGACCTCCTAGACCCATTTGGCCAGGCCACAAAGTCGACCTCTGGCGGAGAACCAACAACAACACAACGATCACTCGTGATGGTTGGACGATTGAACGAATGAATAAATGAATGGATAGATGGATGGATGAAAAGTGTGAGCGAACGACCGAACGGCATGCATGCATGGAAATGCTCGCATACGTCCGACAGGAAATCCAAATAAGGTGGCTGCACCTTTTACGACACCACCACGGCCATGCGTGGGCGACCGTCCGTCCGTCACCAGGATGGCGTAACAATGGCGTCGAGGAGAAAGAAACACGGTGCGTCCGACCGATAAATTCATTATCCAAGCCGCGCGCGCGTCGTCTACTCCTTCTTCCAGCGTCCGATTCCAAACCTGCGAGGTGATCGTCGGGTGGGTGCAGTGGTCTGCCAGGGCGTAATTCTCTTATTGTTCATAATTATCTTATTATGACATTGTTGTTGTTGCTGTTATTGTTGCTGCTGCTGCTATTGTCAATCTTGGCCGGGCCCACTGACCTCCGTGGGAGTTTAAACAACAATTTCAACGGATGTGGGCGCCGGCGAGTACGCGTTTCGTTTCAGCAGCCGCATGGCATAACGATGACACGCTGTTGTTGTTGTTGTTGTTGTTGTTGTCTGCTTGTAGTTGTAGTTGTTGTTGTCTGCTTGCAGCTGTCAGGACAGTTTTGACCATTCGTCACTCTGTTTTGCTCTTCTTGACGGTCTTACTTCTTCTTCTTCACTCACATTTCGCCCGCTTCTCCATCGATCTCTTTCTCTATCTATTCTTTTCTATTGAGATAAACAAGTTTGTATATATGTATGTTAGCCTTGGTCGCTTGGTTTTTCATAGGCGACCACGCTCCGTTACCGACCGTCAGCATTGGCACACACACCCATCAACGTCATGGTTTCATCGAGACAGGAAGGAAGCAGAGAGAGAGACTTCTTGCTTCTGGCTTGCTTCTTGAACAGGAGCAGGCGGATCTCCACTCTACTAGCTCAGTGCTCAGTGCTGTGTGCAGTTAGACGGGCGCACGCAAGCATTGTAGAACCCTATTAGAAACAAATGATGAGTCATTCTCTATCGTGCCTCGAGCAGCCTCTGACATATCGGTGCGTCATTTAGCGCCGCTGTACTAGGTGGAGCAAACCTGTTTGCCACCGTTTGGCCTGCACAGGTCGTCCTAAAGTTGATCCTCCTCAGCCAGCACTGGACCCTTAGCGGCAGTTTCATCTCGTAGGGTGGTAGGCCGTCAGGCCAACTACATCGGTTATCAGCTGAGTACGTCCGGCCATCCAGCGGTTGACAATGAGAGAGAATGTGCTGTGTGAATCGGCGCTGATTGTTGTTGATGGTGTGTTCACGCGAGAACGACATTCATATCTACATACATGCAACGATGCGCACAGAAGACAAGTCTATGCGGAAGATAGCAGCCACGCACATACATATCCTGTCGAAAAATTCCTGTGGCTCTGCTAAGCTACCATAGACAGCACAGCGCCGCCGAAAAGAAAACCGTAAAAAAGAGCATAAAAACAAAATACGAAACCTGGAAGAGAACACCTGCGCTCGATTTATGCGTAAGCGTGCAATCGCTTAGTGGTTAGTGATGCGAGGCGATGTGGCGCCGGTAGAAAATAAAAGCATCTCGATACATACATCGAAAATGGCCACTTTGATAATTATGCTAAATAAACAGCTCAGCCTAGACTTAAGAAGATGCCATTTTTTGCTTGGCCTAACGACGGCGACAACAATACTATATAAAAACGACGACCAACGCCATCTGGCCTATATGTATATGATAGGCATCATATACATATATTGTATATGCTTTCGCAAGCAAAGAGCTTCGCAACAAAGAAGTGTTTCACACGGGCGGTTGAATGTTTTGTGTGGAATGTGAGGTGGCGACACCCATCCGACTCGGATGATATTTGTCGCCATAGACGCACTAAACACCTAGACAGCAACAAATTCTTAAACTCGGCACCTTATTATATATATATATATATATATATATATATATATATATATTATTATTATTATATGTTAGAACAATACAATTGCGAGATGTGATTGTGTATCCTCGATATTTCATGGTTTCCACCTAGCTATTTTCAGTCCATCGCACCTAATATCGAGGCGGCATTTCCTCTGCAAACTGACAGTGAGAGCAGTTGCCTCAGAAACTCGTCTTCGCGTATATTCCCGGTGTTTGTACAAATATAATCTATCGAATAGTGACATTACTGAGATTGAGTTTCACACCTGGAAAACTATCGCCTAATAGCTCTAACATTCAAAGGGTTACTTAAATATGAGCTAGAAGGCGGGCACCTGGACTAAGCGAGTGCTGCCCAGATCTCATTATTAATAAAAGGTAAACAAGCTGCACTTGCAGCATACACACACATAGTGAAGTTGACCGCTTTTGATAAGTCAATTGATTGGCCTGTATCAAGTTAGTCAAATGTTAGTCGGAAATCCTACAAATCTTGTTGTAAGCTAGGCCAGCATGCTGACGATATTTACACAATGAAGTTTTTGTAACTTGTAGGTTAACTAACCGTTGCTGAGATCACCCTGGTACGAGACTCCAGCACATTTGATCGTTCACTCTGCATAAAAATCTGATTTTCACAGCTGTAATCCACAAGCTTATGGCCCTGTAACTGTAGAGAAACCGGTCACTTGTGGTGTTGTCTGTAGAGTAAACCTACGTAGCAGCGATGCTGTGTATTAGTTAGCGTGTACAAGACTCAACAATGCCGAGATTGCCTCTTTGGAATCCTGCTTTACCACAAGCGCAACGAAGAAGATCTTTTACATGTACCTAACGAAGAAGATCTTTTACCTGGCTTAAGTTTGCTGATACATACTACTTGTCCGTGCGGAAGCTTTCTTTTTTTATAAACCAGACCTGGTGCTCAAGACCTAACCTCGCAATTGAATGAAATGTCATCTTGATGTAGAAACGTCATCCGTTGTCATGTCAACCTTGATGGAAAAATGTGATCTCTTGAACGGCAACGTCACGGAAATTGAGTTTTACACCTGGAGACTATCACTAATAGCTGTAAGATTAAAAAAACTGAATAGCTTTGCGATAGTCTGTGAAAAGGACTTAGGCAATATCGTATACACACCTAAAGACATTACGTGCAGACTAACGGGATCCAACCGAGTTTTGATTATGTATCAAATTATAATTTAGTTTATAAGCATTTATTTTCCATTTGCTTACTTTGGCACTCAGACATTATTTTAGGGTCTACTCTATCTCTGCTCTCACAGGAATAGAGATCGTTTACGTAAACGAGTTGACGTTCCATGTTATTGCAACGGAGCTAAAAATAGGAGAATTTTTTGGACCGCCATTCGCGGAAATGTCCATGATTTCCTCTTATATTGTTGCTTCGATCTACTTCTGTTAGATCATTCGCTGCTGGTGATGTCTAACCAGTCTTAAATGCTCTAAATTTAATGCTCTAAACGATACGACCCAATAGACCTTACATTGTGTCTGCACTGTCTGCATAGCAAAAATATATGCTTCTTTCAATATACCTAATTCCTCAGCACTAACGGCAAATATGGCAATAATATACTACAAGAATAGCAGTCACATCTATAGAAGAAAACATGCGAAAAACGAAGCAGCACGACAAACAGTGATTAATAATAATAATAATAATAATAATAATTGTTCGAGCATCAGCACATCAACATTGAATAAAACACGACAAAACGAAAACAGCGGTGACTTTAGTTGAACCAATCAAATGTAGATCATCGGACCACCGGCTGTAACCTACCGTTGACGACCGCGACGAACAGATGCGAACATATTTTTGGCGGCGGCGTAAATCTACAGATATGTAATAAATCGTCACCATTGGACAGAAAGTCAGGGACTGTACTGAGGGCGGCACATAGGGAGGGGGGTGGAGCTGGGACGAAGATTTGTGAGAATGACGATGATGACGACGACGACGAGAACGAGAACCACGGAGCCCCACGATGGAACGCGACTACGAGAAGATCTACAGTATTGTTTTTCTTCTTCGACTGTTCGGGGCGTGTCGAGCGACCTCTGACGTGACGTCTGAGAGCCATCAACACCGCTCTCGAGGAACGAACGGGTGCCCGCGCCACCACATGGCGCTTACCGAACCGCGCTAACGTTACATATCGCCCTCGAAATACGTCGGCCGGCCCCAGCTTACTACACTAGTGGGCCAGCTGCTCACTACGCACGGTGACTATGTATGTGTCAGTCAACTATTCTAATCCGTCGTCGTCATCATCATAGTCCGTCGTCGTTGTCGTGGTCTGACGGCACACGCCTTACACATGTCGACCTACATACGTTTGTGACATGTGTATACGTATACGTGTATTAAGTACATGCGTACACTCGGCCGGATAGGAAAGTCATTGATGTATGTATACCTATATATAGAGAAAGGGATAGAGGGATATGTACATATTTATTTATATATATATATATATATATATATAGATAGAGAGAGAGAGAGAGAGTAAGATGGGAGGGAGAGAGAGCTGGGGGGGGGAAGAGAGAGAAAAACGATCAGTGTAGGGCCTACCGACTGACCTTGCCAGAATGAAAGCTGAAACATCAAATAGGTGTTTGTGGCATCCATCTGCGTGCGGGAGGCGGGGGGCAATTCTTCATCCGATAAACCCCAACAACCGTCTTTCAGCAGCTGTCTTTGTCACCGTGGCCCGTGCGGCTGCTGCTGCTGTTGCTGGTGCTTCTGTTATCTTCGATATCGCCTCGCCGATATCGAGCGTAACCAGCCGGTTTGACCGTTTGGATGTCCGACATACCATGGTTTTTGATTGGATTCGTGCATGCACATGTACCATTGCCATAACGGCGAACACGATGTCTATTTACTAATACTACTACTACTTCTACTACTGTTGCAAGTGCTACGGTTTGTAGAATGAGTAAAATGTAGAAGTTGGTACAACACCACTCCCATGAATTCAAAGCAATGCCTACGCAGTTACCGATCCCTGGGGTTGGGGGGGAAGGAAGCGGGTTTACTGGGTTTGCGAATCCCAGACTAGTCACCATGGCTGGGGTGGCGCATGCCCGTCCTGGATTCCCGTAATCCCCCAAAGTAATGCTGAGAGGTTTCAGAACAGTAAAAAAAACAGTGCTACGGTTTACGATTACTTGTGCAACAACTTCGACTACGATTTCGACGATACTGTAGACCGGCAGTAGTAAGCTACGCCCAATTTTAGCGCAGCTGATCTCCTTGTATAAGCAGTCGCCGTTGTACGAGTGTGTCTGCGTCTGCTATTTATTTTATCGGTGATGGAGTCGACCGTGTCATCTCGCTCAATGCGTTGATGAAGTGCCATCGAGCGCGCGAGCAAACAAAGAAGCGAAATAGGGGAAAAGGTATCTAGAGAGATGCCGATACTGTTGGCTCCACCGCGAGCGTCTGACAGATAGGCTGAACTGGAAAATGTTGTAATCTCGACTAACGAGGAATAGTTTGTTTTCTCTTAGGACGTGTAGTATGCGTCTACATGACTGATGCGCGTACCCGTCGCTGAAACACCCTTTTTCGGTAGATTCAGCGGTGACGACAATGGCCTTGAATTCCTAGAAGGGGTTTTGTTTTCAATTCTAGACTACCTATTGGCCTTTACGGGCTTGGAATCGCGGGGCAGCGTATCTTTAATGAGGCACAGATGGCCGGACACGTTAAGATATCTAGGCTTACCCCAACAATCCTTGTGGTAACAGCATGACCGCTGACTCTCAGCGGTATATGGTGTATCATCAATACTCTCAATGAGCACCTCTCAGAATTTGATCAAAATCGGAGATTGAAGCGCTATATATATATATATATATATATATATTCAAATGTCCGCATGTCCGCCTGAGGTAACACAGTACCTTGTAAGCATCCAACGCCACCTTGTAAACGTTTAGAATTTGGTAGTTCACTTTAAATTATCTTTAATATAGTGCATTATTTTTCGTTTCTAAGTCGCCTCGTTGGCTACGTCAGAACAGGCGTCCTGACGTCTCGTGTCCGAGACTAAAAATCCGTAGTGGCTGATAAATACTGATCTATGATCGCTAATTGCGACATAGGCGACTAATCACCTCTACGGTAGGGAGCGGCTCTTTTCTTCCAGGGAATTTGACATAACTAACTGGAGGATCTAAACCACGAACGTAAGGCACGACGGTCGATTGGCTGCCAGATACATTATACGTTGCAGCGGCCAAGCGTTGGAGTTTTTTTTAAAACTCTTTTCTGTATATTAGCCTTCGGGGTCACTATAAGTCGTGGCTGTTTCAGGGTCGATGTGTTGTCTTGATAGGACAAGTATGAACCTACTCACGCAGTTTTGACAATAAAAATCATGTGACAAAGTTCTATCTTCTGACCTATAACAACGTAAAAATAGCTACTATCTATTCCTGTCCTGCACACGTTCATCATAAATTATTAACGATATTTGAAACTCATAATACGTGCTGCTATCACATTGTATCTTGCAAATCAGATTACAATTACGAAATAAAGCAAATCAAAATTGTACAAATGATCTGAGTGCTTTTCAATAGGCTATCCAAGCGAGCGACATTCGTTTAGGCGTCAGTTCAAACGGAGACACACAGGACAAATGCCTTCATATTAAAGATGTATGGGTGCATGTACACATTTGTGTATGCGCACGTGCCTTTATCGCTGTTGTCGCATCGTGCGAAGAAAAGGAAGTCAAAAATTGATGACTACCGAGATCTAGCTCGTCCAGCGATTGGGCTCGCAACAGCTAAACAGGGTTGCCTCTCTCACAAACGAACTCTGTTCCCCTGAAAATCGCAGCTTTTTTGAGAGCGGCGTCGATATAACACACACCCCAGCAATTGGCAGTTAAACTACGACACAGCGACCACGGAGGCGTTACTTTTAGCTGGCAGGGATCGGATGTTCCCACATTAAAGTTGACTTCGGACCAGATTCGAAGCGATGTTGATGATGAGATGGGATGCACACATATATATATATATATATATATATAGAGAGAGAGAGAGAGAGAGAGAGAGAGAGAGAAAGACAGCGAGATGGGAGCGGGGGAAAGGCTCGTGGTCTTAGCCGGTAGACCTCAGAATAAAGATTCCCAGAGCGGTGAAATCATCGGAACACCATGGAAGTGATACGACGGGCTTTCCCTTCATTTTTTAGTGTAGAGCGTGTAGTATCGCGGTCGCTGTGTCGAGTCACCCCCCTCGTCACGCTCGGTAACAATGTACAACATTATTATTATTATCATTATTGTTATCATTGCTATGCTACTGCTCTTGTGACTATTATCGCTCCGATTTCGGCCGATGAAGGCGGCGCATTTAAAGCACCCTATGGTGCTCATTCCCTCGAATGAAACGACGGTTCTGGAGGTTCACTCGGCCCCCTTCAAATCTCGTCTCATGACCACCCTGCTGCTGCCACGGCCGCCGATCTTCTTCTCGTCGTCGTCGTCGTTACAAGAGATGTTCGCTCCCTTTCCTACTATTCCTGGTGTCGGCATACAATTTGGAACGCCCGCCTATACGAGCATTTTAGACTCGAAGAAAAAAGTGCCTAAACAGTGCCATGCGACTCACGCTATATATATATATATATATATATATATTGGTATGGTGTACTGGACTCTAAGAGCATTTTGACATGCTTAAAATAGGAGCGACGTGCATTATCGTGGTATCGGGCATCCCAGAGTTATGTTCTCGAGGGGTCGTGTATGAAACGGAAGCCATCATGACTTCTTCAAAGGTACTGAAGGCATGAAGTAGCGATGTTATTCGTGACGAGTGCGGGGAACGGCTATAATGACACATCAGAAGTAATAATATTAATTTTGTTTTTACTATTATTTCTAGTGTTACTTATGATCAATTTTTCGGTATATATATATATATGATAGATATATATATTGTTACACCCCGTTATGAGTTAAATAAAATTTGCTTGATAAGTATATATATGTCTTATACGGTATTATATATATAATATATATATATATATAATATATATATATATTACATATATATATATATATACTTATCAGCAAATTTTCATTTAGACTCATAACGGGGTGTAAACAATATATATATATATATATATATATATATATATATTGTTACCACCCCGTATGAGGTTAAATAAAATTTGCTGGATAAGTATATATATATGTATATCTATATTATATATATATATATATATATATATATATATATATAGTATATATAATGGTATATTATTGTATATATATATATATATATATATATATATATATATACGTTTCTTTATACGCGTCTTAAGACACGCATACATAAGTATATTATGACAATTTGTATTTTAAAGCAATTTAAAATTTGTATTGTTATGAACACGTAATAAAAGGGACATTTGCATTCGAGGGCGATTCGATGCAGTGATAGAACAGCTACTACGTTGGCACTCTCTTGGTTAACGGCCTAACATCGTGTTGTCACTGAGCACACGTGTATAGACGCAGATAAACGGTATAGCCTAATTCAAGTTTAGTTTAAAAAACAAATAAATATGTGAACGAGAAACGAAAATTGCGCTACCGAACACCTGCTGTTCTAGGAGAGAGTTCTCTTCGTCCTTGCTCTCACGGCACAAAGCAGGATGCGATAGACGCTAGCGAGGTCTTTCTAGTGGCCTGAGCTTTAGAACGCTGTCAGTACAACCCGTCATGGGGCCCCGGGCCCATGAGCGGAGCCAACACATAGAATGGCTCGCATTGGGCTTTGCTTCTGCGTCGCGTGACATCGTCGCGCTCCTGTAGTGCCAACTCCGAACCTTCTCCGTCGCAGCGCGACAGGTAACAAAGAACAACACAAGCTCAAGGTCAACCAGTCGAGGTAACGGCTCAACGATTTTGTATGAACCAGGCTAACCTCTCACCTATGTATCTAATTCAGGAACGATCTTGGGTCAGGTTTGCCTATATATATATATATATATATATATATATATATATATATATATATATATATATATATATATATAATATAGAGGCTTTCCTTTAACAGCTGGCATGTAAAACACAGCCACTCGTTTGGGCAAATACTTTATGAATGTTTTGACCCTGTCTTTTTCAGCGAGGCCCCTGCTATTTAAAACATTTTTTAGAAGGTTGTTTTTGATTCTAGACTATCCTCCGTCCCCTATGGGCTTGGCACTTAACCTGAGATATATCTTCAGTGCACCAAGGGCCGGACATGTTAATATATCTAGGGTTTCCCCAACAGTTCCTTGTGGCAGCATGGCCACTGACTCTCAGCAGTATGGTTTATCATCTATTCTCAATGAGCATCGCTCAAAGAAAATTTGACCAACAACAGGGATCGAACCGGCGACACCCCGGTAGGGCCCCTGCTATTACTAGTCGATTGTGGGCTGTGTTTGAAGTGTTTTTTGTTTTACTAAAAGCAATGTATAACGTTGTTTTCATCTTGATAGCTGTGATACAACTTACATACAGTCGTATATCTAGCGTTTAGGAAGCGTATTAAAGATCTTGTATAAAAAGCGAGCCGATCCAAATGGGCAAAATATGGATAGCGATACTAACGATACAACGGGCAAGATAATCGGCCGAGTGATCAAATAATCCCTGTAAAAGCAGAACAGCGTGCCGAAGTAGCGAGAGGAGATAAATGCCCACTCAAGAGAGGATTAGAGCTTGATGGGTGGCAATAGACACTGACTATGTTAAGCTTAGGGAGGTCAATGGACCACTTTATTAGAGTAGATCATCCCACCTAAAGCACTAAAAGGATATAAAATTAATTGCGCAGGCAGGACGATCTACGGAGAAATTCGGATAGAAAATAATTGCCTATTAGTTTTTATTATTTTGTTTAAATTATATGATTATTATCCAAACAAAAAAAGGGCGACTAGCATTTGCATTCCCTATGACCCCCTAATCCGGTGGTGTTTAACAGTGCAGCGCAAAAGACACTTCTATCAAACCCTGCCTGAAGACTGTTACTAAATTTCTTATTCAGGAATTCTGAGTCTACTCAAGTCTAGCTTGTCATTGCTTCCCCTTGCCTATAGACGTCATTGTAAGCTGTGGGCTACTAGACCTACCATAATTTCCGCGAGGTAGTTGTCGAGTTTTATAACAGCCAGTTTTGCCGCATGAACACTTTGCATAGTTCACATGTAAAACGTTGAACACAGTGGCACTATATTCTAGCTTGACATAGTGTATTCCACTCGTATTAGAAAAGCTAGCCCTTTGCCTCGATCTAATAGCAGCCGTTCAAGTAAAACCTATTCTCTGCGGAAATTTTAAACGCTCTCTTGATAAACCAGATAATAAGAAGACGACATTGCTAATCCACGCATTGGAGTTCTCCAAAGTTTGAATTGTCTCCAAACCAACGAATTCATTACGCCCCAAGGACAAACTACATTGGTTATGTTTACCACTAATGCCAATGTAGTTTGCCTTTGGGAGCCGAGCGAGACAATACATAGTAGATTACAGAAAAGCGCCTTTAGTACAACGTGGCACCTCCTAGTAGCTATGAAAAGTTTCATTCTGTAAGAAAGTACGTCTCGAAATTGGTGACAAACCATTAGGTGTCAAGCTTTACCTAGCGCGTCTAATGAGAGTGTCGCATGAAATTATTCTGGTCCCCACCAACAAGGATGCTGAGAACACTGCAACAGACACACGCGAAGTGTTCATGAATAATTTTTTTCTAGGGAAAATCAAATTCAAATTTTGTGGTCTTTTTGAAAATGCGAATTGAGTAGAAGTTTCGAGATTCTTCTCGCCAGATGGTCCTCTCGACCGGCGGTCTGCTTTCGTGTGGCTAACTCGCACTCATTTTGCCTATTAAGCCAAGGCAGCAGGCGTCCCGGACGGTACCACCGGGTGTCACCCGGGGCATTAACCGTCCAGCCCGGGTTTCATGTGCAGCACACTTCCCCCGTATTGGGCAGCAGGCGTCCCGGACGGTACCACCGGGTGTCACCCGGGGCATTAACCGTCCAGCCCGGGTTTTATGTGCAGCACACTTCCCCCATATTGGCAGTAGCCTTAACAGCCCTCGAATGGACCACGACAGGATGACAATATGAATTCGTCGCCAACCAACCGATATCGTATGCCTTGCCCCCCGTTAGATGGTCACGGGAGTGTTACTATTGGGAGTTTACGCCGTCTGACTAACTTACATGGGGGCTCGTGAAGGTCCCCGCAGCGCGCGGAAGTCGCGCACCAGCGGACCAAAGCCGGTAAGAGAGTCATAGTTACTCCCGCAAGATAAGTATACTATCTATATACTATATCTTGGCCCAAAGACCACCCCAAAACGACCGCTTTTAATGTAAATTCAGGTCATATAATAAAGCTATTCAAGAGGCTAAATTGACGCGCAAGGAATGGAAATTGAGCGAACTTCTTCTTGAGGCGCAACAACGCAACATATAAATGGCCGAACACTCACAGACGCTCGGCGGCATCTTCCATTCGACGTAGCGAAATAAATGTCTACTTTCAGTATAATTTGCTAGATGTAACACAGTTCCAAAATGTGTGCCCGTGACGTCTTCTTCCTGGGACGTGCGAATTGCCCACGCTTGATTAGCATTGTCCCAAGCGTTTAGCGAATCTGAAGTAGTCAATGCAATCGCTAATGAAACTACAACACCGCTTGGAGATTAAACTGGAGCGGTTACGGAAAGCGGCAGGGCCTAACGAGATTCGCAATGAGTATCTCGGGAAAGCATCTTGTCTTAGACCCTGCTCACAGCCCTTTACAACAGCGTCCTCAAGACGTGCACCGTGCCTGAAAACGAAAATCCAAGTCTTCTAACTATCATTCCGACAGAAGAAGGAGTTAGCTTCAACGTTTTGTCGGCGGCATGGTTTAGGGGGCTAGCGCAACCATAACTAGTCATGGTTGTCATCTACCGAGGTGTCGCCGATATGATCCTTGTTGTTGATCATTTTTTTGCGATGCTCATTTATAATAAATGATAACCCATAGCGCTGGGAGTCAGCGACCATGCTGCCACAAGGACTGTTGGAGAACCTTAGATAGATTTAACATGTCGCCGCTCTAAGCGCCCCTGATATGAAGAAATTACATGTGTATTTAGTTATACAGGGTGTTCCGTAAATAGCGCATTCTTAATCACCCCATTCCGTAATTCATTAGTCCGTAACTAAACGAAAAGAAGTTTTAGATGTATTTTTTGGGTGAACGTTATCATGCCGAGACTTACTAGACTCTCGCTTAGTTAGGTCCAATGCATAGTAGTCCAACGGATTTAAATTGAGGCTGCTCAGCCTAATGAAACGAAGACGATCCACTGATTCGTGCTTGAGAGAAGTTTTTAAATAGGTTAGCGCTTGCTAGTGTCCCAGTGGACACATACATGCCTGAAAATATTCTACGACCCCTAAACACAACATTAAACAACAAAAAAAGTTACGCTAAAGTGGTTGGCGGGGTCTCTACACATGACCCAATACTACAGACCACTGGAGTATCTCAGGGCGATAATTCCACCATTCCGTTGTTTGCAGTGCTCGCAATCTCCTTGGCGAGATCTGGACACGCACAAACAAATTTACTAACGCATGCTAATTAAATTAATCAACTGTGATTTAGATCGGAAGCAATTGCTTAGGTGTAGCACAGCTTGCATTTAGGGAGTAATCTTATCGAAAAAGGAAGCGAGCTTTGCAAGACGAAATGCTCGTAAAACTCTCAATTCTCTTATAGATATACCTTCGGACACACATGGAGAAGACAATCTTTTGATTTACGCCTAAGCTAGGGCTAGCTGTTTGAAGATTAATTGAAAGGTTCATCGCAGAAGCAGCAATTGCCTCGTTTATCTGCTGGTTTCAACCCGCTTTTTGTAAATAACTTCAGAACAAGATGACGATTATATATTTGTGTAATTTGAACCAAGCCCTGGCTAATAAAACAACAAGCACTATTTATACTATATGTAAAAAACAAAAAAAATCTAGTAGTAACAAACAAAAGCATGTAAACAAAGAGCTACGAGTACAGAAATCGAAAGGTGCAATAAATATTTATTAAACATGACTGAATAAAGGTCAGTAAGATAACATAGAAAATAGCTTATAACGCCAGGGAAGATTTTGAAGGTATGAGGAAAACATGGTGAAGAACCTCACTAAAAGTATACATTTTTGTTGCGATTAAATAGAAAGGCCACATATAGTAAAAAGGCAAACCCAAGTCTAAACAAAGACTGTGTAAGGCAACTGCGGACGCAAATACGCGGTCGTATACGGACCTTTTGCTGACAATTGTCATTCAGCGGACGATAACAAGTGTCAAAGAAAAACAAAGCAATTCCGAACCTAGCGCAGCGGGTGGGAATACGCAGTTAGTGAGTTTGTGAATGCCCACACTGGTCGCTGATAGCTATCAGAGATGCATGTGCATTATGCTATTGCCGAAACCTGTCATCAAAAAAGACGGACAGTTTCGCGCCGTGAGATGATTTGCTGTAAAATGTTGGACGTCGTGGTGTTATGGACGTCGTGACTACATTAACAATTTGTCTCCCAAGGTACTGTATCACCTGTATGTAGCCTGTTTGCACATACAGATACACGCATGGTCGTACGTACATATCCTATACATACAAATGAGAATGTCTGAGGTAGTTGAATGCAGGGTTCTGGAACAATGAGAGGAACAAGGGGCTCGGCGCAGTCCAGCGAGTGTGGGGAGATTTCTGGGCGAACGCCTCCCGCCATAGGCCGCGCGACAATGCACGACGGACTGGTGACACCCGTCGCGTAGTCAGCTATGAAATAAAGAAATTTACAAATTAACTTCTCACCGCGAGGAGCTTCAGGCCAGTCATCTGTATTCCACCCTCTCGTTCTGCATCAATTTACGTGATGATTAATTGTCTTTTTATTACTTGAGTCGAAGAGACCCTGTATGGAATCGCCTGTAACACACCGGATGCCATAGACTGAACAAGCTGCTGTCGAAATTGTCTCGCCGTCCAGCTATACATAATATCCTTCTTCTTCGTAGTATTATTATTAATATTAGTAGCAGCAAAACTTACTTTGCATTTGTATTGCCTTTACGTTCCTGTCACTGTTGTCGTTGTTGTTGTTGTTGACGATGTCCCTGTCATTGTTTTTCTTTGTCATTTAATACTGGCTTTACGTTGTTTTGCTTTTGATTTACTTTTAATGGCATCGCTGTTAACTACTCTTGTAATCGATTTCTACTATAGCTTGGTCTGGTTATTGTGTAGTACATAACCTAGTAGAGCTAGTTCTTTCATACGATTACCGTCACATACGGTACACTGTACATACCACAATAGCAAAATTGAAAGCGTTGGACCCTTTCGGCTGCCCTCTCTTGTCTGTTTCACACGAGTATTACTCCAATGGATAATATTACTGATAGTAATCGTCACATATAGGCAGGTATTCATTTATGCACACGCTGTTGCACATATGTCTATATACACCAAGCGTATTTCTTGCAATACTGAGACTTGCACGGTGCAGGTTTCTGGTTTATTGCCCAAATCTGCGCTATTGGCCATGTATATATTGGTTCTTTATTTTGTATATAGTACCAGACGATAGTCTACTAGCCTATGTGGAGTATTCACACATGCTAACACACACGTATATGTATAGATATATATATATATATATATATATATATATATATATATATATATATATATATATTATATATATATATATATATACATATACGTGGAAGCACCAGTTCATGCTGCCGTCCACCACCTACCGTATGCAGGCACACCGATGCGTACGTTTCCCGTACCGTCATTGTGCTTCTTCTATCTTTCTCCGTTGCGTTTCCGTACCCTTTCTCTCCCGTTTGTTTTTACTGTTGTTCTTTTTGTTCTATCTTTCCGTAGATTGCTTTTGTCCCCCATTTGGTTGGTTGGTTGGTTCGTTCGCTCTGCCCACCTGCCACCTTGTTCGTTGGCGGTGCCGTGTACAAGCTATTGCTACTGCCTTATGTAGTCGTCGCTGCTGCTGCTGTCATTCGTTACGTGTGAAAATGATGGAGTCGCATAGGATAGCAACCCACAGTCGTCGGCCACATGGTAAACGTATGTAATAACCAGCTGCCACCGGCAGTGGTGCCGGTGCTACCGCTGTAGCCGCTCCCGTTGTTGTTGTGCTGTGGCATCTGTGTCTTTGCCCACTGCCTGTTGCTGTTGCTGTCTTGTACGTAGTTGTGTTACACAGTAGTATTATAGCCGTAAAGTAAGTCCGTTAGCCGTACAGGGGGCGTTGAGGTTGCTGCGGTCGGTACTGCCAGCGTTGTCGGTATACGTGCGTGTAATGAGTGCAGGGGATTCTCAAGTCAAGGTAGGTAGAGTGAGAATAGTGAGTAGTAGGTGTGCGGGTGAGTGCGACGGCAGGCAGTGTTAAGATATCTAGGGTTTGCCCAACAGTCCTTGTGGCAGCATGGCCGCTGACTCTCAGGCCGCGCATTTTGATGGTACCTGAACAACACAAAAAGGGGGGGCCGGAAATGCATGGTCGCCCCCCCCCCCATCTTCGCGGGAGCAGATGCAAACATCATGCTCAGCCGCACCGGAGCCGCAGAACCGAGGTGCGAGGTGGTGGTGGTGGGGTGATGGGGTGGTAGTGGTGTGGAGGTGGAGAACCAGCTGGGGCTGACGAAACAGCACCGGCCAATCTCGCCGTCTTATGAAGTAACGCGAGAACGGTTCCGTCGACGTTAAATGTTAACTGAGAGTCAGCTCGAAAAAAAGTGATTAACCTCGTCTGCTCGCGTCACTCACCCATTCACTCACTCGCTCAAAAACAGAGTGAGGGGCGAGGTTGGGATCGCCGAATAACCGTTGTTGTTTGTTGACGGCCTATGGCGATGGTGGTGGCGATCAGGCGATCCTCTGGTCAGACTTGTTCTGGTCGCTACGAGTCTCTCTCTCTCTCAAGCAGTGTGGGACTTGACCCCAACGATTGGATGTTACTCCGTCGAGAGCAACGATTGGAGTTACTCCCTTATCCACTAAACGCCCTCTCCCCCTTCAGTAAATTTCACTCTCTGATAGCCCAGATCTTCATAGAACAAGACTATGGACTACGCTCGTACATGTGAGTGCACGTTTGTATGTGCATATATGTGTCAGCACAGCGCGAATAGACCGAATATGTTTGTTTTTCGCTGTGCTCAAAAAGGCGGCTGAGTTTGGAATTCTTTTTAGTCAACCACTATCTTTCTTTTTACTATTTCGCTCGCATTCTCTCCCTGTTTTCTCTCTTTCTGTTTATTCAAACTATCTACGGAAGACGACCCGTGGTTGTATATCGCTTCCATTCAAGTCAGTATTTATTTCACCATAAATTGGTAAACAGTTTATTTCAATGTTTCACAATGTGTCACATTGTCACAATAGGGTTTCACCATGTGCATTTAACTTTAAATGATAAGGACGTTCCGCGAATTTCTGCACACACTTAAGTATATTATCTCATTTAGAGCGTCCAATATCACGCCATTCACAAAAGCTGCAAACACATCCTTTAATACTAAAACAGTTCGGCTTCATGTATGTGTGATAGTGGTATCCGTGCCAAGTAAGTCGGCACATTAGCAAACGGTTCCTTTGCACGCCTTTTTCCATCTCTGTGAACAAGAGGCCGAGCCATCATTGTAGGTCTCAGCTAGATATGTTTAGATTTTTTCTATCTTTATAGGCTCGGTACACGGACATTAGCCTTACGGAATAATGTCCGTGTACCGAGAAATAATAATCAGTCATGTTCATCGTACATGTTATCGATACAACACGCCTTATCAAAATATCATAAGCATCACCATCGCTACCGATCAAATAAATTTTGTACTCAAACATTTTTGCAAGAAAAATTTGACTCCTCAGTAGCGCATACATTGACAACAATATGCAGCTTTTCGTTCAGAAAACACGTTTTAAGACACGGCTTCCTCAGAGCTAAACTACCTACTCAATGGGTTAACATTGTCAATGTAAAGCGGGATCTTGAATCTTAATCTTAACGGACCTCACCTTTTCGGCGCATATAAAAACAACTAGTCATCGCAGCATCTATATGTGTGAATGTGTGATGTTATTAAGGTTAACCGAATCATATTTATTTTACTCAAATAGAGTATGTACAAGATGGTTCATGTTATTAAACATCATTATTTATTGTCCTGCCGTCACACGTGGAGTTACGGAGGTTAATCAATGTTATGGAGCCCATGGTGTATTTTTGTTGGTCGTTACGAATCGTTACAATATCGCTACAAATCGATAGTGTTGTCCAAACTTTTACACAGTTCACCCCCAAGGCATTCACGTATTTGTAAATACATGGGTACGATTGAAGGTATGCAAAGGAGCCTCTTAAGGAGACTTCGCATTTGATGCGACGACCTCGAACCGAACGATATTGTTTTATCGACTTTATTGGACATACTCGGGAATAGTAACAAACGGGTTCTAGCTCAACTTGAGGGTGCAAACCTTGTTGATCACTGTTTTGAAGTGCGGCCGAAAAATCGCAGTAGCCAATATTGTATGTGTCTAGATGCGTTGCAGGAGCACAGCGCGTAAATAATATGTACGCCTTGCGCGTAGCCAGGGATAACCACAAGAGGCAGGCTCTGCAGGTTCCTCTTGCGACCACTCTTTTCTCACGTCTTATTTCGTGAGTAAAGGAGTTACTATTCTATTATACATTTAACTACGAACCCAAATCTAAAAGGGGGCTGATATGTGTATCTGCACTTAAAAAAGTAATGCCCATAATATACATGTACAATAATTTATGTGAATTGACATATATTAAATCAATGCGATCAACAAGTGTTGCGAGCCTAAAGTAAAAAAAAAAGAAAAAATGCGAACCTTCTGATAGATTCCGTCCTTAGAAGAAGAAAAAATCAGCTGATCAACATACAAATTATAGCACCATAGAATATACGAGCGATCTAGCACTATAGAATATAGAGATACGCGCACTTGTTCGCAACATGCTGGGTTCCGCTTTACGTAGTTTTGGGAAAAACAGCCTATCATGTCTCAGGCACGATCTCTAATGTCTGCAGGCATTTAGGCAATTGTGTACAATTGAGAACTGAGAGGCAAAGTACGCGAGTACACAAGTGACTTCAACACGTCGTCTGCACAAGCAATACATTAATTTGTTTTTTCTTCCGGAATCAAACTTTATCATTGCCATTTATGCTTCAATCCATACCACCTCTGCTCTTTATTTTCCATTGTTGTACATATTTATTCATTTAGACCATTCGGCAATTCGTCTCGGGAACTTGCCCTCGCCTTGACTTCCTGTGAACACTCTAGGCATGCATCTAGACATCTAGGGACAATAAAGAACAAGTCAGTTCATTTACTGACGTGTCTCAGGTTTTCTATTGCAATAGGCACGGCTGTGTATACTCTAGCAGACTGAGAATACGTACCTATTCTCATCGCTTCAGTTTGTTTCGCTACATGTCATATTTCGATCTTTAGGTCCTACGCTTCTTCTTAACCCATCAATTAGGCGCGATATATATATATATATATATATACATTGTCTATTAGCCACTTTATCTTTGTCGGACAACGGCGGCACATTCGTCTGCCGTTCGCTTATGAGTGTCGAGCGTAATACTCTATCGACCAACCTCGCTCTCTCTCTCTCTCGTGTCTCAAGCATTCGTTCGCCGCGCGTCTGTCAAGCAGCTTCTTCCAACTAGTCGCCGTGAAACGTTGAGTATAGGAGAAACATAGACAACAACAACAACAATAATATTGCCTGCTACAATCCATATCGACAAGCAACTCAGCTAGGCTGCGGCGGCTAGATGACAACATCAGCGGCAGCAGCATCAGAAGCGAATACATCAGCAATAAAAACAACATTGGCATCATAAACCACCATAGTTGCTATAGCAGCAGCAGCAGCAGCAACAACAACAACACCAAAAAGAGCAGAGCCAGCAACACAAATCACATGGAAACATAGCTTATTGGATTTAATGACGACAGCATTACTAACAAGAGTGAGCAACAATAGGCTCACCACCATGAAACACTACGATGGCGGCGATTACGGCCGTAGGACATGCAGTAACCGCAACAACAACAACAACAACGACAACCACCGAAACAACAACTGCTGCTATAACAACAATCGCAACAACAATCGCCGCAACAACAACTGCCATAACAACAGCAGCAACAAAAACAACTGCCAAAGAACAACAACTGGTAAAATAACAACAACTGCTATAACAACAACCGCCGCCGCAACAACAACAACAACCACAACACGGCCACAACAACAACAATAACAACAACCGCCAAATCAACAATAACTGCTATAACAACAACAACCGCCGCCGCAACAACAGCAGCAGCAGCCAAAATAACAACTGCCACAACAATAAGAACCGCCAAAACAACAACCGCCGCCGCAACAAGAACAACAACAACAACAACAACTGGCACAACAACAACAATCGTCGCAACTTCAACTGCCACAATAACGGCGACAGCATGGCGGAAACCTCTCATCTTTATTTTCCACAAGCGTGCAGAGAAACGAGTCGTTGATACCTAGCAACTACCCTTCCAAGCTTCGGGTGGCCTTCCAGTTTATCTTTCCGGCGCCCGTCTGCGTTGAGTCCGATGATGAAATTAACGGAATCCCACCATATAGGCTGTCGCGTTCTGTTCTGTGAGTTAGTCCCACTCTCCCATTCGACCGACAATGATGCACGATGCCACTGAGGTAACACACGAGCTCTTCGATTGCGGAGAACGTATCATTTTAGCATTAAACTATTGTCAATCCACATCGAAAGAACGCGCCGCAATAATGCACAGAAAGTGTCCATTTTCGTTAGCGTACTCATTATTGTTGTTGTTGTTGTTGTGTGTATATGCTAGTATTAGTAGTTTGTTGTTTGTATTCCTGTTGTTGTTGTTCTTTTGCTCATGGTTGGTTTTTGTCACCGGTGCTAATATCGTTATCGTAATAAAGACGTTGTTGTTCGTCTTTTATGGCTGCTATTGTTTTCATTATTGATAGCCTTGTCATGGCCGTCACGTCACAACCGTCGGCGAATTCCAGTTAGTTTACATGGAGCTTCCAAAGGGAGGCAGCAGCAATAAATCAGGACGCTTTTCAACACACGCCGCCTCCCGCTAACTAGATCGGAGTGAACTTAGTAGGCACCGACCTATTCCTACACCGTTCAGAAGCAATAAGTTTCGGTTTTTACTTTGGATATTTTTCTTCTTCTTCTTATTCGTTTTCCTCCTCTTACCCTCGTCGCATTCACAATCCAGAAAACGCCCGCAAGTATACCATACGTAAATGATAGACATTTCATGTTAAACGAGACTCAAAGCAAGCGAGCCCAACTCGCTGCTGCGAAAGCACAGCGGGGCGAGCATGAAAAGCAATACGAAGCACTGATCTATCTGTCGTGTAGGACGGATGGAAAAAGCACGCACAGATGAGAACTCTTTGAATAATAATAGTAATAATAATAATAAATAATAAACAAAATTATAATAGTAATAACAATAATAATAATAATTTGCTACGTGTTCAGCATGTATCAGCAAGAAGACCGCGTCCGAGAAAAGATGAGAGATTAAGCGAAAGAGAAAATCGAGGAAGACCCAATATCGCTTATTCGTTAGCATGGCAATTCGCTCATTGAGTCGACATGTTTGCGACGCTTTCCAGCAATGCCTTTGCCACAACTACGCTCATACAACATTTGTTCACACACACACACACTCATTTGCCAAATATCACAAACAAACAAAATCATAACACATTCTTCCTCCCGACGAGGACGAGGACGACGACGACAACAACGATGACCTTCCGTCGATCTGATCTCGCTCAAGAGAGAATATGTTACTCGGCGGTGCACAACCACCTATCTCAAAGGACTCTCAGAGTCTGCTCAAAGAGAGAGACGCCTTCAGACATCAGAAACGCGTTCAGAACAAACATCCGACCTTTCCTTGTTCTCCTGCCGCAGTTGCCGTCTCACCATCGTCATCGTCGTCGTTGTCGTTGTTGTCGACCACGATATATGCGGCCACGCGGCCTGAGATTCTGCGTCTAGAGATGCGCGGCCTGAGATGTCTGCGTTAACACAACAACGATACAGGCATTAGCAACAGCGGCAGTTCTCAGTCTATCCATCCTGCCGCCTCCCTCCAGTCGATCCAGTCGTCCTTACTTAGGTTCGCTACTAACTCAACACAACTAGATAGGCGTGCATGCCTATCTACAATGCTATGCACCATACTCAAATACTCGAATATATGCGTGTATCATGCGTATACATATGCACATGCTGCACACAATGTATGCATACATGTATGCATGCGAGTGGCAGACTATATGTGTGTGTGTGTGTGTGATAGTGCACGGTACATGGCGTTTAGTGTCTATCTATGCATGTCGGGTGGTTTGTATCTCATCTATATGAGTGCTGTTTGTGCGTGTGTTTGTCCATTGGTCTGCTTCGTTTGGCATACAGGTCTTGAAGATCGCCTTAATATCGCTTTTGCTGCTGCTGCTGCTGATGGTAATGATGATGATGATGATGGTGATGGTGATCATGATGATAATGGTGATGATGATGATGATGAAGATGGTGATGTACCGCCATCTTGCCATCTTGGCATTCAGACAAACAGGCTAGACAACAACAGCAACAGACAGATCCTCGAGTACATGATGTACAGTGAATGAAGACAACATCGCGCTGATCGGCGGCCGGCCGACCGTAAGTTTCGCCTCTTTACGAGAGATGCTGATGTTGCTCCTCACTATGGCAGTGGTTTGGCGGTAATAGTGATGATAGTGGTGGTGGTGGTGGTGGTGGTGGGGATGATGATTTGAGACTGAAACCAGCGGGTGAACGCGCGAATCGGCGCGGTCAAGTGTCGGCATGCCTGTTGTTTAGCTGACGACGCCATTTTTTGACGTGGCTGCTGACCGGTTCACGCACCGGCTGGGGGGGATGGGGGGGGGGGGGGGCGCTTCGATTCGGTAGTCTTAAAGCCCGCCTGCTTGGGTTTCGTCTGTCAGGCGCCGTTTCTCAAAACCGGCCCGTGAAAATCTTCCGCTAGTTACTACTACTACTACTACTCTAAAGAGAGAAAAAACAAATCGGTGACGATAACCAAGTAAGTCGCTTGCTTAGCTAGCTACTCATTCGACCAGACGGTTATATGCAGTGTCAGTTTCATCTTTTCCTGTGTTTTTCTTCTTCTCCTGCCTATTTGATTCCCCTTTCAACTCTGTATAGCATCCTCTTCGGCTGTGTCTGCCAAGATAGACAGTAGTTTGCTACTCAGTTTACAGATCAACAAACGTCCTGAGAAATACTCTTCAGTCCTCCTGTCACATAAATATATATATATATATATAAAAAATAAGTTGTGTGGTTATTGGAATATATATATATATATATATATAAGTATATATATATATATATATATATATATATATATATATATATATATATATATATATATATATATGTCATTATTTAACCTATTATTTCACACCTGCAGGGTGGAACAGAGATGTATCAGATTAAACCTGCTTACACAAAAAGGCTTTCTTAACGAGCGTTTATAATATATGCATCTCCCAAGAAACCATCAAACACTGCGGCACTGTTATTTTAATACGCAAGCGTAAGTGCATCGCTGACCAACTCAATAATGGCAGAGCGTAACGCCAACTCTGAAAGAAAAGGTTGCATCTGCTCTGCTGCGCTCTGAGACTTCATGTGGCGCGATATGAGTCGGCACCTTTTGCTCTAGTAAAAATGTTAGACGCTGGGTGGAGAATGATCTAACCGTAAAGCTTTGCGGTGCAATAGCGCCTGGCAGCGGTCCGTCGTCCCCCCTGAGGCGAGTTTTTCGATCTGCGCGCTTTGTCGAGTCGCCCGACCTCGTGGCGATGTTGTTGCCTGACGGCAGGAGATGTATTGTAGCACAACTGCTTCTGCTGCTTTTCATCTGTATCGTGCTGCTGCTTCTGACGATGATGGCTCACGAACATCAAGATCCGTTGAGACGAGAAACGGAGTCTAGATGCAGCTTAAGAAAAACAAGGAACAGGCAGTTCCTTGGCGTCGTACTGCGTTCTGGCAGAGCGGCAAGAATCTCACAGCAGCTGAAGGCAAAGATGGCGGATGGCTCAATCTTTGCAGAGGAGAACAACACCGAACCCCGAAGTCAGACGTGGGTTGGAGAGCAACGAAATCTCTAACGGGACCCTGCGCCAAACACAATGCAACGCCAGATGCTACCGGTCGACGAAGTCGCTTGCAAGCCTTGAGCAACCAACTGAGCCGCCTTAGTGCTAAAAAAACAACGACGCTGCATAGAATGTCTCCCGTCTACCTCTCTCCTGTCTTTCTTTATGATGTGTCTGAGGATTCGGGGTGGGGATTTAACAGTTCGTCAAGCCTGAGACGTTAGATGACTTCGTCAACTACTACCACTTTATGAGGACATTTCGCAATTCCCTTGGCCGTGGGCCAAAATGGCCGTCAACTGCAGTCAACCTGAATCTCAACAGACACGATCATGTCCGTTCTACCGGCCAGTCAGCCAGCCGTAGATAAAGGCTGCATAGCTTACCGAGCTGTGTCTTTAAAACACTTTGGGAAATATGTCATTCATCTCCCTTCGTTGTATTGGCCCCGTTAGTGATATGCCACGTACACAGGAGCACAGACTACAGTCTGGTCAATGGAAATATGAAATAAAAAAATAAATAGATCGATGGACGTTCATAAGCCATGGCGAGCAAATTATTTAACGGCAGGTGCCCATCTGCTCGGTCACACCCAACATTACTCAGGCAACGCTAGACGCCCGTCAAACGCAGCGAGTGCACGCGGGCATTTTCAGCACCCCCGATGATCGTGATGATCAATCCTCAATCGTAGCTCGACCGCTCAGCGAATCGTCAGAAGCAGCAGCAGAACGGCGTCGTCATCATGCCCGTCGATGCAATAGTGCAAACGCGCGCAGAGAAAAGCGCCTCGGGCTTGCTGCAGTTTTTGCACAAAGGCTCTAGGGCCAAGAATGCTGAGTCGCCATTGCACGTCGCTGCGTTGCAGTAGGTCGTTCTCACCGCAGTGTCGCCAGCAGGCATCGAAATATATATATATATATATATATAAAAGAGTAAGAGAGAGAGAGAGAGGGGGGTGAGAGCGAAAAGGGAGAGAGGTATGCATGGGGCCTCGCAAAGGTGCAGTCGATAACAGGAGAACTCACCTGTTCTTCGCGAGTCCGAGAGGCACGCAGGCGGTGGACGCGACGGCGCTAGAATGCCATTGAAGAGCGCCATCGGCTTCTTCCCTCGCTGATGCTGGTACTGCCGCTGTGCGAAGACCTCCTTCGGTTCAGCTTCGGTCTCTCCTCTGGCTCCCCGTCTGGCCTCGACCCGTCGAGCATCGACATTGCCGACGGGTATCACACTGTCGCGCACACTAGCAGATCTGCAACCGTTCGCCAGCAGCCGCTTGCTTCTCTGATGCAGGCCCTATCGTAGCCGCGTTCCTTCAGGTCGCGCGAAGTCTAAGCGTCAGGTCTCAGTCGCGAAAGCGAACGAGTGAGAGAGAGAGGAAGAGAGAAAGAAAAAGAGAGAAGTTGAATATACACATAGTAATAGGTCCTCTCTAACCAGGGGTGCTGTTTGAACGCTGGCTGTTACGAGGCTAGGCGAGTAACCACACCGACAAGTACAAAGTCGCGCTCGCAAGGCGCAAGGCTCCCCACCGCACCCGTCAAACACGAACTACCTGGCATTAACGCCTCGTCTCTCGTAGTTCATCGTTGTTCTCCTGTCCTTATTTCGGCCATATCGACCGCCGAACGTTACACGTACACGTGCGACGATATCGTTTGCCGCACGTCCCGTTGACATGTCGTTGGACATCCAGCCCCATCGTTGGGCTTGGATGCAATTCATTGGCAGAACGAGGAAATGATCCTCTCCATCAGACGATGAAGGATACTGTTCGGCCGGGCGCTCTCTACATCATATCCATGTGGCGCTGCCGACGTGCCGGAATTTCGCAGGCATCTTTCTGCAGAAAAATATTAGCCTGCGATCATCGTGAGATTAGCGATCATGCGAAAAAAAACGTCAAACGAAGTCACTCTTCTGCTTGTGGTCAACAACCGTCAGCATAGTACTGCCATATGACTTTGTCGTCGATTTCGGCGCCCTCGTGAGGTGCCGTCGTCGTCGTCCTCGAATTGTCGACGTTGTTGCTGTTGTTGTTGTCACCGATGCTGTGGCTGGTACGGATGCTGTTGTTGTTTTGTTCTGCTCTAAAATAGACAGACGCCTCGGCAGCAACCGATGGGGCCCGTGGGATCATTTGTAACGATTCCGTGTGTGTCGTCTCCCACGGATTTTCGGACAGCCGTCGCGACAAGCACGAAATCCTCAAGATAGATGCCAATTAAGCAGCTTCGCCAGCCGCAAAAATGCATCGAAAGCATCTCAGATCGAGACGTGTAAAGCCGACGGCAGGCATACTTACACGCACCTAAGTTACACATATGTACACCGCACTTCTGTATCGGGCTTTAGCGATGTCGGCAATAATGTATTGGCCTTAGCAATTGCTATATATATATATATATATATATATATATATATATATATATATATATGTATATATATATATATTGTCGACAGAATGGAATGGCGGAGATGGCCAGAAACTTTGGCACCTCAAGGCGCTGTTCGATTCCGGCGCAACACATATCCCATTTCAATGCGATAATTCCCAATATTTGCATATTTGGGGATATATATTTGATATTATATATATACCAATATTACAAATACATACAGTGCGGAAGTACCGTAGGTTTTGGAGTTTACTGTATATGTAAAATACAGGAAAACGTATATATATATATATAAATCATGCACTATAGACACTGCGATCGATCCTGCTATTAGAAAGTATCCCTACGTCAGCTATTACTTTGTAACATACGCACGCGCTTCTACTGGAATTTGAACTATTGAATGTATATGTTCTTGAATACCTGTTTTTCTGGTTAGTGGCAAAACCTAAAACGGCAAATAGTAGTGGGAAAAATGTACAACATTCCCCGCTAAATTCAAACCGTTGTATTTTTATCTTTACTGTATAGTTTTTTTGGAGAAGTACGTTACACGTGATAACAACGGAGACTTAGTCTACTAGAAAGTGGAGCAAGGACTTAGTGAAACGCTTACACTAGCTGCCTATCCAGACAAACGTAGACGGATAGCGTTATGTCACTCGTGACTACGCTGACGCGAATGTCTTCATCCCTTCGTCTAACCTGACATCTCAGTTTCGCGCCTTTACGCGCACACCTTGTATATCGTGTGCTACGGAGTGATTTGCTGTTGTAATATTTACATGTGCGCGTTCTGTTTCATGTCGTACGTCGAAAACGATAGAGCGTCGTCATTCGTTGTCTTACACGGCGAGACCCTCAGCGCTTCATTCTAGATACTTCATGGCTCCCACTTGCTATAAAGAGTCGCTTTGTTTCAGCGTTTCCTGAAACAACGTGGGATTCAGCAGCCATTGCGTGTGTGCTGAGTGTATGTCATACGTGGATATGTCATTAGATCAAATAAAAAGCATGACATTTCACACCACCGTCTTCCTGCATGCGTTGAACTATTGGTGCATGACGAAATAATTGCCCATGCTCGTCAGTATAATGGACCTGGCCATAGCCCGTCCCTCTCCCATCGCTAAGGGTATCTAAAAGCTATGCACAATCTGGGTACTCGTATATCGCAACTATGAAATTTTGCATGGAAATTATTACTGGTAGCTTTTACGACTCGTTCTATAATGAACTCTGTGTAGCCTTGAAAAAACATACACACGTCGAATCTTGGATGCTTAAGACTGCTTATCAAATACGATCTAAAAACCGTCTTTGATTCACATTTTCAGTTAGTTACACATTTAAAGGCCACGCACCCCTATATGCATAGACAACGCTCGGTAAAATACGATTATTAGGTCTAACCTTTCTCCAATATAGCCAAATTGAGCTCGAAATAGCAAGCCATGCAAAATAAGTATAACAGCTGTGATACAATATAATGTTGTATTATTCAACACAAAAATCAGATTTTTTTGCAGGGAATATTGGAGAGAGACGTTATAGACTACAGATTTAATTACGAAAAGGCTGCTTACGATGTAGTTTCAATTATAAAAACTGTCGGAAGACCTTTTGATGGATCCATCTTGATATACGTCATATGAAAGTACTGCTTCAATATAAATACTGCCTTAAGTTGTTAACTAGAACGTTATCAGTATCTGCTGATGCGCAAATGATGACCAAAGTCTACCTAGGCAGAAATCAGGGGCAGTTATATTTTATTTCTTTCTATAAATCGTATACAGCGGAACCATTTTAAAATATTGCTGTAGGCCATGAAGCAAGCTCAGGTGTACCTCTCGGAAAACACCTATGATATGACACCTGTTCAAGAGCATGCTGTAAATAAACGCGTTCTGCCAGCATCTGTGATAAGCTTGAGTCATAAAAAATAAGACACCAAAGATATAATTGACAATTGTTAGGCTGGACCCTATGATTTATATAACGCGGTAGACAAAAGCTAGGATCGGCAGTAATATGTGCTCGGAGATCCCAAAAAAATATACAAAGACGAACATACGTATTATAGAGTGTAATCGGTTGTCCCACGCGTCACTCTGGCTCTACTGTTGATATTCTCCTCGATTGTTGATATCAATTACATTGACATCCGAGACCCTCTAGTTAGTTCTAACCACGAACTCGTCTCGTTGGGTTCCAAAATTGACGTCACCGAAGCAGTGCAATTGCTATGTGAGTACAACTTTCAACAAATACAGATCAAGCCAATAGCCAGTCACCTTAACTTGGTCGACTAGAGCCCATTCGTTTTAGACTGCTATGATGTTAGCGGGATGCACAAAAAGTTCACGAGGTGCTGTCGCTTCCCTATTGAAGGCTTTTTACCCCTAATGTGGTCAAGAAGAAGCTCGAATATTCGCTCTCATATGCAGCCCGTCTAGAGCGACTCATCTCTTTGTTTGTATCTAGGCCCTGTCTCGCCCCACTGTATATCGACGGTAACTCGTGAAAGCAATAAAGGTCTTGGCAATCCTGACCGAGATTAATAGAAGCCTTAAGGACAGCCGGTCCCTGTTCCGCTACGCCAACTCGCGGCTGATCAACAATGAGTCTCCACTAATCCTGGAATCAGCCTTGTTTTAGGTATCGACTGATAAAGAGAAGGTTGAACTACTGGCATCCCATTTCTTATCTTTGTTCAACCCTGTCCTCGTAACCACCACCTTATCCACGCCGACGTCCAAAGATCCTACAATTTACCACGACTTGACTCTCGAGTTCAATGAATATGATATTGCTATAAATGAAAAAACAATGTGGCCTGTACATCAACATCAAGAACGAATTTCACGGCGTGCACTTTGACCAGGAGAGTGTCTTTAATAGGGTCGATCATAGGGTAGTTATCGACAGGCGAAGACAGCTTCAAATCTATCTACAGATGGTTGTAAATGGATTGCTGATTTTTTGCACAATCGGTCGTTCCGAGAGAAATGCAATGATGTTCTTAGTAGGCCACGACTGCTGGCGTCCCTCAGAGGAGCTGCGTCTCTCCACTGCTTGTTTAGATAAACTCTTAAGTCTAAAACAACCTTCACTTTTGACTTATGTGTTTATATTCCGTCGACTGTTAAATAACTTTCGTATGCTGGCACCTTAAACGTATTCTCTCTTCTCGGACTCTTCCTCAGCGAAAACCGCTTTGCAGTCCGCAGTCGATGGCATCTGCCGCTAGTGCAGTGACAATGGGATGGAGCTCTCTGCTCCGAAATGCCTCGCTCTGAAACATGGCTCAGGACACTTACCTCAACAGGTCAACACAGTCTACCGCAAATGTTGCAGCGGGATCTAGCTGTTAAATGTCGACCAACCTTACGACCGCTGCTCATATTAGATATTTAAATACCTTCGGGGCTGACTCTCAGCCAAGATTTAACGTCCATAGGACTGCTTTGCGCATTGCTTCACAGACGGACCCCCATAAATACGATATGTGCAACGGTGGGGCTCGAACCCTATGTGTCTCCTCCGGTCGCGAGGCGCAGACGCATGCCACCACGCCACCGGAACAGACTCATATTAGAGATCTAGTCAAATCAACCTTCGTACCTGTAAAGATGATTTTTTCTTGTTTCATCATCCAGATGTATATATTCATCAGTATAAATAAAGTGTGCTATCTAGACTTTTATAGTGCTCGCACCCGTCTGGAGTCCATATCTGTGCAAGCGCATAGGTATGATTGAGGCCGTTTAGAGACGATTCCTGAAAGGTCTCTGCAGAAGATTGTGGCATCGAGCCGAGGGCCGTTTTTGGTCTCCCAACAAACAATCGTCAGAGCCAAGTAATACTAAAATATTTTGCAAGTACTGAAATAATCAATAGCATGTTTGCCTAGCGGGTAGCCAGAGAATTGCACAACAAGGCGGCTTTGCAGGCCTGTCGGCACTTCAGCCACCCTTTATTCGGTTGAATAAAGGCGTTTTCTAGGAATTCACATAGTATATAATCGTGTATACACATAGTATATAATCTTTTCACAGAGAGGAAGTACTGTCTGATGGTATGCGATCTATATGAACAAAATATATACAATAAAAAATCATCCTTTCAGACGAAATTCGCACAGAAGAAAGGGTTTTGAACATGTGTAGACAAAGTCATATGTGTGCCTCCCGCTGAGAGGACAGCTTTATGGTGCGTATAATATATATATATATATATATATAAGTCAAACAGGGTACCGAGAACACGGCCTATACTCACCAAATGTTTATCATCTTTAATCGGTTTTTATTTTTAATGTCTACGCATACATTTGTGGACGCTATAATTAAAAATAATAAAAATAATAATGTCGGAGGTTGGACATCTCGTCGCCATATCGTCGTGATTGGAGGCCCATCAAAGTTGCGTCAATCGTTTGCTTTTGAAGTCGCTTTATTATACCATCTGCCGCGTTTGTCGCTGTTGTTGCTCGCACTCGTCCACGGACTCGCTTACGATCTTTGCCATTATCATCGTGGCAGCCTACTAGTAGGAACCTAGCAGGATACCTTCAGGGCTTTGACATGGCGGACAAACAGGACGCGGTAATGAGCACCACTAGAAACGGATGGCCGATACAGCCATCGGTGGCCTGGTTGCAGGCTTGCTCCCACGCCACTCGAAACCCACTTCAGTTTCATCGCGCCCCAGAAGCATCTCACTGCTCTCTAGTCGCTTTTGCTGCCGCTGCTGCTGCAGTCGCCGCCGGTGCTGTCTATGCAAAGTAGGACGATCTAATTAAATTTGCCATTCATCTTTAGCAGGACGCCAGCCAGAAAACAAGCACCTAAATATATATATATATATATATATATATATACGGAAACGCATACGTGCGTTATATTCACTGCACTGATGGGTGCGCCCCGCTATGCAAGCACTGCCATAGGCTGAATTCCAGATGCACGCGCTCCACGCACAGATTGCGCCAGCCCTTTTTCGACTTCTTTGATTATTTCTCTGACAAACAATACACTGTGTAGAACACTCTGTACAGCCAGATTCAAGTGAAGGCACAAGTTGTATCTTGTCTAGCTTTGTTTTTATTTTTACGCCTATGGCACCTGTGTGCTGCTATCAACACAGTTTATCAAGGAACTCCTTAACAACAACGAATACATCAACATACCATATGGGTACAAAAACGAAATGTAAGTTCTGGACTTTGTTTTAGGTTATCGGCAAATTAAAGGTTTTACGCAACGAAATACCCTAGTGGTTCTTATCCGCGTTTTGCGTTTGCTCTACTTGAGTAGCAATCTTTAATGTAGACAAACTTGCCGTTGTTAACAAAGGTATTACAGATGCAATTAGATTTTGGTACCACAAGGGCTTTGGAACAGTGTAGGGAGAATGGGAAAACTAATGTGGACGAGATATACGGATATATGGCGCAGCAGCACTGAGAAGCAAAGTCCGGAATAAGTGCGATAGAAACAGTGAGACAAGATGTCCAGTCGTCCTTTCGAAGACCGATTTACAAACCGAAACAAATGTTACCAGTTTTTTTTTAAATATTTAATGTAATTTGCATATATCTGCCTATTCATAGGTGTTAATAAAGCAATGAATACAATATTTATTGAATATCTTAATGTTCGCATACAAATTCCCACTTGTAACAGCAATGTCAATTACTTATACTCTATTACTCTATAATGGCTGTTGTCTTCGTGTTCATTTTTTAGCGCCGACATCGACTCGCTGTTTCATGAAACAAAGGCAATGAAGTCGGATTCGTGGAAAGGCTGCAGCTATGGGAATCAACATCTTGTCACTAGATTTGCCGTCCACAGTTGCCACCTGGAGATCTGTGTGCGCGAGAAGTTTCATAAGATCTCGCCGAAGTGCATATGTACACTTTGTGTCGCCCCTTGGGTCGCCCGTGTGATCTATATCACCTTCAGCCTTGCGAAAGAGCAATTCTGTTGGCTCAATTTTGGAAATGTGATGCCTATGATGTATATGTGTAAACCAATCCTTGTTTTTTTTTTTACAACATCAAAGAAGAACTCAGCATTACTCTACAATAAAGAACAACCGGAATATGTTTAAGTTATCCTTTAAGTGAAAATCAGAAACCCTCGGCTGAGTAGATACATAAATCGTTGTCGTTATTGCTCGAGGAGTGGCATATCACAAGCATATTTGCGGCAATCATAACAAAGTAATACAACGTCTTTTGCATTATAAAGGTGTTATACAATTGAAAGCAAAAGTCGAATCGTTTTATTATAAAATACTGGAACGCGAAATTACAGACGACTTGTTACGTAGGCAATCTGGGCAACTCTTCACTGATTAGAACACTCTCTCCCTCATATGGTTGTCACCTGAGGAAGAGGTACATTGCCAAGTCCATTTTTCCCCACTGCGTACTTGTGAACAAATATATTAATTTCGTTTGCAAGCACCTATTTGTGACTCTATCACATGCATCCTGAGTTTCTCCATGAAGACACAAGGAATGGTCTTCTGGGCGATAGGAAAGGTGTTTATTAACCAGCGCCTTGTGGACTTTTTTAAAGATAGACGAGCCAACCGACACACCAAACGTCTCAGAAATATTTCCCTCAGCAAGCGAATACTCAAACAAGCTTGTGAGTGGCTTTGCCAATTCCGCGGATAGGTTCCTGATTAGAATCGAAGGTAACCCATCCGATGTTCCCTAGAAAACTTGGGCTTTGTGCCTCGAAGCTTCTGCTCCACATTACGCAATGGTGATAACACAAAAGGCGGGTTTTCGTAGACAGAGACGTACCAGAAAGTATTTAAAACAGGAGCGGACTGATTGATACACAGGCGCGAAATGGTGTCGAAATGCCCTAGCCCGCTCCCATGGGCTAAACATCATCTTGTCCCCCTCCCGAAGCAGATAAGGGCCCTTCTTGAGTGCTCGCGACTATGTATATACTTGAAGAACTTTTTAGTTTATTGATCCTTGATGTTAAACGACGACGACGACGACTCCCTGAGTACCCGCAGACGGGTTGTAGCTCTGGTCAGTTCATGTTAAAGCTGGCCAGGACGTCTCAAGTCAGTACCAACATGCCGGCGCTCGAGATCCGGCAACGTAGTTTTCCAGGAAGACGGAGATCTCGAGGGAAAAACTGGGGCGACGCGAAGAGCAAGTTCATCGTAGAGAAGGCTGCCGAGTTTCACACACAAGGCCCGAACAGACCCACTATCGGCGAAAAAGATTCGCCAGTCAATTGCGTCCAGTGCAGATTTCATTGCGTTGTGGTCTGAATGAACGAAATCTCGACGGACAAACGAAGGGGGTGAGTTATTCATAGGCGACATCCAGGATAAAACGAATAACGTCTATCGTATCTGTTTCAGCAATCGTAACCTACATTTTCATCTCATGGCGCCAAGTATGCAAGCGGCATTGCCTCTACACACTGTGAAGGGCAATCGTTGTTTCAAATATTCTCATCGGTGCCGGTTTTCTGTTATTGCTACCATCCTTGTTTCATCCTGTTTGCTGAGTGCCGCAGAAACATTGCTGTTTGACCGCTGACTGGTTTATATACATGGTGCATCTACATGACATACGATGAGCTTGCTATTCTTGAATATGGCGCATTTCCGTTTCTATTTTCTTCTTCTAGCACTATGATTGTTATATACATCATTGCCGTAGCTGTCACGGTTTTAGTCATAGTATACCGTTGCTGCTCCTATGGGTAGCATTGTTGCCACATTCTATTTCCTGTACACACACGGTTTGCTGCCCTGCTAGGTCGGGTGACGGTATATGTTTTCCTAGGAGAGCGTAGATACGGTTAAACATTTATCATACATCCTATTGGCCGTCGAAGCACCTAGTTCTAAACCAAAACTCTAAACTCTGTAATATGTTGCTGTGGCAAAGTTACCAAACATTTTAGGTGACTGTCAGATAGCGAACGAACTAAAATAGAGAATTTGGAAACATACAGCACCGGAAAACAGGCCGCAAGTTCAAAACGAGTTTAAACTCTGTTCATTGTTGTCATTGTTCTTGTTGTTCGGTGACGTTTGCAATTGTTTCTCTTGTCGTTTTTATGTGGTGGCCTTTGTTGCAGCGTGTGGTGTTGTTACTGCTGTTACTGTTGATATTGTTGTGGTTGGTGTTGTTTGGTCTTTATTGCGGTTGTTGTTACTTTCGCCAGCGTTATTGTTGCGGTTGCCGGTTCTTTTAGTTGATGTTGTCGTTAAAGTTGTTGTCGTTGTTGTTGTTGTTGTTTTAATGTTCTGTTTGTTGTGTTGTTGTTGTTGTTGTTGTTGTTGTTGTTGTTGTGTTGTTGTTGTTGTTGTTGTTGTTGTTGTTGTTGTTGTTGTTGTTGTTGTTGTTGTTGTTGTTGTTGTTGTTGTTGTTGTTGGTTGTTGTTGTTGTTGTTGTTGTTGTTGTTGTTGTTGTTGGTTGTTGTTGTTGTTGTTGTTGTTGTTGTTGTTGTTGTTGTTGTTGTTGTTGTTGTTGTTGTTGTTGTGTTGTGTTGTTGTTGTTGTTGTTGTTGTTGTTGTTGTTGTTGTTGTTGTTGTTGTTGTTGTTGTTGTTGTTGTTGTTGTTGTTGTTGTTGTTGTTGTTGTTGTTGTTGTTGTTGTTGTTGTTGTTGTTGTTGTTGTTGTTGTTGTTGTTGTTGTTGTTGTTGTTGTGTTGTTGTTGTTGTTGTGTTGTTGTTGTTGTTGTTGTTGTTGTGTTGTTGTTGTTGTTGTTGTTGTTGTTGTTGTTGTTGTTGTGTTGTTGTGCTTGTTGTGTTGTTGTGTTGTTGTTGTTGTTGTTTTCATTCCTCGTGCATTCCTGCCGGAGTTGTTAGTTGTGCCACATGGACGGACGGTGGCGCTGCTTCCGCTGGCGGCTGTCGCGCTCGTTGTTGTCGGAGAGGGCTGCTGCCTCTGCTGTTGCTGCACCAGCAGCAGCCGCAGCTCCCGCCGTCACCACCAAGTACCAAGTACCAAACCGCCGCTGGCTACAGCCGGCACAGCAGCGGCAGCAGCAGCAGCAGCAGCGGCGCGAGCAGCTGAAACATTTGCCAGAACAGCAGTAGCAATCCGAAGTGCCCCCCGCCGCCGCTGGTCCCGCGCCGCCGCTGACGCTAGCGCTGTTCTCATCATCTGGTCGGGTCGAACCCGCGGGAGAAGGCGCCGACTCGTTGGCTGACTGGCTGACAGACCTAGTTGCCTCCTTCTTTCCTTTGTTCCTTGCTGCTAGCTACCCACCACTACCATCATCATCACCCCCATCACCCCACCACCCCCATCCCATCACCATCATCATCCATGGCACCTCCCCTTCTCGCGTGCACGAAAGGCTCGATTTGTGGCGCCCGCGCATAGCAGCAGCCGCAGCAGCAACGACAAGCGACAACGACTGTTCCTCACTACTACGACGACGACGACGATTACTACTATTGCAGCAGTTACAACTTTAACTTCAACTACAAAGTGTACGGATACCCCCTCAGGAATCATACATACCGTCGTACCCCTCAATGTGAAATCGCCGCCAGCAAAGCCGACAGCGTTGAGAACAGCTATGAGAACAAGAAGTGTTGAAGAACAACAACAACACCAGCAACAACAGCATCAGCAGCAGACGCAATAACAACGACAACACAAGAGTAACAGAACTAGGAACAAGTGCCACAACAACAACCACAACATTAACAACAACAACACAAGATCAACAACTTGCCTGATTTTTGGTGGAGATGTCTTGGCGTCCAGGACTTGTCAATCAATACCACCACCACCGCCACCCTATAGTGATAATTGTCGTCAGTGGATCCAAGCCAATCGGATAATACCAGTGGAAACAGAACAAGAGGCAGGCAGAGACAGTTGCTGAAGAAGTAGGGTGAAAAATGTCGAGAGAGAGATAGAAAGAGAGAGAAGATTCATCCTACACGTGAAAAAATTCATAGCCGATAGCAGGATAATCTAAGGCACGGCGCCTACTAAATCAACAGGTGTTGTTGATTTGGTGAAGCTGAACATACAACAGCGATCAATACGATCCTCAGTTCTCCACGGATTATGATGTTCGCTCACGCAAGCGCTTTCGTTTCTAAGCTCGCGCAGTACAGCCAGTTCATCTGTGTGTCAAGGTGCTGTAGCCGTCGTCGTTGTGGTTGTGGTTGTTGTTGTTATTGATATTGTTCATGTTTCTAACGTTTCTGTGCTGCCGCTGCCGCCGTGGATATTTGCTGTTGTCCTGTTGTTGCTATTGGTGGTGGTGGTGTGACATGCTGTTATGGATGTTTGCCACTATCATCAAAGAAATCATTGATCGTTGCAAGAAGCACAACGGTTCACTGTTTCCAAGCCGGCTGTGGTAGAAAAGTTCACTGGAAAATTTGTCCTCGTTTATCACTATTGTCGTCGTCGTCGTTCATGCTTTTGTTGTTGTTGTTGTTGCTATTATTCCTGTTAGAGTGCCTATTCTTCCTTCTTATCTTGTACCTGTATGTGCCTAACTCAACGAGTCGGATCAACGAGACCTCCCCGGATCAGTTTCCCTAATCGTGCACGCGATCCGTCCACTCCGAATCTCAAGTGATTCGCGACGTAAGTCGTTGCGTTCGCGACTTCAACCCGGTCGACACGGTCGCCCAATCGCCCCCCAATATAGGGATGCTTCGTGTTACGAAATAGATGGCAGTGTATCGTCGTTGTCGTCATCGTGATGTGTTCGGTGTCGCTAGTGCTCAGTGTCTCGGCGCCACCTCGTCTCTCCTGCGCTAGACCTGTGTTAGCAGCGGCCGAGAACGCCCGAAGTGAGTGAGTCGCCGCTCGACAAGTGACTTGTCAGCGTGACAGACTCCGTCCGTTCGTCCGTCCGTCCGATAGATAGATACATTCATTCATTTATTAATCACGTTTGATAGATATATCCCGTCCGATAGCAATGATCGTCTGGTCGTCCGAAGATCGTCGTCGTCACCGTCGGATGAAATATCGTGCAAGTTCAGTGTGGTCGTGATGGTGATGGGTGTGCCCGTGGTAGACGGATAACGTGCGGTGGATGAAGTTCTCCATCTTCCATCTTCTTCTTCTGCTGCTGTTCATGGTTCTGTGCACGGTGGGATAACGCGCTCTCTGGCTCGCATCGCTTCTTGGGCGGCCTTCGCTCGCTCGCTCGCCGGCCCGCCTGCAGTGATATGCCGGTGACGTCGCGCTGACGGATACTGACGCTACGACAGCTCAAAAGGTCGCTACGGCAGCAACAACAACAACAACAACAGCAGCAACAAGGAGGCCGCAGTTGTCAACAACCACAACAACCTCAACAACAACAACCACAACAACCTCAACGACAACCAACAACAACAACGGCCACGACCACGTTGAAGACGATACTGAGTCCGTCAATCCATTCGTCATGAGGTTGAAGGTTGTTCTGGTTCTCACGGTGCTCAGTGCGCTGTGCGTCTGCACCATCACGGCACAGGCCGCTCCGAGGAGGTCGACAATCAAAGGTTCGTTGCGTTGCGACACACTGTACGGTCAATGTGTGTAGGTTTTCCTCGACATACACAACTGGCGTAGTTTTGTAAGACCTGCAATATACATGTATTGGCGTATACACGCACGTTATATATATATATATATATATATATATATATATATATATATATATATATATATATATATATATATATATATGTATATATATATATATATATATGTTTGATGTTTATTCACCATTATTGGTAGATTCTCTCAATATTTACGGGCTATCCCGCTCAAGTACGTCAATTACAGCAGCTGTTATATATATATATATATATATATATATTTATATATTTCCCGCCTCTGTGGAGTTAAGATAAGGGGCCACATCGAATGGTTGGACCTTGGCTGCATTATGTCTGAGTATTATTATGGTTTATTAATTATGTCTGAATATGAATATTGGATGATGATAATGGACGGGTAACATTTGAAGGCTATTTGAAAACAACGCTTGTTTTTTTACCGTACTTACGTTCACATACCAAACTGCTCCGAAAATACATTTTATTAGACCTCTGTGGAAAAAAAGCTGCCTTTAGCAGTAGTCAAAGTGTAGTGAAAGTACGAATCGTACGCCCGCTGTATTGATGTGTTTTTTTTTAAATCAAACCCGAAACGGACGACGCTAGACACACAGTCAGTCAGCACAGACGCCGTCGTATTATTGTTAATATCGTAATTGAGGTTATTCAAGCAATAAGTACATACTTCAAGTCAAGGTAGTCGAAATGGCCTTGATGTGTGTCATCGACTTATTGTGTACGCTTACGCATTCGTTTAAGGAAACATGGATACGTAATTTTCCAAAAATGTGATTGGATTAGCCAGGGGAACCAAAAATCGACTGTTGCACATACAAGCATTTGGCCTATTTGTAATTGTTGAGGCCAAACGGGCCGACATTGTCTTCAACTGTAGTTGGGGACGTGGCCAGAACATTAGGCTGGCTTCACTGCCGCCGCCACCTTTGCCTTAATCGAAATAGATTTGCTCCGTTCTGTCGTGGGACTTTGCCGTCGGGCAATTGTCTTTGATGCATTTCTTTTTTTCTGCCGAATCGTCTTGTTATTCTGCTACTTTCGTATTTTCTCACTGTCTGTAGCTAATTGTGCGATTTTTGCGACATCTGATAAATGTCGCTCTACTTACTCTATTTTCAATGCCAATCGCTGAGCTACTTAGCTGGCTGGCTGGTACATGTGGGGACCAACAAAGTTCCATCAACGGCACATCACGATTCCCGCCGATGTGCACGATGCTACCTACGGCCAGTCATGACTGCGTGTTTTGGGTTTGCGTCTTGTTATGCAAATAGTATAACAGATCTGCTCCACTGCTCGCACAACAGATCTGCTCCACTGCTCGCATAATTGATCCTCCACTGCTCGCATAACAGGTCTGTAGCTTTCGCCTAACCTTAGACTTTAGCGGCAGACTAGCCCTCACGTGGTCTCGGATTTGACCCTAAATGGAGCCTGTTTTTCGAGCACAGGACGGACGAATGATGCGTACGTTCTACGTACGGCGAGATTTTTGGCGGCAGGATCCAGGAGCTGTGTCTCGAGAGGGTAGACATTTTACCCTCGTCCGTCTCAAAGTGACTGCCGCAGGAAAACTGCCAACGATTGCAGGCAGACGTCCGACTCAACGGACGGATTGGATGACTGTTCCTTTAGATACGACTGCAAGTTCACTATACGCAAACGCCTTTTATTTTGAGTCGTGTCTTCCCCACCGAGAAATAGATCATTCATGTTGTCTACACGTATTTCTGTTACTGTTGGTTGCAGGCTGGCGGTTAACGTGCTAGTGTAACAGTGTTTGCGTTCCGCCCAGCTGTAATGGTATTTTCTCCAATGCCTCTAAGTGTATATACATGTATATACCTTTATTTGTTAATTATATATATATATATATATATATATATACAGTTGTCTGGCTGTTCACACACACATAGAGACATCACTACTGTCGTTGTCGTGTAGTGTCTTTACGTTGTCTTTATTCGCGTTGGCCGTAATTACACTGGCGAGCTCGCACGGTTTCCGTGTACCGTCGAGTTGGTCGACCGGTGGAAGGTTGAGTGGGATTTCGCCTGTTGTTTTTTATATTATCTCATTCGCCGTGGATTTCGCCGCTCCTGCCTGTTGTTGTTGTCGTTGTTGTTATTGTTGTTGTTTGTTATTGCTACTGTTGTTGTCGTTGTTGTTGCTGTTGGTTGATGATGAGATTGTTTTTGTTTGTGCTGCTATTGTTGTTGTTGTTGTTGCTGTCGTTGTTATCGCCGTCAGCACTTGCTGCTAATAATACTGCGGTGCGTCGTCACTATCTTCGGCCGTAATCTTAAAGCGTTCTTGGTGACGCGATCTTTCTTTGGCTCTTCGCGAGCGACGCTCTTGTCTGTCAGCAAGAGTAGCAGTAGTGGCGTCGACGACAACGACGACGACACCAGATACGTCCAAAGCGATTTTGTCTCTTTGTATATATACATATATTCGAGAGCGATACTACTATATATATATAATATATATATATATATATATATATATATATATATATATATATATAAGATATATTCGTATATATGTATCGCGCTCTCCTCTCGAACCTTTCAACGCGCGCGTAGCGAAAATCGCGCATTACAGTGTGACTATGATTTTAGCGGCGAACAAAAGACAAGGAAAACGTAGAACGGCACGGCAGAGCCGCTCGTCCGCCGAACACACGTGTGTATACGTGTTGTGTGTCTAGTGAACTTAAACAAACGGAAAGACGGGACGTACTGCTTGAAATGAGCAGTGCTCCCAACGTATTGCTATTTGATCTTCCTCTTTTTGTTCTATTCTGTTCCTCAGTTTTGCCTCACTTTGTGGCTGTAGTGTGTAAACATGTGATCTCGCTATGTTTAGATCTCTCTTTCGCGCGCTGTCTCCCTGGGCCTTTCTCCCTCCCTAGGACAAGAGCCCTGATACCAGTGATCCATTTGGCTGTTAACCCCTTGCGCGGAGCGAATTGACTACCCTCATACGTACAGAAGCACGGCACACACGGAGCTGTGCACTATGGAACCAAGCATGTTAAAGCGTGTGAACGTGTATGTATATGTCCGAAACTCAACACATTTAACCTTTATACCACCTTTAAACCAGAATCTTTAGACCCAAATTACTCGTCGATATCTCCTTCCGGGGAGAACCACTTCTTGTGGTTTCCAAACAGATATAAGTCGCACGATACCAGATCCGCATACTATGGGGATGGTCGACAATTCGGAATTTTGATTCGCGTTGTTTGGCCAATGCATTGATTGCGGTGAAACACCACAATACTCTTCTGCGTCGCGGGCCTTAGTAGCCTTTCTCCAGCTGGTTCAAGCGTATTGCATAGTACTTCCCAGTTATTAACTCTTCCTGTGGAAAGGTTGTCGAATTGGTGAAATACCTTTTACGTGTCAGAAAACGGTCGCCAAAACCTTTCCGGTCGAGATGTGCCTCTTTAGACCGGTGGGAAGCTTTTCGCCGCTTGCGCTCCACCCCTTAGCGGTATATATATATATATATATATATATATACATATATATATATATATATATATATATATATATATATATATATATATATATATATATATATATATATATATATATATATATATATATATACGTTTGTGCCAATTACTGTGTTCGGGGTGATGATATGTGGTCGGAGCACGATGCGCGATAACGCCTAATGATTTTTAGATTATTTAGATGCTGTGTCGTCATGCTTCAAGGCAGCAGAAAGAGGGAGGTGGTCGGGGGTCGGGGGTGTGGGGAGGTGGGAGATGTAAAGGAGATATAAGTCGGGAGCGGTGAACGAGAGAACAAAAAGAGGCCATGGCGTACCACCTCATCAGCGACGAACTTTATGACGAACGACCAGGGCCAACGTACTACTACTATAGGGCCAGCAGTTGGACGTCGCAGCCGTCGGAACCAGAGCGAACGCAGAAGCTGGCTTCGGTGCAGCGGTAGCCACACAGCAGAGTGCTGGTGCTGCTGATCCTGTTGTCGCAAAGGCAGCCGGAAAAAGCGCCGAGAACAATTCACCTTCGACCGAACTCAGCTCTGTACCAGCTGCTACAATTAAAAAAAAAAAATATATATATATATTATATATATATATATATATATATATATAAACGTCTACTTATCTACGTTTACGCGTATAGATCTCGTATCCGTTCATCTGCGTGTATTGTTGTATATATATATATATATAGATAGAGAGAGAGAGAGAGAGAGAGAGAGAGAGAGAGAGAGAGAGAGAGAGAGAGAACATTTCTTTTATCTATATGTACGCATATATGCCCATACGACGTATATAAAACACGAATGTATGCCATACGAAACTAAATGAATATCATTTATCTAAAAGTATGTACACGCGACAAAAACAGACAGCAAGAAGACAGCAGACAGATCAATCAGTACTCAAATTTACGTAAGGTCATAAATGATTATTGCATAGACGTATGTTTTTTGGGATATCAACAAAAGCAACTAATTGACTGACCTGTTTAACCCGGTGCACTTTCTGTGTTGTTGTTGTTGTTGTTGCTATTACGTAGATTATTCAGTTATCCAACCGTAAAAACGCTTACGGCGCCGGCGGCATAAGCAACAGTAGCAGAAACAGCAGCCGCATTATCTTGAGCGATAACGGTCGTGCTATAAGATCAGCATATATGCACGAACACTCTTTACTAGCTTCTAGAAAGACACTATAGCCGGTCTCGGTTTCTATTTTATTTACAGAGATTAGAGCGGTTATAAATGTGTTGTTGTTGATGTTGTTGTTGTGTTGATGCTGTTGTTGATGTTGTTGGTGTTGTTGATGTTGGTGTTGTTGATGTTGTTGTGGTTGTTGTTATTGTTGTTTCTAGTGTTGTTGTTGTTGTTTTCGTTGTAGCAGTTTCTTTTATGCATGATGTTACTGCTGCTACTGCCACTGTATTACTGCAAGCGTCATGTCTGGATATGTTAGCTTTCACTGAGAGCTCATTCCCGTGACGACGGCGGCAACCGACGCCAGAGGCAAGCCGTCATTGTTTCATTCGTTAGAATTGAATGATGCTAGCCAACATTCATGGACGCCGCTCGTCATAATTCATCTTGCTTATTTGTCTGTTTGTTTGCTTGTGTAAAGCGCGTTTATTTTCGGTTACGACCAGCCGACCAGCGAGTGCAATCATTGAGCGCGCCACGGCGTTTTCCCGCTCACCGCTGGCGGCTGCCGCTCGGCAGCGGTTACTCTGTAGTAACACGCCTGCATTTGTCTCAATTAATTAATCAGCTGCTACACACCGCTAAAGATTAGCGGAGCGGCTGTTACAATTTTAATTTGAGCTTTGTTTAGTTAAACAAACGACAGACGGACACAAACAAACAAACGAACAACAACGATAACATAACAGCAACAGCAGCAACAACAACAACAACACGTCGTAGTAAAATAATTATGTTCTTCAACAGATGAGCATAATTATTTTACTACGATTGTGTCTTCACTACCCGAATGGCCATATGGCCACAACTAGTTAACTCGAAGCTCGCGGCAGTTTACGCGGTTTAACATGCTATTTTCAACACCTATCACAGTGAGCCTACGCTGTTATTAAAGTTATTCTGCTTGAGCAAACCCGTATATATATATCGTTTTAAAAAATCAAATATGTATATACATATGTGCGTTTGCATATATGTATGTATATACGCAAATATTTGAAATATATCTTTACTATATGATTGGTTATATTTGCTTTGTACTTAGTTGTTACGTCATTAGCTTATGTTGATGCACTGGCAGCTTTTTTTATTTCCGTACAATCCAGTATCTGCATCACGTATCTGTATATTTGAGCCTCCACAATGCCTACCTAAACAATCGTTCATTTTAAAGCAATCGTGTTGTATAATTTTATATATTATCTACTGCACTGCTTGGGAATCGTTCGCTCATAGCATCGATCGACAAAAATGCGGTAACCGTCTTTATACTTAGCCCGTTGGTTGCTAAGCTACTTGAAGCGACCAGCTTTCCGTCTCGTTGACCTTGTTTTTGAGTTGATTGTAAATTTCTATGCTGCGTGTGTGCTCTGTAAGAATATTGGAATGTAGGATAGTTATCAAAAGCCATGCAAGCATGCTTGTCGTCAGCAGCATCAGCATCAATAATAATAATAATAATAATATTAATAATAATGTGAGGTATAAACGTTTGAGCCACATATATCATGATCTGCTAAATTCCCGTTTATGCATGGCGCCTAGGATAGAAGCCACGTTCCCCCACAAATTACTATTATTATTAAACACCCTACTTCACTTTGACCAAAGCCGTACCACTGTATACCGCCAATGCGGCCTGTCTACCTAGCCTATAGGCCCTCGAGTATGCAGTCAGCAGTTGGTTTTCTATTAGTCTTTTGTCCGTTGTTTTGCGTGCTCGACTCGGGAGAGCTGAATTCGATGATGCGCCTCTCGGTTACGTCCTCAGCGCCTCCCGGTCGCCGACCCAACTACTGCTTTGATGCTGATGATGTGAATGGCCTTTGTTACGGTGGTCCTCTTGAAGCCGACGTAGACGAACGACCTCGTCGTTGTCGTCACCGTCATCGCCTACTTCATCGTCTACGCATCGCCGCTGTGGGCGTCGTTGAAGTCGATAGGCTGTTGAAGGCGCACTGGTGAGGTTGGTGTAGCTGTTCATCGTTCCGTTTGTAGGTCTCAAGGCTCTCGCTTCTTCGATTCGAAGCTCAAGCATTTTGATTTCGCTCTCTCTCTCTCTCGATCTCTGTCGTGTTCCGTGTCTCGCCGCCATCAGTTGCGTTGGCAGTGGCTAACACCTATGTTCCGTCTATAGTGTCGTTGCTATTGTACTACGACCTCACGACGGGGCCGCCGACCACAAGACACCGGGCACAAAGGCCAATCATAATAATAATAATACTAACAATAATAATAATGCTAACAATAATCATAATAATAGTAATGATAGGTTTCAACGGGAATATCATACAACACACGAACAACGCAGTTGTTTTATTGTTGTTGTAGTCTTTTTTCTCCTTCTCCATTCTATCCGAGACGTGAACACATGAAAAGCAGTGAAAGATGGACAACCCACCGCAGCATTGGCAAACGAAAAGCCGTTTAGATCACAAAGGCAACAACGACAACAACGACGACAACAACAACAAAAAAACGCCGTTGGGCTGACTCACTACATGCGGAGCGTAAGAATCACATTTTAGAGCGGACTTCCCCCCTCATATAAGTAGGAGCGATATTTATATATATATATATATATATATATATATATATATATATATATATATATCGCCACTCTGTATTACACCATATGTGGTGGCTTCATTGCTATATTTTTGGGTTGAGTTCGAGCAGCAATACGCACTATTGGTCGGAATGACCACAATTTCACACGATGCAGTGTCACAGCCAAATATGTTCCCATACCGAATGAGAACACAGTGGAGGTGACCATATAGGCATATAGGCATGCACACTCACACTTGCGTATTGTTTTTGTGTTCTATTTGGCTAAGCTTTTATTTTTATTCGAAGTGCGTTACATCTTGGTTGGTACAGCGACATATACAAATATATGGGATGTTCCCTCACAAGATTCAATTTCCATTCGACTTTCAGATCTGTTCAACCTGCAGTTTACTCGTGATTCAGAAAATTTCGACGTTATATCTCGGATATAATGTTGTGCTGATATGCGGGTGGAAGACGTTTTCTTTTGATGATCGGATGACGCAAAGCATATTGTGGACTTGTGCATGTGTTTTTGTTGGAGTTTTTATTTTCCTCGGGAGTTTCACCAGGAGAAAAACAGCTGGAAGAAGCACAAGTAACAGAATAATTCGGAAACACGGCTAATATTACTAGTGTGTTGGATTGCACAGATTACTAGTCAGTAGTCTATCTCTATAGCAGTAGATGAGATGTGAGATCTTATTTGATGCCAATTCTAATAAATTCAAGTGAAAAGGAAAATATTAGACAAGAAACGATCGCTGATCTCCGAGACAGCATAGTTGAGGTTTATCTTAATTTTCGTGCGCCGAAAGAAAGAGATGAAGCTCGTGCTGTGGGTGTGTGTGTTTGCTTGAAAAGTGTAAATTCCGAACCAGCCAATCGGCTGCGTTGACGGGCAAATGCAGCAGCGAACTGATAGCGCGGTAGCAGTCTCAGTAGTAGTGGGGGAATCGAGTAGAAAAACATAGTCGGACACCACTGGCTGCAAACAGCCCTTCGCCCGTATCCCGTACCGAACCCATGATGCGCCAGCTACCGTCACAAGCTTTCCCCCTAATTTCTCTCTCGATCTCTATCTGCTCCCCACTTCGTCTAGTGGCAACGTGACAAGCAGACGTTATTGTCATTATTCTTGTTGTTGTTGTCGTTGTTCCTTTAGCGGCTGCTGCTACTAGTACTATCATTTAGTTACTGTTGTTGTTATCATGAATATTTTGTACTGGTCCTTCGTTGTCATGCACTTGTGACACTTCTGCTTCGTTTTCCTCATCTATTTTGTTTTCTTTCTGCCATTATTGTTTGCTAATTACAAGTTGTCGTTAAACGGACCGATGATTCTGGCTAGAGAGCTAGATGTGGAGCTGAGACCGTGACGGTGATGAAGGCATGCTAATGACAATCCCTACTTTTTCTACTACTACTACTACTACTAATACCGATATTTAATAGGCATTTAATGAACTCAGATAAATCGCCAATACATGCAGAAAAACGACAGCTTGTGCTACGCTTGTAGGGTCCGTCACACCTACGATTGGTAATTGTTAGAGGAAGACAAGCGTATAAAACACCATGCCACGTTTGATCGTTTGTTCACTTCGCGATCGTCAATAATGTAACCGCTGTTCTCATTGCTAGTGTAGCACGATAACGAGACGGAGCGTAGAAATATTGCATATATCTAGATATCGTATATTCCGGACCTTGTATATATATATATATAACAATGTGGACAACCAAAGTGTCACCTCGATAGAAGGGCTACGCTGTTGTGGCTAAAATGAGAGTATGCATTAAAATTTGATAAGTTATTTGGTTTTGAAAACATATTGGGAATACGATGTACGAAGTCTTAAAGAATCTCTATTGAATTAATGGAAAGATCTATGAGGTGACACTTTCGCTGCCGCATCCTGTACATGTATCTGTATGTAGAAGGCAAGCGAGAGGGCGAGAGAGAGAGAGGCAAGGGGGTGAGAGACTACAGACCAGATCCTGGCCTGCACGACCCCGTCTCAACGGGGGGGGGGGGGGTAGTTTTCAGCCCTTCTCAGATCAAATGCCGCTATAGTTTGGGCGCATATGGGTTCCTACGTTGAGGAACCCATATGGGTTCACACGTTACTCTCTGTGAACAAAAGCTATTCGTTAATGCACGTATGGATGTGTGTATATCATCTCTCACTGCACTGAGGTTGCGTATCTTTGTTTACCTACTGACTGCCGTTTCACACTTGTGACGTAACGTGCGTATAATACGCGCTCGATGAACGCCAACAACGTAAAACAAGCGACGACGACAACGACAACGACATTGTTGTTTAGTCAACTTTCAGTTCAGCAGTACCATCTTGACAGACAGACAGGCATTCATCCGTTACAGACGGCACAAAGAAAAACACCACGAGAAAAAGACACCGAGCGACACCGTCCACAAGCTGTTGTTGGTTTCCGCCACGCTAATTACCACGACAGCATGCTACGAGTATAGTGCTGCTATGCTAATGCCTATGAATCTATGAATGGATCTTGGCGAACGAATCGCTCTTATTGATCTTGACAGATTATGTAGCGTTGTTGCTTTAATCTGCTTTGCTCTGCTATTTGTCCTTCCTTCCTGCCAGCCTGTCTTCCTGCGTTTATCTTTTGGAGACGACAAAAGACGAAGCAATGGTGAACAACAACAAGATTTTTTTCATTTTTGCCATCTTGTTGGCGACATCTTTCCTTCTATACCCCGCCCGCGCCCCCCCCCCCTCCACGGCGATTTTATCTCTAGGGCTTCTACGGCCCTGGTCTCGAGTTTTTGAGATTCGACTTCTGTTTCTGAGGCCAGCCACACATACAAAGACACGCATACACATACGACGTACAAGTATGTGTTCCCTGAGGTCATTTGTCATAATATCCGGTAAGATTAGATTCGATGAATAACACCGGGGGTAATGTTGGTGCTGGTAGCACCAACATTCCCCCCCCCCCCGACCCCCCGATTACTCTAGCAGCAGCAGTAGTAGTAATAGTAGTAGTAGCTAGCTTTTTTTTAGTAGCTAGTAGTAAGAAGAAGAACAAGAAAACACGTCGTTCCACGTCAAGACTGCGTCGCTGGTTGGTTCGCTCCCTGCTTCGCTCCCTGTTTCGCTTCCTGCAGCAGCGGTAAGGGCGGGAGCGGCGACGACGCCGGTCTCTTATCGGCTTTTCCTCATTTAAGCGCGCGCATCATTGCTGCATCTTTGCTGTCAACTGCCGGCGCTCGGCTGTCTCTGCGCGCGGTCGTGGGCGGGCGACGCAGGTGATGTCAATGGGCAAACGTCTACCTATGTATATCTCTACCTATCTGTCCCTGTATCTCCCTGTCCGTTCGTCTGTCTGTCTGTCTGCACAAGTCAGACAGCAAACAGCTGGCTGATCGGTGGGTTGGTGGATGGATTGGTTAGTTAGGGGTTAGAAGACTGAATGTTGTCATGATTATTCCTCCGCCGCTTGCCCCGGAAAGACACACGTGCATACCGACTCGTGCACACCCGCCATATGTAGTGGACGCAGTAGTAGTGGTAGTGGATCGTGGTGGTTAGCAGGGAAGTTGTTCGGATCATAGACCAGCTAAGCCAACGCATACGGCTCGTCGGTGTTCACTGAGTGACTACTTGCTCGGTAGCTTGCTTGCTGCGTCTACAACAGCAGCAGCAGCAACATTAGCGTTTATCCGTTTGTCGGACCGTCAGCTTGCCGCTGTCTCCCTCTCTATCCCTCTATCCCTCTATCTCTCTTGCTCTCTCTCTCGCTCGCTCTCTGGGTTATGGGGTCGCTAGATGTCATTCATATCGCCGACGACGTCGCACATGTGCCGAACCCCCCTCACCCCCACTCCACCTCTCGGATCCGATCAGATCACCCCCAGAAGACACGTCGTCCATAAGGAGAACAGACAGCCGCAGAAAATCACATGTGTACGATGAGCTGTGGAGCGGTCGCGTCGGCGGACGTCTATGTGCCTATGTGGCCATGTGTCGGAAGAAGTATGGGGACCGTCGACGGAACTACGGGCGTCGTCGTCGTCGTTGTTGGCATCATCGTCAACAACAACTTCTTCTCTAAGTCTCTTTCGTTCGCTCGCTCTCTGACACACTCTGTGTCTGCGTGGCGTTCTATGGGTCTTACTCTCTTGGGTGTCTATCTCAAGTTTTCTTCCTCACATACCTCTCCATCTCTGACTTCGAGTCACCACCAGCTGTATGAAATCAAGAGCAAGTCGTTGTTGTTGTTGTTGTTGTTGTTGTAGTGTTAGGCCTCCGTCGTCGTGTGCTAACGTTTTGCAAGCTCAATAGAGCTTTCTCGCCAATACCGGCAATAGCGGGTATAGTAACACCGTCAACAACAGCCAGAACAACAGCTCCACAACAATCCCAACGAAAACCACAACCGGTAGCACATATTGATGCAACGTGTAGCCGGTATGCACGTATACAGCCAGCACCAACCAGTCTCGACAATAGCTGCTCCGTAGGCGGACACCGATCGCGCGCGTCTCCCAACTTCTACAACTACCTAAAGCAAGCCCATTATTAAGCCCGTTACCCAGTTCCACCAGCACCGGCCGTAGTCTGTACACACCGCCTTTTTGTTTACGCATGGCGATAGGCCATAGGCCATAGAGGACGCTTTTATGCTTTACCCAGGTCGTCGTTGCTGTTGGTGTATGTATTATTATTGTTGCTGTTATTGATTTTGTGTTATTGTAACCGTTATTGCCTGAGCACCCCATGTAATTTTTGTTGATATTGATACTGCTGCCTGAGCACCCCCAAGTACTTTTTATTGTTGTTGTTGCTGTTGCCTGAGCACTGCCAAGTACTTGTTGTTGTTGCTGTTGCTGTTGTTGTTGTTGCTGCTGCTGCTGCTGTTGTTGTTGTGTTGTTGTGTTGTGTTGTTGTTGTTGTGTTGTTGTGTTGTTGTTGTTGTTGTTGTTGTTGTTGCTGCTACCTGAGCACCCCCAAGTACTTTTTGTTGCTGTTGCTGCTGCTGCTGTGTGAGCACCCCCACGTACTTACTGTACGCTATCTAGCTACATTAGCAGCAGGAGTAGCACAGCCATAGTCAAAGTAGCATTTGTAAAAGTCCGAGTAGAAATCGTAGTTAGCCATTTGTGTGAGCAACAGTGTCGTTAATGCCGGTTGTTGACTGTTGTTAACGTTTGTCGATGTCAGTGGTCGGTGGGTCGGTCGTTCGGTTGGGTTGGCAGCACCCAACGGTTGGGCCACGAAAGGGACCTCGGATGTATGGATGGATGGCGGCGTTGAGATGGCCACTAAGATGAATGAGAAGAGTCGCATGCTGATTGTTGTTCTGTTTGTGGCAATGTCATTGCCAGAACGGAACAGAACAACAGGCGGAGAGAGAGAGAGAGCGAGAGGCTGCCCTCTCTCTCTCTCTCTCTGCCTGTTGTTCGCCGAAGCTGTGTAGCAACAACGAAACAGCCGCCGTAGTGATCGCAGTCGTCTAGCCGTAATACGAATAATAGAAGTAATAGTGGTCGTAGTGGTGGTGGTGGTGGTAGGCGACGAAGTCGTGGCGCCGCCGCAATGGTTATGGGAACAACAGGGCCCCTTCCGACGCGCTCAACGGCGCCACCTGGTAGGGCTGGGTAAATTCGGAATGAAGCTGATGGCTCGGCGGATAGCTGATGGGTGATGGTGGTGGTGGTGGTGATGAAGTTGAAGGGCGCTGTCTTATGAACGGCACTAACGATATTATATATATATATATATATATATATATATATATATATATATATATTAAAGAGAAGCGAGAGAAGTACAAGGAAAGGGGGTGGTCAGTTATGAAAAGTTGGGGGCATGGTTTTCCCTTCTTCCTCATCATCATCAACATCTTCATTATCATTATGAGATCATAACGTCGTTTTCGTCATAGCCATTATACGCATCATGCGTGTGGGTGGCACTAGCCGTTGTTGTTGCTGCTGTTGTTGTTGTCTTTGTCGTTTTTCGGGTGATGTGGGGGTGTTTGTAGCGGAGGTTCTGGTGCATCGGTTGGTGTTGTGGCCAACAACAGCAGCAGCAGCAACAGCAATCGCGGCGGCGGCAAGCAGCAAACAAACTGCGTTAGCGTACGGTCTCCATTCATACTGCGAACAGATAAACCGACACACAAACAGAACCTTCTCGACCGAGGAGGTCACACGCTCAGACACACTCAGACGACAATCGAGCTCGTTCAGCCTCGTTTCGGCTGATTGCTCAGCGCCTGCGTATAGCCTGCGAGGGTGGTGTTCGTTATTGACGAGGAGGTGGCAGTAGTAGTAATAGTAGTAATAGTAGTAGTAGTCGAAGTAGTCATAGTTGTTGTTGCTCCAATCTATTTTTGTTGTTGTTGTTATCGCTAGTGTTGTTATTGTTGTTGCTGCTGTTGTTGTTGGTGGTGTTTCTGCTACTGCTGCTGCTGCCAAGGTGGTTTAGGCTCAGTCTAGCCTAGGTGACGCCAGGTCGTTGATGGTCTTCGTCGGTGCGCGCGGCGTCGGAATATCGGAATAGCGCAAAGCTTGCCCCGACGATGGTGCGGTAGTCATTTGCTAACCGCAACGACAAATGCAGACGCAAAGCAAAATGAACGCTGGCTGCACGGCTAAACGACACCTATTCGTCTACGGGCGACTGTAGCAGCAGCAGCAACAACAGCAGCAGCAAGCGTAGCACTGTTTGGCTTGTTTGCCTGACGTTTGCCTGTTCAGATTAGCGGCAAATGAAACGTCACGGCCGTGCCAGTAGGAGCAACTACAACAATAACTGCAACAACAAATACATTTGCAACAATAATAACTGCAACAACAACTGCAGCAACAACAAAGACATTGGCAACAACAACAACTGCAACAACAACATCAGTAACAAAGGCACTTGCAGCAGCCACAACTACAAAAACAACAACAGCAACAACAACAACGATGTGTGGGCTCTTGCTGTTGGAGAGGCACCCAGCAGTTGTGGAAATCGTTGTTGTGGCCTATCGCCAGATCGAAAATACACGCACGTTAAACGTCGCACATGAACATTCGCATCTCTCGATCTACCTGGAGACACAAACACACACACGCACGCACAACAGTATACACCCTCCATCGCATCCATACGCAGGCACACCGTCGACGAACACAAGAACACACGAACATACATAGAGCGCGCATATTCAGGCCGTGCCCCGTTGTCGGGGTGCGGCTGGTGGTGGTGGTACGATTTGTGTCGCATGTCGATGACCGATTTTGCTTCGTACGTTCTCTCGCTGTGTTCTGCTCTATTAAGCGGTTTTTCTATATTTTTTTGTTGACGTCGCCGATGATGTCGCCGTTATTGTTGTTGTTGTTGTTGCTGTTGGTTTTGCTGTGGTTATTGTTGTTGTTGTGGTTGTTGTCGATATTGTTGTTGCTGCTGCTGTAGTTGTTGTTGTGGCTGTTGTTGTTGTCATCGTCGTCGCCGGACACAACATTTCGTGGCGTTTGTCGAAGCGTCATCGCTGGTTTTTCGCGTTCAGTCGAGCGTGGCCGTTTGAGCTGGCTGCAGACATCACGGACAATCACGACTCGGAGGACGGCGCTCCGACGCTGACGACGATTCGGTGTCTCGGCGGTTCCGTCGTTGTTTCGGAGGCCGTGAGAGAAAAGAGAGAGAGAGAGGCAGAGAGAGAAGGGTGGCTCTGGGTGCCCACCTATCGTCTTGGCGTGCTACGGCGACGTAGCTAGGTTAGCGATATACGCGGATGATCTACTGTTACTCCACACAGGGTGGCCAGCCGGCCGACATTGAACCTGAACTGTGTGACCACTGAGGCAACACACGGGCCGCCGATTGCGGTGGTGGCCGACAGAACATGATCCGCAGGACAATCCAGGAACACAAACAACCCACAACAGGCGCTCAGTATAATGCGGTTTGTGCTCACGACAACTTTGCGGGGCAGGGGGGCGAGCTGAATCGATACCGTCCTAACCAGCTCCTCCACCACTTCTGCCCCCCGCAGCAGCATCACTTCTACAAGCACCGCACCTAGCATGCTTTCGAGCGTGATTACTGGTACCAACCGCCACGATTTGATTATCCGTCGTGTCGGCGATGAATAAATAAAGTAATTACGAATCAAGCCACCCTACAGCTAGCCAGCCGGTCGTCCGGCCGTAATGACCCTATTCTGTCCTGATCGCGATAGCAATCTAGCTTTAGCGATCACAACGGAAACGTCGTAACCATACTATTATTATTATTATTATTATTATTATTATTAAAAATGCTCGTTTGTCCCACTTGGCGTATATGCGTCACTATAAGAGTAGCCGGTATGAAGCGACACAGCGACTGACGGATGATACTTCCGCCGAATCAATCGAAAACATAACACAGACTCAGTTCTACGTTATAATACCTGCTGGTGTCTGTCATATCTGTCACGTGCCCGAGGAATACGGCTCTATATGCATTTAGTCTAAATATTCGTCGTGAATTTCACAGTAGTCTACGGGCAACTGGTAAACAACCACAACAACAGTGCCAAGAAAGTATCACAACCATCCACAATAACAATAACAAGAACAACAACAACAACCCCAACAACAAAGAATAAAGGAGGAAAATGCAGTAATGACCGCTGGCGTAGAAGCAATGCATTAACGAGTAAGATCGAGAAGTCTCGGTGCCTATAGAATCCTCGAGTAACGACACCTACTCTCTTTATGTTTGTCTCGTCTTTGTGTCTCTCTCTCTCTCTCCCTTGGTAACTCCAATTTCATTCCAGCGGTGTCGACAAACCTATTGGTTCACGTGCCTGGCTCTCTAAACCCTCTGCATTAATGCTTGCTTTTGTCGGGTCCGTCAGATTCTAATTGTTAGTTGTGCAGAAGCTTCGACAGTGTTGGCAACGATCCATTCCAGCATCGGCTGCGTGATGACTCTATGACAGCATCATAATGTCGGCGTTCGCTCGACGCCACTTATCGGCTCTGATTATCGAGTTCGTCCTGACGTGGGTAGTAGCT
>QVRM01000170.1:0-164518 GCA_003439945.1 Dermanyssus gallinae | reverse complement strand
TTTTGGTGTGCTTCTTGTTTACTCTTTCTTTATTTTCGGCTCGTCTATGTTTTCAAGTGTTTAGGTTGTTAATTGAACGCGAGTTCATCTACCTTTTCATACAAACGTCTACAACCTATGTTTATAACTTTCATCCACTGTTTATGCTACTAGTTTGACATACATGTTTAGCATACATCCTATATGATACAAATTTGCTTAGTGACAGTCTACGGTCAGTTCAGCAGGTTGCAGCCGATTGCTCGGTTGCAGAAGAAACAGAACCAGACTCCTACACAGTAACAAGGTGAGTTCACGAGAGCATGACAGCAAGGACTCAAGAACTGATCGACGCAGTCCAATTACGAATTTCTGAGAATCCTTGGGCGTATTTTACCATGGCCATAACTATCCAGGTTTGTTCACGAGGTCCTCAGGTACAATTCCTATGTTATAAAGGATAAGTACTCTCTAAAGCAGCAAAAGCCGCTCGATACAATTTGTTCTTCTCTTCTCTTAAACACATAACATATTTATTTAAATGAATTATTGATTAAGCCGGTGGCGGCGTGTTCTAGGGACTCGTGCGCTAGTCATGGTTGTCATCTACCGGAGTCTTGCCGATTCGATTCCCGATGTTGACCCAAATGTTTTGAGGCAATGCTCAATGAAAATAGATGGTAAACCATATACCGCTGTGAGTCAGCGGCCATGCTACCTCAAATACGGTTGGGCAAACCATAGATTGCTCAACATGCCCAGCCCTCGGAGCACGGAAGATATGCTTCACGAAGATTCTAAGCCCGTAGGGGACGCAGGATGGTCCAGCTTAAACAGATCGAACAGCTCTTCGTAAGATGTTTAGGTAAGGGACTTGCTTGAGGTGCAGAACATTTCGAAGGCGTTGCTCCAAGTCGGCAATCACAGTGGCGTACCTAACATGAAAGTATATATATATATATATATATATATGGGCGTAGAGTGGCAGATTTAAAAAATAAACTTATTCAATTGCGGACGTTATCGTTTTGTATCGGTTTGTGTACATTTCAGCATGGACTGAGCTGTCGATGTGGGGGACTGTCTAAAAGGAGACCGTTCTTAATGATATAGCAAATAAAAGTTTATCATAAACGTATTTCTAAAAGATATATATATATATATATATATATATATATATATATATATATATATACACCTTTCCCGTTGTTGCGAATTTTATTAAGAATCATGCTTGCCTTTATCACATGCAATGGCTAATGTCTGGCATCTGAATGAGCGGCGTGATGTAATGGAAAACCGCTTTTTATATTTACATTATTTTCAGGTAAACTACGCATGCGTTTAAACAGTATGACAGAGTCGGTTCCAGCATTTATAGCTTTCACGCATGACAAAAGATCTTAAAAACACCTTAATCGGTTGTCTAGAATAAACAAATATTAGTACCTAGGTGACTTAACCGGAGATTCATAGAAAAATAACCATTGTGGTGTGTCAATACCTTGAGGTCTCAGGGAACCTCTCCGGCGAGCAGCAGGGCTGCGTTTGTGCTGTTCTTTCTGTACCTTTGTATTAACTCTAGTGGCTGCGATCCACTGCGTTTTGCACAGGATCAACTTTGCTTTCTTTGACTTAAGGGTCGCTCTGGCCTACACGACAGCCCCAAAGAGCACGATTGACTACTACCGCAACGAGCATCAGTAGTTTTCTTGTACGAGCCCGCGGTCCATGTACATTCGGAAGAATCCTGGCCATGGTGCGACCTGCATGTGCAACGGTCAATCTCTCTTCTTGCCAATTAAGAGAATGACTGAATTTTTTTCCTGGAGCGAGTGCCAATTTCGCGCTCTTCATGAATTTCACTGCTGAATGCAAAGCTTTGTTTGTGTGTAACTCAAGCTCATCCTCCGTTTTCGCCTGTGCCACGACCGCTAGTTCAGCGTAAGCTATCATTTCTATTCCGAGGGGTAGGGTTGTTTCTCCGTCTATATACGAATAAGGGTTCATATGTTGTTGTCGTCGTCACTCCTGTGTTTTTATGTGCTTTATTATTTTCTCAGGATGCGCTTACTTATTTGCTCTTTTTTGCTTCACTGTGTTTTCAAGTTATTAGGTTGCTAATTTGTTGTTGTTAACATGTTAATCTGTTTTTTTTTTCATGCAAACACCTACAATCTATGTTTATAGATTTATCCACTTTGTCTACTACTAGCCTACTACATGCATGTTTAGCTTACACGCTGTGTGATACAAATTTACTTGGTATCAGTCTACGGACAGTTCAGCAGATTGCAGCCGATTGCTCTCACATCACACAGTAACGAGGAGAGTCTATGAGAGAACGCGCACAGCGAGGACTCAAGAACTAATCGACACACATTCCAGTCACGACTTTCTAAGAATCCTTCTAGCTAATCTTGTGCGTAAATTTACCGTGGCTATAACGAGCATCCACAGGCTTGTTCGCGAGGTCTTTAGGTACAATTCCAAGGTCCTAAAAGATAAATACTCACTAAAACCGCGCGAGCCGCTCGAGGCCAATCGTTCTTCTCTTCACCTAAGCACACGATATAGTTATTTAAATGAATTATTGCTTAAACAGGTGGCGGCGTGTTCTAGGAGACTCGTGCGCTAGTCAGGGTTGTCATCTACCGGAGTGTTCCCGGTTCGATATTTGATGCTGGCCCAAATATTTTAGGACAATGCTCATTGAGAATAGATGGTAAACCATATACAGCTGTAAGTCAGCGGCCATCCTGCCACGAAAACTGTTGAGGAAACCCTAGATTTCTCAACATACTGGCTCTCGGTGCACTGAAGATATGCCTGACGGCGACTCCAAGCCCGTAGGGGACGTAGGATGGTCTAGCTTAGACAGGTCGAGCAGCTATTCGTAAGATGTTTAGGTGAGGGACTTGCTTGAGGTGTAGAATATTTCGTAGACGTTGGTCCAAGTCGGCAATCACAGTGGCATACCTAAAAAAAGTATCTGTTTATATATATATATATATATATATATATATATATATATATATATATATATATATATATATATATATATCAATGGAAAAGTTATTAGCAAATCATGCGTGTACATCTGATTTGATAACGATTGTGTCATAATGCCTATAATGTTCCAAGGGTTCAGTTGCTTAACGAGAACATAAAAAGCGGTTTGATTTCCGTGTGTGTTGTTCAGTTTTCGAAACGTATTGACCGGTAGAGGAAATATTTGGCAACTATGCTATTTCTAAACCCTTAGTGAACAACTCGGTGTTGTGCTTTACGGAGGCTTTTTTACGATAGCTCTCTACGCCTAATCGTCGCGGGCGCTATTCTGAAGAAGCTTTTTGAATTCGGAAGGTTAACACGTCAGTCCGGTTGTAACCGCAATCATGCATAGGATTTCCTTGTGAGGATCATGATGAAAATATAAAATAAATGCATACCAAAATTATTATAAACCTGAATTCAATCAAATCAACATAGACGTTAATTATAGCACAAAATAACGTAAAGGCTAGACTGTTACTAGAGGTCGGTCTGGACCTCTAGTAACAGTCTTCTCTCTAGTAACTCCAGTAACAGAACGTGAACCGGTACCTAAATGAATAAAAATTAAATAAAATAAAAAGTTTAATAGTCAATGGTTTCCGTATAAGACTCATCAAGCTTTGATGCAAGCACTGCGTGTGCACGAACTAAGCTCCTAACAACTTCCAAATTGTGCATGCAGGCAATGAATGAGTCGACAGATCTGATAAAAAACAAATCATAAGGATCATAAACATGCCCAATAATGATTAGGAAGACCACGATATCAGCAACTAACACAACGACATAAACAGCAGTAGCATTTATACAGGTATTGATTGAAAAACATTTCAGCGTCACCTAGGAAATTGAAGCTGCTGAAGCACAGGCGGTCTAGTGGCCAGCTAGTGGTATTGCAACTCGCGCCCCACCGTAAGGATCTATCTAAGTTGGAAACTTCAGCACCTCATATGTGCATATCATTGCAGGCTGCCCTGCTCACGTCATGAAGAAATGGTGCGTCCGACCGGAAAACATCGCACGAAGACCAAGTAGCCAACAAACAGTCTGCGCTAAACAGGGCGCTTGCTCTAGAGAAACGAAAAAAACTAAACTTCAAGGCAGCAAATCAAATGCGCGACCCTCAGCGAGCATCACGTCGCACAGCCGGTAGACTTGGAGGCACTGAACGTTTGTGCTTTTATTAGAAAACTTGGCAAAAAGACAGGCGAAAGTTGCACGAGCGTCTTGATATATGTCTTAGAGTACAATCGAAGAGAGCAATGCTATCGCCGTGATTGGAAAATGCCGGAGGACTAGAGACACCAGATGACCTGTGGTTTTACACCAGAACTAAAACTTTGCAGCTTCTGTCCCCCTCTTAAATTTTCACGACAGGACCGTTGTCTTAAGGTTGGTCCTACGGTGATGATCGACTATTCGCTTCTTCTTTATGTTGGGTGGTGGGAGACCTTTATGTGGCATCATTTCGTCGCGTCCGTTAGCAACGCCATGCCATGCTTACACTGGACTTATCTGGGCTTTCACTATCTTTTTTTCAGCAGCTAAAGGTAACACCAGGACAATGCTTATCGAAACTCGAGCAATTAGGAAAAATGTACTCAAGTAGAACGTTTTAGATGTAGATTAATTCAATCGAAAGCTGAATAAAACGCAAAAATGTACTACTGTTATGCTTCGGCGCACGTGACGCAAATACGTTGGTTCGTGGACCACTTCAAACGTACCTGCTGCGTTCGTAAAGGAGTACTCTGCGGAAGGCAACGCTGTGCAGGTAGTCGATTGCGGCATCTGCTATTACACAGGCACCAAGTGAGGCCTTGAACGTATAATGAAGCGCATACTGGTGGAACCGTAATCGATGAGCTGACACAAAGCTTGATATATTCCCGTGACCGAGGCTTGAGTCATCTGCGTAGCTCTGATACCAGTACAAGCTGATTAGCGCAAGTCTATCTGATTTTCTATCCATCACGCCACGCCTTCCCATTTCGGCCAAAACTCATGGCGTAAAAGGCTGATGCTTGTGACGATAAACCTGGCATGTGTCGTAAAACAAACACTTCGAGGGCTATGTAAGCAATGAACAGACGAGTCGTAAGGGGAAATTAATCAAACAGAAGAGTAGCCAAAATATGGTACGGGACGCTGTGCTATATAACGCATTCGTCAGCGCCCCAACGATGCAACCATCACCAACCCAGCCCTACAAATTAAACTGGTGTTCCAGATTTTAGTGAATCAAAAATTTGACGCGTACGCGAAGAACAGCATTTTAGGATCTCAAATGAATAGAAGAGAAAGAATATGTACGAGCGCATCGAACTAAACAGCGCAACTTTTGTTTCTACGAACACTCCAGCGAAATTGACTAGTCTGACTAGATGCCCCCATTTTATACGACTGGGGTTTTCGGTGAGCGGGGAAATGCTCGTACTGAAGAAAATATCTAGATGTTGATCACTGCAATCATGTTAGTCGGCTTGCAGTCGACCATTCGGCTAACTAAAACCTGCCTAATTAGTTCGACCGATAGCTAACTTTCTCGGTTTGGGCGGTATTTATCCTTCGAGACACTTGCCGAATGCATTAGACGAACTGAACCTTATCCTAGCTATTGATTTTGACGACTATTGCGTTTGAGTTGTCTTGTCATAAACGCCATTGTGCAGTGTTCAAGTAGGTTTGGAGGCCCTTACAGCATCGGTCGCTAACAGAAAACGCCTTGGGTTTGAGGGTCTTTAAAACACGAACGAAACCAGGTTTGAACCCTGAGCATATACCAAACCGAAAATAGGTATGGGCTATAGTTTGTTCATACATTCATTTCAACGTACCTTGCTAGACAATTAGGTAAACAGAGGAGGTGGGGGCATCGTCACATGATGACACAACTGCAATAGCCATAGGTAGTACAATAATTCTCAATATTCTGCCCACCGGTGTGGTGATTCGTTTTGTTTGTGTGTTCGCTATCGTTGTTCGTTACCCTGAATCGTGTAGCCCTTTCTGCGGCGATCTCGAAGAGGTTTCTGTACAGCGTGAGCAGGTTTTGCTCATTTGAATAGAAGAGGGCAAGTGGATGCGCCCAATACGATGTGGTCAAAAAGTAGCTCAGTACTTTTTGCGGGCAGCGGGCATACAAATCGTCGCCGAGACACCTGCAAACCACCGAAACACTAGTTCTAGTTGAATAGAGTTTCCAGAATATTCATACTTGAATTACTCCTACTGTCACCGTCAGTGTGATAGGTATCATTATTGTATTGACTATTACTACACCTTGCATCGCGTAGGAAGTGTTTGTAGGGAGCCATAAGTTTAAATTTTCCAGAGCTGAAATCGATCTCGACGCCGCAATACGTAACGGTTCGCTGAGACGAATCGGCGGCGCTGATTTCGTCGCCAAGAACTCTCGGACTAAAACGATAGCCCTCATTTAGCGCTTTGCTAGCCGCTAGCTTCTCTTCGGAGAACCGAACACCAGGGTGAAGCATCTCGTTATTTCTGGAACAGATTAAATACATAGCGGCCAGTCATACTTAGAGAATGCAAACACGATAAGCAGTTAACAATATGAATCAATAAGAAACTGCTCGAAAATTCATTTAGCTATATTTCTGTTAATTATTAGATACATTTATTTTCTCCAATAAGCTTGTGTAACGTTTCTAGTAGTAGCTCACTATATATATATATATATATATAACTTTTTTTTTAGTAGTTTTTCAGTCGTTTATTTTACCTTCTTATAGTCCATATAATATATTTATAGTATCACATATCATTTATAGGCTCATACGCCGCTGCCGACCATCGCGTCAAGATCAACAGTACTTGCCTCGAGCTGGTTAACCATTTCTCGTATCTTGGCGTAACTCTGACACCGCGAGTGACTTTTAGCAGACACATCGAGGAACTGCGAGCAAGGGCCACGGCGGCGAATTATGCTACTCGGGGACATTCGAGACGTAGATCTTGACACAGCAATGAAAATATTTAATATGAAAATTACCCCGATACTCCAGTACTGTCTCCCAGTAATTGCGCCGCACCTAACATTACGCGATCTCAAAAATTTAGACCGCGTAAAGGCGTGCTTTGTGAAGCGTGTGCTGGAATTACCCAAGAACGCGTCAGCTACCCTAGCACTAGAATTATGCGGAGAACGTACTCTGGTAGAAAACTTAGTCCTACACAAATTACCGATCAGTACAAATACCCTCAACATGTACAGAGCATTTAGGGAAGACCGAAACGTACATTTTGTTATGTGTAACTACACAGATGGACCTGCTTTTCGCTCAGAGAAATGGAAACGTGCCTTCCAAAGTAACCGACCATTATTGTGCAGGGTAACATGGCATGGTTATCACCATTATATGTGCCTAAAAGGTGAATGTTATGATATTAACGACTGTGTATGCAAGTTTTGTGGTGAGTGCAATATCTGTCGATATCATGTTCTAAAATGTTCGGCATTAGACTCTTACCCGTTACAGGCGCGTGTGAACGAGATATTGCTATAATTTCGTAGCAGGCCATGTGTGTCAATCCAATCCTACTACCAACAACTATGGTGAATAAATATATGATGATTTATAGTCAATATATCGATGCGTGGCCGTATCGTGTAGCCGATAGTTAGTTGGTCGCATACGTGTCATCTGTGATACAAAACTCCGTTGCAGATCTTGTTTTTCCTTAATCATCTTATAGAATAAAAGAGGAGAAAGAGGAGCTTGCGATCCTCTGGCTAGACGCATTAAAAGACATGTACGCTTACAAAATTGTGCGCACTCGTCGAGCAATATCCGGGCGGTTGGTCACGACGAGGTAATCGTCCATCGTTCGAAACACTGCAAATAGAGGTGGGCTGCTTGAACTGGTTTTATGTGGCTGAAGAAGACTTTGCGTGAACAGAACGTCGACACTGTACGTGAGGTAGAGATCGGCCAGAAACGACGACGGCTGAGCTCCCTGGGGAACACCCCTTACAAACCTAAACCGGCACACATGTAAACAAATAGCAATGCTGTTATTAAACGCTGCCATTCATTGCTGTCACTATAATAATGAATATTAACTATATATTAACCCAGGCCGAGACGAAATTAGCAGAGAGCGATATTCGTTCTGCTGCTAGATCGCTACCATCCTCAGACACATTGGCACCACACGATGAACATACGAAGTCTGAGCTACGGATGAAACACCAATTTTTTCCACCTGGCTGTCAAGAACACTTAGATCTTCTGCAACTCTGCCTGCCACTCTAGACCTGGATAGAGTTGAAGCACCTATCGTTTTGGAGACCATTCGATCTCTCTCGCTTGGAGCATAGATATAACCATAGAGTCGCAAACAGGCATCTAACAGGGAGCTTTGTTTTGCCTCGGCATTTCTGATCTAGTATCAAACATAGAGAGCCTCTTCAATATCTGGTATCTAGGGTCTTGGGAAGTCCCGCGAATGTTATAGCGAACGATTTGCAGGCTATATTGAACTTCAAGGAACCGGGAAGCGCTCTCGATGCTAAACGAGAGACCCTGGTAAAGATTCGCCCACGGCTGACAAGTATGCACTCGCAGATGGCTCTGTGCCTCTGAAAACAGTCTTGGTTTACCACAATTTGTCCACATGCTACGAACATGTCAGACTCTGAAATATATCGAAGATCTTGCAGGCTACGACGAGACCGCCAGAAATACTTTAAGCGAGATACTAAACATTAACTTAAAAGGGAACATGTGGGAGAGAGCTAGTCTTCCTTTCAGGAATAGAGGTCTTAGAATAAAAAGAACCACGAATCAAGCTGCAGTGTGTTACGCTGCATCCTTAAAACAATTCGGCTCCCTGCCGAAATCACTCATTGACGAGGATGCAAAGATTGAGCTAAAAATAAAACAATTATTGTGGCAATTACCACTGCCAGGGCTCTAAAAAACCCCGGCAGACTTACATGACACGCGGAATTCAATGCTATAGTGAGAAGAACTCTTAGATGGGCAGGAAAAACATTCACACCTGAGCCGAAATGCCTTAAGAGCAGCAATGAGCTGCAACTTGACAGGGTCACCATTCGCTACGGTCACACGGAAAAGCCTTGTATGGGGTGTAATTGTTTCACGAACGGCGGCCTTGTTGTATCTACGCCAGAGCGCGTTTAAATCGGATGGGTTGCAAAACGCGCGGATTCTAAGAAACAAAAGAGCATGTCGAGCTATCGAGGAGGTACCACTTCGTACCCATCAGCACAGGCACAGAGAAATCCTGAACAATATCGGAAAACGTGTAGAAGAGGTTACGGCGATCGACGCGAGACCAGGTTTTTGAGACAGATGATGTTTTCAGCCGTTTACAGAGGGAACGTGGCATTTATCATAGGTGCCATGAATTGATAGAAAGCAAGCATAGGGATGGATGAACCTGGCTTAAACTTATAACAGAACTCACAACTGTAATAACAAAATAAAGCAACTATATTGAAACGAATTTTACAAGTATGGGTTCGACTTGGTTCAATTTTTTTAGTTGGTACAATATATATATATATAAATCTTGCGGCTGCCTTAATAAATGCTATTTTTGACTGACAGTTAAGATTTTACCGGTACGGCTGGTCATGAACGGCGACGATCGTGTTGTCAATGATCTTTAAAACGTGCTCCTTCTCTCTTGCCGGATTCAGCCGTATACTTCGACCAGTTGGTACAAGAACCGTGAGTCTGCCTTCGGACAGTGGGCGCGATAGAACGTGATTCTCGAGCAAGGCCATGAATCGGTGACGACGTTGATTTCCCCTCTTTTTTAGCGGGAAATCCAACTCGATGAACTGTAACGCTAGTTTGACGAGAGAAACGCATGACCTCTCATGACCACTTTGATAGCGGACAATTGTCTTATATATATATATATATATATATATATATATACTTACATTGATTTACACACAAGAAATACATTACTTTCTTTTTCTTTTTAAAACGCGAACAATTGTTGGACTAGACAGTAACGTGTAGCGAAAATGCACGTGCAGCAAATAGTTACTTGCACTCTAGAAAAAAAGTAGATGGCTATATAATATATATATATATATATATATATATATATATACACACATGCGCATGCAGGAATACGCGTCGTAGCCCGTCGCAGGTAACTTGCTTTGCGAGGATCCTATTAATATGTCGTTTGTATACTAGCTATATAGGTTCCGCCATTGGATACCTCGTCGTTCAGAAGGCCAAATCCTGCAGACGAGATCACGGAGGCTTTCGTGGTCAAGGCTGCCGTAACAGTCCACAACGTCGGCTTTCAGAAAACATGCCGTTGTACTCAAAGCTATCGCTCCGAATTGTTGAAGCGACAACGTGGCGTTTAATGGACATATGGGATTGGCCCTGAAAACACGAGATAATGATGCACAGTTGTTTGTTGCTTTGTTTATCAAACAGCACTCATCGCAGCGTGGCGGTCTCTTGCGTACAACAAATAAATTACAAATTTATAAGATATTACACTGTCTAAAACGTACCGTGGTATGTTAGAAGTCTTACAGCTAATCGGCTATACCCTACGCATTGTCGACACTCCACTAACCCTAATTTAACTTACGTTCAATCGGAAGCTCTGTTCTTTCAGTTGAGTTTAATTATCCGGTTATTTATATGATAACCTATGTCGGCATATCTGAAAAAACCCTTCCAAATTGTTGTATGTCAACTCGTAACATCTTTTGCTAAATTGCCAGCCATCTTCCTCACTTCCCACAGCACATTTACTAATTCGTAGACCTTAACCGCTTTCTTAGTAAAGATAATTTGGCAACAGATACGCACATTATGCACGTGCCTATAACTGCACTTAAACACTTCCGTTCTTTAACTTCACAAGCTGTACCTACCACCATGTGACTTTAGGTTCTTTTTCCTTTTTTAGCATAACATCTAACGCCTTATACTTAAATGGTAAGCTAACGTCTGTAAAATCGCTTGTACCACGTTGCCTGCAGTCAATCCACCCACTTACAGATGCGAGTGGGCTTCGGCCTTAAGTGCCCGGATGTATATTTTTGCGCCTTGGGACAACTTTGGGGCGCCCTGAAGTCGGCTGAACACAGGTCGAAACTTCAGCGGGTTGGACTTTGGATACGGTCTCATCCTGCCGATCGGCACTTGCTCACTGACACGGCACGGCGAAAGGTTGTCGCGGACTAGCGCCTCTAAGCACGTTCGACGTTGACAGATCACTTCGTCCGGCATCCCGTAGACGGCTATCTTTGGGAGGCTGCGCCGCGACGTCACGAAGAAGCTGGCGTGAACGTTCAGAACCAGCAGTTTAACGATTAGAATGCACAGCGACGTCAACAGGGTCGAGCGAAGCTCAACACTGTCGTCGAGGGGCATCGTTTGAAGCCACTTCGGCGGCCTGATGTTACGCAGTGTAGCGCAGCAGTGCCCGGACACGATCCGTAGTCGATGAGCGTGCGGAGAAACACGCCCAGAAAGCTGCTGATGCGTGCCGATGTGCCGCCATGGAGGAGGTTCGCAGGCAGGGTTTTGTTCTGAAGTGCAATAGCCACTGATATCACCGAACTGGTCGGAACTTCGGCACCAGCTGTGGCTGTCAACCGATTGTGTACGAACGGCACGTTGGCCGACCAGTTAAGGAGGTTGTCCAGCGCCCTTCTGACGGGATGTCCGTACTCAAAGATCTGGCCCACCAAGGCGTCTCTTGCTGCTGCTGCTGATGCTGCTGTTGTGTTGTTGTTGTTGTTGTTGTTGTTGTTGCTACCGCCGTTTCTCCTCCTCTATGCCAGCCGAAGAGCGCAGCGTGTCGAACGAAAAGGTCGTTGCGATCGGTACTTCGCAGCAGAAGATCACGAAGCTTATCCAACTCCGCTCGGGCAGCCCAAGGTGTCAGATCCCTCCGGTTGTTGATTATGACGTGAGTGGCGTCCGAAATTCTACCTGTCGTTTCAATTGCGTTCTCGGAAAATGTCGTATGTTCGACTGCGCCGCTATTTTGCCTCGGTAGCATTGGCTTACGATCGCTGAGTGACGGTCCGCTCAGCTGAACGTAGTACGAGACATGGGGATCGGCAACGAGTACCGTATGAGTGAGGGCCTCCGTCCAAGTGGTGACGAGGTCGTGCCGTTTCAATATTGTGTGTATAGGTCCGCCGTGAAAACGGCTACGACTGATCGCATTTAAAATGTCCTCGGATGGCGTATGCTTCTGATTGCCGGGAGCTGAGACGAAACCACTGAGAACAAGCGTGGTTCTCAGAAAGTCGACGAGCTCAGGAGGAGATGTATCATCATGTATTTTCCGGTCTCCCGCCAGTTCCTCGAGGCTTTGAACCTGTTGAATAGGCATCCCTTTCTGCATTAGGGATAAACACAGTTGCGTGGACGACGCCTCAAGATCTGTCGTAAGACCACAAGGGTGGTGTTTCATTTATACAACTTGAACCTCGTCGCCATAGGCAAGGCCAACATCGATAAATGCGACCAAACATTTTCTTAGATAGAGTGCTTTTTCTAGTTCCTTGAGTCGAAAAGCTACTGACAAAGTATAATGCATTGAGTCAAAGTATTTATGTGACTTACTTGACGGCGTAAAATACTATCGGGCAGCAAATAGCGAAAACAGGCCAATAAGTATAAATATATGCACGACCATAAATGATTGTTTTCTTACTATTTCCAATGAGTCCGCCCCAAGGCTAGGTTAGTTTACGAATAAGTCCCGTTGAGCGGACACGAAATTGATTGAGAGTATGTTTTCATTATTACCGTCATATGAATTACTATCATTGCTATTACTGTCATATATTGCTCGCATCGGTCATGTATTGTTCAATATATGTTTATGTCTTTAGCGTATATCGTTACCTAAAGCATGTCACAATGGACGGAGCTTTTGCACTATTTGATATGATAAATATGTATCCACGCTCGCCCTTTGGCGCCATATACAATGTAACGCATTCAACTTGGAATGCAAAGTCAAGTAATATGTTTATTATGAGTTCGGTGTATGTTGTGAAATATTGTCGAATGCCATACAACAACACATCGTTCTTAAAAAAATTATATATATATATATATATATGTTGTATGGCATTTGGCAATATTTCACAACATACACCGGACCCAAAATATTTGTTTGCTCGTCTTCTCTACATTAAACATGATTGAATGAATATGTCTGTGCACCTGACATTGTAAAGAGTTTGCGATCGCCTGTCGAAAAAACTCCATTCTAACGAAGTCGTTGCACACAGTCGCCGCCGGAGACTGGTCGAGTTGATAGCAAAGTCGGGCAAGAGCAATTAGGACGCACGCAGGGCCGGCGGGGGGCGCTTAACGAGCTGCACGATATTTGTTAGCTCATGGATGGACATTCTTGATCTTAACGACGAAAAAAGCAGACTAGTTATGTATACGAGTATATTAGAATCTGCGTAGCTAATGATCGTGGCAGACGGTTCCAGTGGATGCCAGCCAACGCTAAGTGTAGAACGCCAGCTGTCAGCTTTGCATTCGTCGGTCGGGGATCGCCGCAAAACCACCGACAAAGCCGACAACATCAGCTGTCTCAAGAGACGGAGAAAGAGGGAGAGCGGTGTTGTTGCCGCCGCCCTGACTGGCGTCGTCCTAACAGTGCGCGGACGCGTTTGAGTCTCCGCGCGCGGCACCAGGCGGTGCACGTAGGCAGACGACACTGCACAATGCGATGTCCTTCTGGGTCGACGTCGTACAGCCGCCGTATGCGTCGAGATGCCTGCCGCTCTTTAATCGGTTGTTATTACCACAGACAAATTACTTGTATGCCGATGGTTAGCTGATTGCGTACCGCTGAGCTTGTGCGTCGCGTGTCACACGTTCTAGGTGGTTCGCAGATGTCAACGCACATCAGCCATGTGCGTGCAAGTATGTATATATATATATATATATACGTGCAAGTATTTATGTATGTATATATATATATATATATATATATATATATATTTGGAAATCGCTGAATGGCGCCAAAGAGTGCGGACGTGTGTCTACGGAGCTCCGAGTGTTTACGGTTGCCCGTGTGAATACAGGCAGGTAAACCTAGAGAGTGACATACCATAGTGATGTGTGAAACTCAGTGACCATTCTGGTGTATTGTGCGTGGCCGTGCGACGAAGGGTAAGGAGCCAGGCTGCTGTAAGGTTCAAACAAGTCTAGTTCGGCAGGGTGAAGCAAAACGAAACCATCCGCGCAGCGGTTGGAAGGCTCCCAACGGTCCGCCGCGAATTCGAATTTGAATGTCTAACGGCTGCACAACCAAACGAAGTTAACGCAATGGAATCAGACCTGAGTTATCCGCGGTGTTAAGGTCACTGGAAAAGGTATTGCGACCTCTGATGGGGCTGCTCTCCGTGGTGGGCAAGTTGAAGGGTCTCGCCTCATAATGACAGAGGATGGAGACAACAGGCCTTACCACGGCCTCGCCAGCCCGCGGTCCGGGCAGTCGGACCCTAACAGAAATCAGTATGTAGGCAAGTTGCCCAAATGTTCACTAAGGTGTTGTGCTCAGTCGCAGATAACAACGACAGCACTGTCTGTTTTTTCTGTTCTCTTTCGCGCCCGTCGTCCTCCGCCTTCCCGATGGTGGGAAAGATAACCGCTCGTTGTCGGTTATCGTCCGGAAGAACCTCCGCGACTTTACTGATGAAAGCTGGTTTGACCTTAGCGGTAGCCCCGCCCCAAACCAACCTCCACGGCAGCGGACGGTCGACACCGTCCGGCTAGCCATTACCAAGTCCCCCGCTATAGGGGCTGCCGCAGACCGGCTTGCGGCCTGGCTAAGATCGTCGATCTTCTTCGCCTTTACCCGATTGGCGACCCCTCATCTTCGGGGCCCAACTTTTTGCTCTCAAGAAGAAGGATGGTGGTGTGAGGCCCAACGCATGCTCATCCACAATCCGGAGGCTGGCGGCAAAGATCTGCATCTTTGAAAACAAGGCGGACGTCTCATATGCTCTTGGAATCAGCTCGAGTTTGCGACACCGGGAGGATGCGAAGCCGCGGTGCATTCAACTCGGTCCTTCTTAAAGTCTTGCTCCGGAGCCACTCTTGTGGTCAAGCTTAACTTCAACAACGCCTTTAACACTATTCGGAGGGATCACCTGTTAAATGCGGTCAAGGCTTGGGCACCGAGTATGTTCCACCAGGTGGAACTAGCTTATAAGGAGCCATTTTGCCTTCTTCTGCCACATGATACCATAATGTCGCAAACTGAAGTGCAGCAGGGCGACCCATTGAGTCCCCCTATGTTCTGCCTGCCTATCAAGGAGTTAGTCAACTCTCTCGAGTACCCTCTAAACGTATGGTACTTGGACGACTGTGTACTTAGCGGGGCACCTGATGCAGTTCTGAGGGACATCCACAGAGTTACTAAGTTCGCGGAGCGGAGTGGCCTGGTCCTAAAGCCTGCAAAGTGCGAGGTCCATGTCGTAGGAGGTGCTACTGACTCTGAAGTGCTGGAGGTTCTACCAGGGTCCAGGACTATTGGCACGGATCTAGAGTTGCTAGGCGTTCCCCTATTCCCACAGGAAGTTCCGGCAGCCCCCGAAAGGTGGATAGACAAACTAGAGCATGTGCTATCCAGCATTCAATTAGTAGTATCTTACCGGGGCCTTTTTCTTCTAAGATCTTTATTTTCGGCCCTACGTCGCAATCACCTGTTTCGATGTGCAGACTGCCCTAAGATTAGGTTAATCTACGAATAAATCTTGTTGAGCGGACACGAAATCGATTGTTAGTGTGTTTTCATTATTACCGTCATATAAATTATCATCATTGCTATTACCATCATATATTGCTTGCATCGGTCATGTATTGCTAAATATATGTTTATGTCTTTACCGCATGTTGTAACCTTAAATATGTCACAAATAATGGAGCTTTTGTACTATCGTATATGATAAAAATGTATCCAAAACGCTCGCCCTTTGGCGGCCATATCCCATGTAACAGGTCCAACTGGGAATGCAAAGATAAGTAAGGTGTTTATTATGAGTTCGGTGTATGCTGTGAAATATTGTCAAATGCCGTACTACAACACATCGTTCTTATATATGTATGTATATATATATGTAAAGCGGGCGTAACTAGGGTCAAAGGAAGACATCAGGTTGTGTTACTAACTTAATCAGTTTATTCCAACCGCCGATTTACCGGCCGTCTTACGGCTTCTCTCTGGCACACCGCCGAACTCTCCCGACCACGTAGTCGTTCTCCGTCCTTCTCCTACACGGTCTCTCCGCCGACTATATCTCTCACTAAGCACTGCTGCAGGCGCAGTTGGTGTATCTCCGTCAGCGACCACTAGAGGGAGCTGACGGATGCCAATCATGACATGCACATTTTAGCTTTAAGCTGCTCTTGCTCTCCTCAGTAACATTGTCAATTATCGTCATCTGTTTCCCACTCATGTAATTATCTCTATACTATTAGTATATCCCTGTACCTGACATATATATATATATATATATATATATATATATATATGCCGGGCAAAAACTATATATTAATATATATTAGACTATGCCTAGTTAATGGTCGTTCGAGTGGATGGTCAACGCTAAATGTAGATGCCAGCTGTCAGCCTCGCATTTGTCGTTCTGTGATCGAGCAAAACCGACAAAATCAGCTGTCTCGAGAGACACAGAGTGAGAGATGAGAGAGACTAATCGGTTGTTATTACCACAGCCAGATTACTTGTATGCCATTGGTTAGCGGATTGTGTACCGCTGAGCTTGTGCGTCGCGTATCGCACGTTCTAGGTTGTTCGCAGACATCAACCCACCTGAAACACGTGCGTGCAAGTATAGTGGCGATTGGCATTTATATGTGTATGTGTATGTATTTATATATGTATGTGTATATATATATATATATATATATATATATATATATATATATATATATGTATATATATATGTGTGTGTATGTATTTATATATGCATGTGTATATATATATATACAAGTAACCAGAAATTACAGAGAAGAAAACATACTAGTATAACGGACTAAATCCTCTAATCAGGCCATGATGCTAAAATAGATTTGAGTCGAGAACAGACAGTTTATATATATGTATAATATATATATATATATATATATATATATATATATATATATATATATATATATATATATATATTATATATGTATAATATATATATATATATATATATATATATATAGTTATACATGATTCATGTTGAGAAGAAGGCAAACATTCGAAGCGTTTAATTTGACGTTTTAACTTGAATACGCGGGCACCCATGAATTGTCTTCTACATAACGTTTGATTTCGTCTATCATTGCAATTTGTATGACACGCGTATTAAAGCAAGTCCCTTCATTCACAAACTTTCGTATGCTTGAGTCAGTTTCATATAGCTTTATCAAGGGGCATTATCCGTCTAGTGTATGCACATGTGTGTATCCCTCGCGACCTGTTCGCCGTGCCTCCCATCTTGCCCAGGGGTAGTACTCGCTCCGGGCGTGTAAGACGACTTTTTAATAACTAGGCCCAAAACGTTCAAATGTTTGATATCCTTTTTTTGGCTGACCTCAAGCAAACATTTACCGTCAACGGGTATGCTTTCGTATTGCCTCGAATAACGGACCCTATGATTTGATGGACCCTACGATGAAATGTGCATCGGTTCGGATCGAACCCGAAACGCACCACGCCACCGGGCTTGACAAATGTTTGGTATGCATCCAAAAGCCGTATTACATCGACGGAGTTTACGGTTCGGTATCACACAAAGAGTTGCGTCATTGCACCTATTGCGCACACCACTCACTTTAGGCGCTAAAAATGTTGACGAAGTCTTGCAGCTTGAGCTTGCAATAACAATCTCCTAAGTTGCGCTAGCTTCATTCAGCCCAACAAAGTTGCACTTTGTGCTTGCTAGTGAATATGCACATACGTATATCTCTTGTTGGTTTTGTTTGCCAGTTCTTAAATATAAGTTGTGCAAAACGTCAACTATTAGGATAACCATTTGATGTTCAGGCGGTAGGCGACGGAGGTTCAAAACAACGTGTGTTTTCAGATTCGATTGTATTTATTTGAATTGGGCACGAACAAGCAATGCAATTGCTATTGCTACTGATTTACGTGTATCCGAGGATCTCATGAAACGTATCGGCATTGTTCTTGTCGAGCACGCTAGTTGCGTCGCGAAGCTGGGTGTCTAGCCAGGTGTTGTGATCAGTCGACGTCACGAGATACCCCGGAACGGCACCGATAAGGTCGCGGGCCAGTTGCATCTGGCCATCGGGCGGCCCGGTTTTGCAGTAGAACACTTTACGCAGAACACGGGCGCGAAACTTTGACGAGTCGCCCGACGCTAGCCGGGGACTATTCGGGAAGTCGACGACGCCGAAATGAAATTCGCGACCTCGGTCGTTGAACGTGTCCGTCCAGACGAAGTGCACCATGTGCTGACAGCCTGTATCGAAAAAGCGAAACTGTGACTCCGGATAGCGCACCAGCTGCGAACAAGACGCGCCCCTACCGTGCCACGGACGGTCTTCGTTTCGTCGCACCCTGCAATTGGTACCGAAGGCAGAATAAATGCAATTGGTACCGAAGGCATGAATAAATGCAAGAAAGGCAAATATAGATAATTATGAACAATATCAATTCAACTCAAATGCTCTTTTACGTTGTCAAATGGGGACTCTATTTATAATATCCAAACTGCATAAACCTTTACCAACTCTCATATAACGAGCAGTCAGATTAAATATACACCGTACAGACATTTCCGTCGTTAGCGTTTCCAGTTCTCAGTGTGCCAGCCACCCGCCACGAATGTCTGTTACTTGCACGTTTTAGGTTGGTAATTTGCTTCTTGGCAATATCGTGTTATCGTGATGACAATCCTCTCCGGACTGCAGTTCCCAAATACGTTTTATCACAACGGGGTTACGGGTTATGATGAGATACAACGAAAGAACTTCCTCTGCACACTTTTAATTACTTCATTGTGTTTGTTTCAGTAAAACTACACCAATCATTCGTGACTGTGAGAACAATCAAGCTATTATAAAGTCGCATGCAAAAATTGCAACCATTGATTATGAGATAACCGAATATGGTATTACATCTTAGACTAGTGGATTGGCTAGTTTACACGATATGGGTGCTAAAATCGAATTCAAGTTCCAGTACTTTTGAGCAGCACTTTAGTTGGTATTACGTATCGAGTTCCTATGTCCTGTCCTCAGCCAGGTGCTGACCATACGGGTGGTGTCAGTTCATAATCGTTCTCAGCTTAGCGGAGCCAGACTTGATGTCATTCAATGCGGGTCCGGCTTACCTAATTATTCCAACGTAGGCGGCATTTTGTGCTGATGGAGGCCCACATCGTAATGTTTTATCGTGTTTTGTTCAGCCAGCATGTCCATAGCCGAAACACAACATATTGAAGTCAAAACTCCACATACCACCTATCTAGCTAGCTTAATCTCGTAAAAGCCACCTCTTCCCTTTATTGGACATAGAAGATTAGCCCTAAAGATACCTCAAGCATATATAGAAGGCTTACCTTAAAGATACCTCGAAACGAGTACATCAAACGTCAGACAGTGCTGTATGGTCTCGGTATCAGCCTGTATAATGCTCTATAGGGCTTTATTTAGGAAGTCGGAAGTAGACAAGAGGCGTAGATTTTTAGCCCGCTCACTTCCCAAGCTAACCAGACCGCTGTTTAAAATCTTACTTAAATTTCACAGTGCCCGAGAGTTACGGCGCTAGCAGCCCAAGAAACGTCTCTGCTCCTATGTTCAGCAGGAGGACATGATCACATCTTGAGTTGAAATCCTGGAATGGGCTGCGGATTTTTTTTTTACGCTCTGACAACCACATTTTAGACACTCGTAAATAAGCTAAGTTGCTTGTGGCACGATATCGTCTAAATGCATCAATCGTCATTGCGTTCTCGTACTGGAATTATATAGGCTTTCTCTAGCAGAGCTTTGTAGCAGCAAGGCAATGACAACCACGTCCAACAAATTCAACTAGCATGGCCAGGGCTCGAACTAGCGATGCTAACCGTCGTTGCCATGGCAACGCCTCGTTTCGAACGGTGCCTTAGCCGCCTAAGCGACCGATTCAAATGCAGTGGCATTGGGCTACCGTTCTTATTCAAGACCATTGGTCTGGCTCTCTCTCATGCTCTACCACCAACCTTCATTGAAGTATGATGCATTTTCAAAATATCTAGAGCTAAAAACATTTTTAAGGCGGTTGTTTTTAATTCTAGAATATCCCTCGCTCCCTACGGGATTGGAATCGCTTTGAGGCATATCTTTAATGCACCGAGGGCCGGACAGGTTGATACAATAGGGTTTCCTTAACAGTCCTTGTGGCAGCATGGCCGCTGACTCTCAGAGGTGCGGTTTATCGTTTCTTGTCAATGAGCATCGCTCAAATAAAATTCGATCAACATCGAGGATCGCCACATTGTCCAAATATTTGCTACGTTACAACAAGAAGCATTCAAATGCTAAGCAATTTTTCGATTTGAATCTGAAGCTTTCCTCCCCTTAATCTTAAAACAAATGGTTGACTTCTTCTGCAAGGCGCGTACCACGACATGCAATTCAACATTTAATCGATTGTGTAATCTAATGGATTGCACAAATTTGGAAGACAACGCTTGAAACACATTCCTGGATTCGAGAAAAGCCCGATGCCCGGCGTCAGGCTTTTCCCAGTCAGAAGGTCCACGAAAGCGGATTTTAGTGGACCGTTAGCATTTACTAGAGCACAATACATCGTAATAAAGACACGTGCGTCAAAACATTTCACTCTTTTCACAAACATTGTAAAAATAGGCATTCAAATCGTTAACTTAAATCGAGCTCTTATACAGCCGCATCTTCAAGGAGGAATTTCTGATTCATGCGATGAGCTAGCCGGATAAAAAATATATGAGAAACAGATTTTTGATCAGTATGTCATAATAAATAAAAAAATTCAAAATAAGTCTAGCTAAATATGATTATGTACATATACATATGAGCTGCTGATATTATTATGAGCGCTAACATTTGAATGACGCGCCAGTCGTTCACCCATAATTGGCTCATTAGACAAATAAATACAATATCCATCTACTTAGCCCCCTGACCAACTCGAACAATCACATCCTATATATATATATGTAAATATATATATCAGCCATAAGCGGGCGCCAACCAGAGGATCAGGATGATTAATACGGCAACAGAATTTTCTTGTTAAATGTCTAATGACAACTTCTGCGTAAGAAATTAACCGGACTTGCGGTCACCGATTGACAACCCAAGCCACTATTATCGACGTCAACGGACTTGGTCCTCTTGGCGTCTCGAACGCAATTGACCGGAACTCCAACGGCTCACTAATGCATGAATACTTCATTTGCTTGTTCACTTCAGTCATACGGAAAGCATGTCCCGCCCAGACAGTACTTTGACTGTCCATAGACGGGGGAGCTAAGGAGCCAGACACGGTAACCCCCCAGACGAGAGGACGACCTGTATGTTCTCCAAATGGCTGTGAGGGTGATCCCATGCGGCCGCCTATCACCGTCGGGCCATAGGCCAGGAGTTTCGAGTACACACATAAGGCTTGATCTATTGCGAGCGCGCGCTAGAGTGTCACTTAGGGCAGCATGCATGGACCGATGTCCGGCACCTCGGATACAGAGCAACCTATAAAGCCCCTCTTCCACTAGTCGAGACAAAGTCATCAAGCGAGATACGTCTAAACATTGGCCGGTGGCCACCTGGGTTCGGCCGAGGATGGTGATATTAATATTACTAATAATAATCAAGTAATTAATCATTAAAAATATGTCTATATAGAAAAGTAAAGATATTTTGAGATTCATATATTGTATTGTAAGAACCAATATATATATATATATATTGGATAAAAAAGTATTTTCGGATTGGCGCTTGCGCGGCTTTCACAGCGCCCGCCCCGGCGCCTAGGCATAGATCATTGGCTCACTCTTTGTTGTTTTCATGTGAAACAGAGCGGGGAATCTGCTGGTCTCAACCATTTTGAAATCTGTTTAGCCGTTTGTTCGTAAAAGTGCTGCAACATGGAGGTAGAAAAATGCCAAATTCGGGCGATTCTACTCCATGAGTTTAAAAATGGACTGAGTGCAACGCAGGCTCACAAAAACTTGTTAAAATCGTTTGGAGATGCCTGTTGTACAGACAGAATGTGCCAACAGTGGTTTGAGAAGTTCCGAAAGGGAAATTTTAACCTCAAAGATAAGCCTAGATCAGGAAGGCCAAGTGTTGTCAGTGAGGAGGTTTTTCGAATGAAAATCCAAGCTAGCTATGTTAGCACAGCTTTAAAACGCCTCGGAATAACTTCCAGGCTGTGCAAATCGGTACCTCACGAGCTCAGCGACTTCAACAAGATGACGCGCATGCGCGTTTGCACTTCTTTACTCAGCAGGCATCAAAATTTGCCTTTTTTCGATCGTTTTGTGACCTGCGATGAAAAATGGGTCTTGTACGACTCTTTTGTCAGGAAAAAGTTCTGGTCAAGTGAACCTGGCACCTCCGTCACCCAGCCCAAAAAGGATATACACGCAAACAAGGTTTTATTGTGTATTTGGTGGAATGTGGGCGTAATAGTGCACTATGAACTTTTACCGCGTAACCAGACGATAAATACGGCCGTGTACTGTCAACAACTCGAGAAGGTTCACGAAAAATAAAAGCAGTCGTACCCTGCACTAATTTCAAGGAAGGGTGTCCTGTTCCGCCAAGACAACGCAAGGCCCCACGTGAGTAGGGAAACCCTTTCGAAAATTTCCCAGCTAGAATGGGAACTTTTGGAACATCCACCGTATTCCCCCGACTTAGCACCATCTGATTACCACCTACTCAGATCGATGCATAAATGTTTAAGTGGTAAAAAAATTACTTCTATCGAACACGTGCGTTCTGGACTGAAAGAATATTTTGCCATTAAAAACCCAGACTTTTACAGAAAAGGAATCGAAAACCTTGTAAATCGTTGGGCAGAGGTTGTATCTTCCGGCGGAGAATATATAAATCAATAAATAAGACATCCCGTGTCTCCTATATATGTGTTTTCTTTATAGCGCCAAAACCGAAACGCCCTAATATATATATATATATATATGCTGCTTACTTTTCGGCGTACTCTTCGACGAACAAGCGTGAAATGCTCGGCAGCTCACAAACGATATCGTCGTTGTTGTCTGCCTTGACGAAACTGTTTGTGTTGAGGTCGAACGCCTTGATCACATCTCTCTGAGCATAGTCTGTGCCGCTTCCTTGAACGTAGCAGAGAGCGTAGATGAGTGCCAGTCTTCCCTTGACAAGCAGGTCGACGCAATGAACGGAATAGCCGGCGACCCGGATGGGATGCGTTTTGACGTTTTTGCCGCCGTCATTCTCCGCCACTACGAGCGAAGTATGCGTGAGGATGAGCGCGCTGCGTCCCCGAGTAGTGGCCATGACGGCATCGTCTGTAAAGTCTGCGCAAGGCAACTCAACCTCTTGGAATGAGGTGCTCTCGAGGCGAGGCAGGGTCTCGACGTAGCCGAGGTGAAGGCATTTCTTCTTCTCTCGCTGCTTCTCGTGAAGGTTGTAGCTAAGCACAAGTCGGGTACCGTCGACCGAGAGCCGCTTCTCGGACACTTGTTGTCGAAAATTGAGCGGTATTCGTCCATTTGGCGTACGAATGAGCTCGTTGCGAGTGCTCACTGAGAATGCCTGAACATGGATGTTCTTCGAAGGAAACTCATTGTCTTTCAGGTTGACGAACATTTGAGCGCCGATGGTCACCTTTCGGAAGCAAATGTTCATACCCATACGTGTGACAAGAAGTTACATCAACCAAATAGGCGCATAATAAAGTCTAAACGTATAATGGCCCCAAGGCGCGAGCGTGAAGCCACACATTGTCATACTGACGCATATAAATGTAAGCAAATACGAAAGAAACTGGCAGCAGCATTACAAATCAAACAAAGCCTTCAGTTTCTGACAGCCGCGCTCCTAAAAGCGGTCTGATGAGATTAAGTCGTAAGGGACGTAACGTTGTCATGCGTTAAAAGAAGGTATTGCGCCTACAGGGTTGGCGGTGCTGGCATATGTCATCACAACAACGTGAACAAAAGTTTAATTTTGGCTTACATTGGGTGCACGCATGTGCCGGCATAGTCGCATGTAGTGCGTATACATGCAAGCTAGCGAGTTCAAAACTAGATTTACTAGAATTAAACACATTTTTTACGGTGGTCCTTCAAAAAAAAACTTAACTAACTGCTGCGACAACAAATGACATATAGACAAATGGGCTGTTTATGACAAACAGTACAACCACCCGTCGGTCAAATGCGTATCACTCTGATCGTTTTTTCCAAATTTGTTAAGCGAAGAATGCGCGCATGACACGCAACGGCAAATGTGTGTAATAAAAACTAACTAACTGCAAATATGTAGCGAAGAGCATATCACCATTTCGAACGATTCTGGTAGTTCCAATGCGTCGCATTGTGCTTTCAGCTTTAGCTTTGCGAAAGCGTGCGCCTTTTCCTCGGACGTCAACTTAAACCCGTTCAGTATGAGCACAGATTTCTGTTCCTCGTACCTGGAAATCAGAGCAAGAGAAACCACGACCTTACCCATTTGATTGCTTTTTCTTCTGCCACATTTGTCTTAACCAAACTCATACATTGGGTATGAAATTGGGAGACGTAGCCGAATTGATATTTTTATCGATCAGCGCAAACAAGTGGTGCTGGCTATGCCTAACGTTCTATCCCTACCAATTTAGCTACACTGTACCAATAATTAGAACGTGTTTTGGTGTTATTGGGACAGTATGCCTTCTTTGCACATCAAACAAACACAATTCTCAACAAATACCCCCTCATGTTTCCGTGAGTCTTCTTCCTTCCTCAGCTTCAATCATCAATTGTTCGAATACGGTAATTTGTGTAAAAACAAATTTCTTGTATTATCGTGTGTGTATCACTTTTACATTGAAAAACTGTAATTACAAATGAAAATGCACAGCATGTGCAAAGGTAAATTTTAAAGAGTTATAAAGCCATTTTAGTAAGGATATGACCAAATGTGTGTGCAATGTGCTATGTATATTTAATAGATTTTTGTTTGACAGACACGCAATAAAGAAAGTGCTAGAAATGGCACAATTTATATGGCAATACAATTTCAACTATGCGACATCGTGCATAGTCAAATCGATCAACCGTATATAATTTTTACTGGTTGCTATCAGCAATGAACGCCACTTGTAGCTATATATTTTCCGAATTTTGTTTGGTTTAATATGCTGCACTTCTACAGCAAAAGTCATATCTGCCGCCGTTGTTGAGTACCATTATTCGAACTCCATTCATTTGCGCAACCAGCATCTATCCCTGTCTTCTTCTTTTTTTTTTGTATTGACAGTACGGTAATTCGAAGCAACAGCGGCAAAGGCAAGAGCTTACGAAGGGCAAGATAGGCAACACTGTGATTCACACTATGTTGAACTTTGGTGCCGCATTTGGTTTCTGTACTTGGCCATTCCACGCTGCCACAAGGATTTGTTGTTCAAGGAAGCCCACATAGATGAAAGTTACACAAACGGCCAACAAGAAAGTAATACCCACTGGCCCCTTAAGCAAAATCGTTTAAAAAGTCCTATATAACCAAACTCGAAAATAGCAAATATCTTGTTGGGCCCTATGAGGTGCTTGCCTAAGATGCAGTTTCAAGGAGGCACGCACACATCGCGTAAAGTTTGACCGTGGTTGGCTAGAAAATATTTAGTTCAGGTTTGTAGTGGGCTTAAGGGCCTTATTACACTACCCAAACTACCAAGTGTGCATTAGGCAGTTTTGTTCTTTGTCCCTCTAAACAAACAAATGACTATTACCTGCTATGTAACAGATAACGAGTATCACAAATTTATATATATACAGGGTATTACAGGAATCTTTGATCAACGATATATGGAATTGTAGAGCTCGTTAAGGCAAATATTTTTTCCATTGGAACATGGTCTCTGAGACGTCTTGTTTCGGAATGAGAGTTAAATTACTACAATTTGTGACATTGGTGTTTTTGCCCGACATAGGAGCATAGAATGTGCTGTTGCGAGACAACCAGGTTTCCTAGACAGAAGCTAAACACACCGCCGTGTTCGTGAGAAAATTCTGCTTCGAAGAACTCATAAGGCCGGTCAGAAGATGCTACATGGTCGCTTAGAAGAGAATTCGCCAAAATGAAGTTATTTTATTAACCTTCACGCCCAATACCTCAAAATCATTACCTTACGACCACTTACAGCGCTCTAAACTAACATATTCAGGCAAATGCGATCATTTTGGTACCAAACTTATGGCAATGCGAGCTGTGGTTGCGGAGTAATTACGATTTTTTGGTGGAATGTCCAGATTAAGTGCATGTAAAATGACGCGCTGCGGCTGTCGCGCGACACGTCGGCGGTAGTGGACGTCGCCACACAGTCATTTTACATGCACTTAATCTGGACATCCCACCAAAACATCGTCATTACTCCGCACAGCTCGCATTGCCATAAGTTTGGTACCAAAATGTACTGTAAGTGGTCGTAAGGTAATGATTTTGAGGTATTGGGCGTGAAGGTTAATAAAATAACTTCAGTTTGGCGAATTCTCTTCTAAGCGACCATGTAGCATCTTCTGACCGGCCTTATGAGTTCTTTGAAAGAAGCAGAATTTTCTCACGAACACGGTGTGTTTAGCTTCTGTCTAGGAAACCTGGTTGTCTCGCAACAGCACATTCTATGCTCCTATGTCGGGCAAAAACACCAATGTCACAAATTGTAGTAATTTAACTCTCATTCCGAAACAGGGCCTCTTAGAGACCATGTTCCATTGGAAAAAATATTTGCCTTAACGAGCTCTACAATTCCATATATCGTTGATCAAATATTCCTGTAATACCCTGTATATAGCACGTTAGAAGAACTTAGGTTGAAAATCACGTACCTCCGCTCCAGCCAAAGGACGAAGACCCTCGGCGCGAGGCCCCTGTTTATCAGCTGGAGCGGCGACAAAACCTCTCTGAGCGGGGCGAGAGGATCGCCACTTGCGACGGCAGCGGAGACCTCGTTAAGGCATGCCAGGTTCTCAATAAGGCTGGGCTCGAGGCCTAGGTTCGCTAGAAATCCGTCGTTTAGCTGTGACGTGTCACGTGTCAACAGAAAAACGAATGCGAAGAGGAAGCTTTAGCTCGTTGTTTGTAGCACGCAATTCAGCTCGTTCCGTGTGGAAAAACTCCCTGCATCCAAATACATACAGTCCGTATGGGCTGCCGCTCTAAGTGCCCCTGATATAAAAGGGTGACATGTGTTTTTCGTTATACATGTCAAAGGAATAATGAATCCATTCATCCATAGGCGTATATTTCTATGCATACGCGCATGTACTATGTAGGCATAAATTGCGTAGTATTGGTTTGAGGTTTGAATGTTATCTACTGATTTTAAAATATCCTATGGCGAATTTTGTTTTAATCGTCTGTCAAGTGGTGCAATGCAATTATAAAAGAAAAACTATGTTCAGACATGCTCAACGTATGCTAATGATGGCTATTATCAATGGATAAGTATGTCTTTATCAAGACGGAGTCTAGTTAACGGACCAATGAGAGGCTACGTTTAATAGTGAAAGTAGCATATTGGAAGATCAAGTCTATTTAAACCTTTGGCGGATTGAGGTAAAGTCGAAGCAACAAATAGTCTCAACAAATCGTAAACAGCTTACCTTTGCAAGATCGCACATTGTTAAATGAGGGATCCGAATAAGGTTGAGAAGCCTTATTGCATCTTCTGTGGCGGCCTTTGACAATTCCAAGTAGTCCAATAACGTATGTAATACCTGCAAAAGTTTTGTCTATATATATAGCGCCCTTTAAATCTTTTTTTTATTATCCAAACCACTTTTTGCACTGTCATATTGTTATATAATTTATATATCTGTAAGGGCCTTGAGGTAGCTTAAGTTTGCCACCCGCTGAAGAGGAATATGGTGCGGAATGAAATTATAGGAGGTTTCTAAATTTGCTTAGTCTTATTGCCTGATATGCGTAATTTCATTAAAAAAAAATCTGTCATTCTGTTGGCTTGATAATGTGCCTACAGAAATACACTAGAAACGACTCTTGATCGGATAAGTTTTTTTTCGGAAAGTGCCATTTCCATTGTAGACCAGAATGGTTGGTATGCGCAATGTATACCACGGTTAGTTAACATAAAGGGTTGTTAAACAAACATAAATACTGAGCTGTTACGTCACTAGATTGTGCCTATTAGCGTACGCGTTTAACGTGCGCCTTGTCACGCTGCAGGCTCCGGATGTGCCTGTTTTTGTCAAGGCTATCCTTAACTTTATTATCAGCGCCAAGGCTAAAGGCAAAGCGCTTTGCTAGTCTGGAACATATGCGTATCTATCAACATAAAACTTGACTGCCTGAAAATTGCTTTTCAATTTCCATATATATATATATATATATATATATATTTATATGACAGTTTATACTTTTACGAAGTAATCTTTAAATATGTTTTTATTGATTTTGGTTAACGTAATAATAGGTAAATAAGTACATAAGTGAGCAACTTATGGCAAAGAAAAGTTTCGCAGTGGCTGGTGGTGGCGCAGAATACCTCAGATTCAGACTCGGCAATTAGACGGCCTCGGAGAGCCCTGTCAACTAGTGAAACTGAAAGCGCTGCAAGCAACTTCCGCGGAAATGATGCGGAACACAGCGTCTGGCACACAACTTCAACGGCTTTCGAAACAAAGCGCACAATTCCAAACTCCTCCCCTGAAACGGTATCCCGAAACGAACCGACACCTTTCGTCGTAATCGGAAGCAAGGATCGTTCCTAGTGAAGCTAATACTACCACCATTCGTACAGTGGCGGCATTACTTGTGGGCAGCAACTATTCTGTTACTGACATGGTCAATAATGTCGTTGTACTGCACCACATTTTGCTGTCAAGGTTGAACACTCTCTTGCTTGTCCCCAATCTAATGGCGGCATGTTTTGCTAATTTTAATAAATTCTTGCCAAGTCTAAAACGCATTAAAAAAACACGGTAAAAGATGCCTTCTAAACGCAGCACATATCGTGCACGTCGCGCGGCTCATGTCGCTTTTACTATGCACTCGAATATGCACAAACATAAATCATTGTATTAGTTATATGCACGAGTCCAGTATTTGAATATATCCGAAATTTAATACTAGTTGTAGTGCATACTGAAACGATGACTTAAAAAGCTGCAATTTTTGTTTTAATTTTCACCTATCACCGGATCACTCCTTGTCCATTCCCGACAAGTGGTCTTTCCTACTCTATGAAGTAATTGGTAAATGATGAATGTTGTTTTACCTAACAACATTTTTTCTTTGTTTAACAGTTATAGTCTAGTCGTTGATGCTCGCACACAACTTAACTGCGCAGGTAAACTTTAATACAGTACAGCAATACGGAGCAACATGGCGGTACACAAAACCAATAGACGTTTACTACGCACCGACTTGGTAGAGCAGCGCAACGCTATGATGTCTGAAGTCGAAGTTGTCGGCGATACCGTTAATGAGGCTGCCTAGGTTGAAGCGTACAGCCAGACTGATCGCCCTGCGAAGAACCGTCGCAGAGTCGATCTCCATCTTACCCTTATACATGTAGCTTAGCAGTAGCACCGTGTCCTCCTTGGACACGTCCTGTTGAGCAAAATTATGGCAATATAATTTGTCATACAGTTTTTCTAAATAGTTGATTATTTGTTTGTTTTATTTGCTTATAAATTGTCTTCATATGAACGTATACACCGGATCAAACTTTACATATAGGTTCCGGCGTGTCCAATAAAGCAGAGTTCCACGCACAGAGGCGGCGTTACCACGCTGAATCTTCAGAACAATTGCGGTCTGTGGCTAGACCAAGTCAGCGGTTATGCGTATGCCGTATGCACCTAATGAAACATTTGCGAGGCGTAGTATTTCACCACGTTCAGCAGATGGATTTTTTGACACTGCTAAATGCATTCCTAAAATCTAGCTAGAACGGTCGGCCTCCTGCGGCAGTTCATAAAGGCGGGAAAGATGTGTATTCCGATCTCGGTATCGCCAGCAGTTGCAAATCCCAACTGATGAGGACCAATTGTCGATAATATTAAAGCTTTGTTGGCAGCGCACCCTATTCATGAAGCCAACCTCCGGAGTGTAGACGAGCATGCGATCGAGCGAAGGGAGCCGTCTGTCTTCTTGAGAGCAAATAGTCATGCTCCAAATATAATAGGTTGGAAGGCTACAGGGTGAGGCCCTCACCAGAGAATGTCTTAAACTTTTATCAGTATATCTGCCAGCTTGTCGGCGACGGATCCTAAGACCCCGGACAGCAGGTCCTAAAGAAGCCCAGGCCTAAGGAGGTCAAGACTAGCTGCACAGGCTCTGGGAAATAATCTCACGGCAAGGCGCGCTTTGTCACAGGAGATAGTGGATGGCAGCATCGTTGGAGGACAAAATGGCAAGCAAAGGTTTAAGAAGGCTTGTATATCTTTGTCTCGAAGGGACTCGATGCTTTCCGACTGTGATACAAAGGGCCCGAAGAGCCAATAAGGCTCGCAACGCCCGAGACGTTCCTTTCGGAGAGCTTGATTATAGCGCGTCTACAGATCTTACCCTCGTGGCGGCGTGGTCTAGGGGACTAGTGCGCTAGCCATGGTTGTCATTTGCCGGGGTGTCTTCGGTTCGATCCCTGGTGTTATTCGAAAATTCTTTGAGCGATGTTCATTGAGAGTAGATGATAAATCATGCCGCTGAGAGTCAGCGGCCATCCTGCCCCATGGACTGTTGGACAAACCCTAGATATCTCAGCATATCCGGCCCTCGGTGCAGTGAAGATATACCTTACGGTGAGTCCCAAGCCCGTTGGGGGGAAGGGGGGAAGTATAGTCTAGAATTAAAAACAACTTCCTTACAAAAAATAATTCTAGATTTCATCCTCAGGGTCCCTTCTGGACTTAATCCTAGTATCTTGATGTACGACGTTCTCAATTCTTAAACCATCCGAAAAATCGCAAAGGTTCTTTTTGGTAACCACTGTGAGGAAACGCGTGTCGTTTCGGATCAGTGAAAGGCGCGGACGAAAAAAAGCGTCTCTGTTCGAGACGATCTTTAATAAAACGTTCGTGAGCTTGCTCGCGACGGATTTCCCGTAGATAACAACTCTGATTACCCGTAGATAACAACACCGGACTACCGTTGCATGTCGAATGGCATTTTGAATGCGTCTGGCCAGTTCCCCCAAGGTGGCCAATGCACCAATTGTCGGGCTGACCTCGGCGCTTCCGACGCCGGAGTGTTTGACGGAAGTCTGTCTAAAAAGTCCTCTTCTAGTATCAATGTTGTTGCACACAAGGAGGCAGGCGATCCTGTTAAGGTTCTTTCCAGAGTCACCCAAGACGTTTTGTGGCATCACTAGGTTTCTGGTAGAGCTGTTTTCTTTCATTTTAAAGAAACGTTTTTTAGCTTGTTGACTACCGACAGTAAACCGGCCGTAGTCTTTGACCCGGAGGGTTCAGAAGCACGGGACTGAGAAGGCCACATCAGGCGTTAGTGAGACTTCCTTACCTACCATCTGGCATAAGTACGCCACGGTATTAGTCCTGACCTGGCGGCCACACTGACGACAATTTCCGATTTACTAGAGTTGGTGTTAGTTTTACTGCCGGTAGTCGATGAGCTTAAGAACTGTTCCTTATAATGGAAGACCACAACTCGGCCAACAACCCACAACGTGTTATATATATATATATATATATATATATATATATATATATTGGCTCATTTCGATAGATTCATTGCCGTGCGCTACGTGAAAAGGCAATTCATGTGCTCTGTGTGCGTGACGGTAATAAAGTCACTAAGAGGTGGTTCGTATAGGTCGCGCGTATGAGCGATAGACAGTCGCGTCTGGCCCTTTTATAACCAGGCATCCAACAAATCGAATTTACTAAAACTAAGCAAGTTGTTCACATGGCGCGTAGTATAAGAACTAAACAAATTGAGATCGACTGTGACAGGACACCCAAATAGCGTGCAGATGACGAGGCAAAGTGTGTCAGCGTTGAAAAACCTGCTATCAATAATATAATAGACAGACTGTTTAATATGGATTGCAGTACTGGTACGAACGGCAGTACTCGTAGGTACCTTTATGCAGATATCTGTCATGCCGTTTTTGAACAGAGCTCCATAGTGAGCAATGATGTTCTTGTTCAGAGATCCACCACCGCCAGTGCCCGCAGCCATCGTTGTCTTCTTCTTCCCTATAAAAAATAAAAGAGAAATCCACACAAGTATAAAAGTAAGGCCTGAACAATTGCACCCTCGCATTTGTGTTATTAGAGACTCGAAGGTATTTGTTCTTATCAGGAGTACAGACACTGTCCTTATTAATAAGGTGCCCGGAACCGCAATCGCGTGTTTGCACCGTTGCGTCTCCAGGGAAAGCCTCTGGCGGGTGAACTCTTCCGACCGTTGATCGAGTACAGCCAATTTTAGCCCTTCGCAGATCCTCCGTATGAAGAGGATCCCGGTCATCGTGCGCCCTCGACCCGCCCAGCGTTTCGTAGGCAAAGGAACGAAGCTACATGAGACCCTTTACAAATGCATATTCGACACTTGATAGTCTTATCCAAGAACATCGCGTAGCAGGACTGGGTTGCGTTTCTAAAATGTCTAATTAGCTCACAAATATTCACATATAATTTTGTTTCTATGACAGCAGTGCCCCCCTTTTCGTGCAACAGAGTTAGGAAACAATTCGTAATCACCGACGCATATGCGTATCTTCAGTTATATGGCCAGAATAAGGAGAACGAGAAAACGGCTAAACAATGGCTAATAACAGAGTTCCTACAGGGACAACGTTAAATCCAGAGTTTAAAAAGTAGGCGGGAGTAACTATGACTCTCTTTTGTTTACCCCCAAAGACTAGCCTATAGTGGTACGGCTGTCTGGGGCATTGCACGTCAGTTTGGGTCACAAGTAACGCGCATTTTAGTTGGCATACGGGGTCCGATTCTTCCAACCGGTCCCGACCATCGAAGTGGGGTGGCCGGCGGCACGAGGAAGGGTGCAACGGCAGTCCCCACCCCCATACCAGACTCTCTAATGGTTGCCAAATGCCTCGTTGATGAACCAAACATAATGACGCCCCCGGGGTACAGAGACGTGAGTTTTTAGTTGCAGGGTTGGACGCCTTCTCGTGGCGACCGCTGGAAACGGAGTGGAGATATGCTCGGGTTTCTCCCGAGACGTTTACCGCTCCGGCAAAGAGCCAACCCAAAATACGGGAGTACCTATGACTCTCTTTCCGGCGTTGGTCCGCTGGTGCGCGACTTCCGCGCGCTGCGGGGACCTTCACGCGCCAAAATGAAAGTTGGTCAGACGGTGCTAACTCCCAATAGTAACTCTCCCAGGGCCACTTAACGGTGGTAAGGGGGGCAAGGCATACGATATCGGTTGGATGACAACGAATTCATCTTGTCATTCTGTCGTGGCCCATTCGAGGGCTGTTAAGGCTACTGCCAATACGAGGGAAATGTGCTGCATATGAAACCCGGGCCGGACGGTTAACGACCAATGGGTACCGTCTGGGACGCCTGCTGCCTTGGCTTAATAGGCATAATTAGTGCGAGTTAGCCACACGAACGCAGACCGCCTGTCGAGAGGACCATCTGGCTCCGCTGCTGTTCTTCGCAGCGGTCGGGGAACCCCTGCTCTGGAGTGGGTCGAACCTCCTTCGGGGGGCGAGTAATATTCTGGGGTGTAACGCGGAGTCGCGGGGTGATCGCGTCTAATCGGTAGGGCGGAGTAGTGTGGAGCCTCCATTCCGAACCTCGATAGGGGGGAGGGTGGGAGATCCGCTGGCCTGTCAATTCGGGCTGGCGGGCACTCCCGCGTTATGTCCGCGCGTAATTAATCGCGGGGTGCAGGAGTGTAAGTATCTCTCTCTTTTTCTATATATATCAAAAGAATATCTTCGAAAGGAATAAGACATAAACAAGGTACTAGTAACGAACCCTCTTCCATAGCGTGTGCAACCGAATCAAAGTCCTGCGTCTCGCATATCTGCACGATGATCCGTCGGCCCAAGCCGTCGGGTGGGCCTCGAAAGTCCAAGATGGGATGCTTCCGCTGGCTTTCTACCTGCTCCTCGCAGGGTATTCGAATGTACGGTAACACCGACATGGTGCTGCTAGACAAGCACAGTCGAATGAAAGGGTGAGTAAATATGTTTTCCTATCTATTCTTCGGATCCACGCAGGAAGGTCAACTATACAAAACATTAAGTTGATACAGACTAAGCATCGGCCTCCTCTTCAACACAAATAGAAGGTTTATAAAATATCCATGTTTATTTTATTAATTATGTTCTTACTTTGGATGGCTTATTTTCTCAACGATAAGCGCCAGGTATTTCTTTAAGTAGAGTTTAAGCCACATAAGCAAAATTCAAGTCAAACTGGGTTCTGGGAAGCAACATTGTCGTTTAATAAGGTTCAAGTTCAAATGCGTATGTTAATAGATTACTGGTCATATTTCCTGTGGTTGAGTTAGGGAAGCATTAATGCAAATTATAAGCCATTTTTCAATTTGCGCGGGATTCAGCTATAGTGAGAACCAAAGATCATTCACTACTCAAAGTCCATTCAGAGACATATCTGCTAATAACGGTTGAAATCACGCTTATAAATATATATATATATATATATATATATATATATATATATATATATATATATATATATATATATATATATAAAGAAAGCATAACGTGGGAATACTATAAAGCTGCAAATATGCAACCAGTTGGACCACTTCAACATTTAATACAACTTTCCTTCCCACTAGTACAGCAACGTATGGTATTCGACATATCATAGGATAAAAATACGTCTCACCTTTATAGACACTCTGCTGCTAATGTGTGCGTGATCGATCCGTAGGTTGGCGGCTGCGCTGTCGTGTGTATGTCGTTCATTAGCTAGGCATTACTGGCACTGTTTATTTTGCGGGCGCTTTGGAAGTTTCTGCTTCTCGGTTTTACCTGTCTGTGTTTTACACCACGTTATTATGAGAGGTAGCAGAAGCCATTGCAGATGCACACCTCTCGGCTCTCAAGTAGGGAAACGGCGGCAGTAGCAGCAGCGGGCGAGCTGCACGAGTTGAATTTGACAAGTGCGGACCTCTTCGAAAGCGGCCTCTTTCTCTTGCTGCCGTCATCTGGGCCTGAACGAGGCCAAGCTCGCTCGTCAAATGCTATTGTCACCATCGTTCTCATTGTGGCGGCTTTCTGGCTGTGCAATCAGTGTATAAGCCAGCTATGGGCTAGAGTCATTGCCAGCCGGCGGACGGGCGAACGGTAGCGACCTACCGGCCATCACCACCTACCCGGGCTAGGCGACGTGATGGCAGTCGTCGTCATCGTCTTCAAGGCTTCGATCTTCCCGTAGACCCTGCAGCCGAGGACAGGGCACAGGTGTTGGCCATAGACTACGCTGCGCTCATTCAGATGCGCGACCCACGTGCAAACACACGGCCCAACACAATTATAAACACACCCAGACGCGCACTTACACGGCCACACACACACAGTTGACGTGCTTGGCTTTGTGCATCGAGATATAAGGAGATAGGAAAAGGTTTAGAGAAATACAAACGGGAAGGCTTACAACGCAAAGCATTCAGGATGCGAAAGGTTGTCTGCCCCTGCCTCTCTCTCTGCCTCTCTCTCTCTCTCTCTCGTCTGTCTCTGCGCCGAACCTTGGGAGGGCCCGCCGCATAACGAAAGTATTTTGTATCCCTTACCTTTCTCTCTATGTGTATATATGCATCTATGTGTATACATTTTTTATTTGTATTTACCTTTATTGGTAGATTTATGTGTGCATATATATAGAAAATTTGTGATGATTTATTACTCATTTACAATACGTTTGCACACTCGGCAGTGCTCGCCTTAATAAAAATGGTGGTAAAAAGGTGTCACGTGAGGTTAAGAATCAGCTGTCCGTGTCCTTGCTTGATGGTAGCCCCCGCTCTTATGGACCCGGTACGAGCGGTATATCCTCAAGGTTCCTTTCAACGGTAAGATCCATAAGATTCCTCTTCGTGACGCCGAGCCCCAAGAGCGTCCTCGCAGATTCGGAGTCGCATACACTCATAGAGATAGTGATGGATCCGAATCTGCGAGGTTTTTGCGGGTCGGGGAGCGCCGCTTTTAGGAACTCGACGTCATACTTGGTGATCTTGTCCTGCCGTGCTTTTGCCAGATATATATATATATATATATATATATAGATATATATATATATATAGATATCTATATATATAATATATTATATATAGTAAGGATATATATATATATATATATAATATATGATATATATAATATATATATACCTATATCTATATATATATATATATATATATATAATACTAGGATTACAGGGATATGTGTTAACTCACTATACAAGGGCTTGTGAGGAGCGCTACCAGTCGAGTTCTCCTCGAGGCAGCCCTTCATTGTGCCCATTTTTGCTACTGCATTGCCGCGCTGAACCGCCAGTGAAAGCAGTTGAAGTAGATAATCAAGAGCTTTTTCTCCCCTGTCGCCAGTTCGATTCGTTTAAATACTTAACTTATATATATATATATATATATATATATATATATATATATATATATATGCATGCATATATATTATTTGATATTATTGTTACATATTAGTACCTTCATATTAACTCACAACATATAAGTAATGTTTCGAATAGTACATGTCTGTGTACTTGTACAAAGTTAAACCATTTACTAAAGCGTTGGCGTTTGTGCTCTCGTGAACGCAACCTTGCCTAGCCATAAGGGACCTCCAGAGCTGGAGCAATTTGGGTCGCCAACCATCAACAGCAAATTTGCCACGTTAGAAATGCTTAGAAAGAACCTCTGTTGGAGGAGGAGAAAGACACCCAACCCACTCTGGTATGCGGGTCGCCGGTAGCCAAAGCAAAGACTATCATTCGGGTCATAGATCCCGCCCCGCCTGGGATCTCGAATGCAAATCGGCATAGATCTATCGCATCTTATCTTATAATCGATTCGTTTGACATTTACTTGCCCGCCTGGAGAGCGCCGTGGCTGACCACTGAAGACGCCAAGAAGTTGCATCTGGCCAGCGTCTTCCAGTTTTTAGAAGCTTTTACGGTTATACCGTTGGGAGGTATACGGTTAGTGAAGTCAGAACTTTGGCAGTGGCCCGTTGGCAGAAGGACTAGACATAGACATCCCGGCTATCTAAGAAACGCCTAATTTTGCCCGTCTCGGCTTCGAAACGTCGCCGAGCTTCCTGCGATCGTAATTCTGCTTGCACCGCTATTGCACTCCGATGTCCTCGTAAGCAGTATAACCCGCTCATCAAAATGGGAAAACTATACCCACAAACATACGTTGTGCATCTAAAATTATTAGTTGTCTCTAAGACGAAATAACCCCGCGCACATTCAGCTTCTAAACTTAACTGTACTTAGTGCAGAGTGTTAAATCGCTTGGGATAGCCTCTACTGGTTGTCCGGTCATTGACTTGAGACGACGCAGTTGCGGATTAGTTTCCTCTGTGGACACGGGCTTGCCCCCCGATAACAGGGTAAGACAGGATTATTGCTTGTAGTAGTAGTACAAATATCAATAACGTAGGTAACGTTGTAGTCTTACATTGTAAATACTGAAAAACAAGTACTTTTCGGGCTGACCCTCAGCCAAGATTTGACGTCCACGAAACTGCTTTTTGCATTGCTTCATAGGCGGGCCCTCAAAAATACAAATGTGCAACGGTGGGGCTCGAACCCGCGCGCCTATGTGTCTCCTTCGGTCGCAGGGCGTAACCGAATGCACTACGCCACCGGGCTCGACACATTGTAAATACTGAGAATATTTACAATATAAGACAAAGAATGACAAATAAACGCATTGTAAAATAAGAATATTGTTTGAACAATGGTTATTATCATTATTAATATATGCATGTATCCCACATACTAATATACTAAATATATAACGTCTGCAATATTGCTTATATTATTATTGTTTGAGTGTCGGTGACAACTCAATATTGTCTTGGCGTTGCCCCTCTTTAGTTCCAATGAAACCCTTTGTCGGAGGAACGCGGTGGGCTGTGGCCTCAAAGAGCTTCTTCCCGAACTCTTTTGGCAGTTCGAGTGCAAGCTTGCCTCAAACACCAGATGACTCGAGACCGACCGCCATTACAACGTGAACCTCAAGACGATACGCGTATTAGCGCCGTTTGTGCATCTTCCGCTGGTGAGTGATGTGGCCGATATCCGCGATGACTAATGACCAATAGCCGAGAGTTAACGCGTCGAAGACAGTCTTGTTTCACGCCAGCGGGCGATTTTGATCTCAGTTCGTGCTGGTAAGGCCATCCAGTCGACGCATGTCGTCCCTCCGCAGTTCACCAGGCTCCAGTGTAACGCGGTGGCCAGCTTGTGTGAAAGCGCGCCCGAGGATGTCATTGATGGCGTCGTGGCGACCCATGCGTAAGCCCGGCCAGCTTAGTGCAGCTAAACCGGTGCAAGCCGCGCTCATCCACCGTTCCACCACATGGACATTCTTCCCTCTCTCAAACATGGCAATGCCAAGTCTGAGGCCTTTGGCGGCACGGAACTGATCGTCGGCCAGCTTACTGCCGATGAGCTTGGACGGACCCACGTAGGTCCTAGTATGTTCAGGACCTTTTGCACTTCCATTGCGTGTCCGAGCAGAAAGTTGGCTTGGCGTTTTCCGAGGTAACCCAGCCGTTAGTGAAATCGGGAGATTGTTGCTATCTTTTCTCGGCCAGTACCGGGCAAACCATGTCAGGGCACCAGTCCTTGGAAACTTCTGGCACGAAAAACCTTTGTTTGTTTAAATTAAACAATTTTAAAGATCAAATTTTAAGAGGCAACATTTCTCGTTGTTTTTAATAATATTGCGAGCTGTGTGGACAATCACTTCCCCTTCCCTCAGCCAACGGTCCCCTTCTCTCAGCCAACGGAGTACAACAGGGAGACCCGATTGAACCCGCCATATTTAATTTTGGAATCTTAGGATAAGTATCCCGCATAAAAAGTCCACACTAAATGTGCGGTACCTAGACGATGGTATACTATGCGGCCCGGCAAACGTAGTGGCCTCCGACATACATGAAGTGCCACGAACAGTATGAGGCATGCACAATCATTGCAGACGCCCTGCCCGGTGCAAAGAGAATCGAGCTGCCCGACTTAGCAGTCTTGGGAGCGCCCATTGGCTCTCGGAAGATCTCTAGAACAGGGGTCAGGTTTGGTTTCTGAACATGCAGAGACCGCAAGAAAACGCAAATACTCCTGACCTGGAGAGAACATACCATTTCGTACTCGTCGTCATGGAAACAATGGGCCCGATCAGCAAGAGTACAAGTATCTTCCTCAAAGACCTATATACCTTCTGGGCTGACTCTCAGCCAATATTTAACGTCCATGAGACTGCTATTCGCATTGCTTCATAGACGGACACCACTATTAGTCTCTTCCGGTCGCGAGGCGCAGACGAATGCATCACGCCACCTGGTTCGACTCCTCAAAGACCTAGGTATCAAAATTTGTGCTAACACGGGTGACCAGCGCGAGAGCGAGTTTCTGCTTGAGCAGCTTTCGCTCACAGTTTGTAGGGCGCCGCCGCTATCATCGGCTCCATGCGTTGAGGATTGGGGTGGGTCTAGGCGGGTACATGTTTGGGACCCACAATTGTAGGGAAATGCTGAAGACTTTAAATAATAATAATAATAATAATAATAATAATAATAATAATTATACAGCTTCAGAGCATTAAGTGCATGTGCTAGAGACTTTTTAATTCAGTGATCACGCAATTTCTATACGCATGTGGTGTCTTGGTTGTTGATCTGATGATGAAAAACGTGACTACAAATTTAGATTAAGATCATTACGTATCTAATTGTATTTGTACTAATTGCATCTATATTCAATTTTAGCTCAAATCGGTAAATCTTCACGACGATCTCTTTGAAATGGGTACGTACTGAACTCGTCATTGTGTATTTGTCTACCGCAAAATTATGCGTACGCAGAAACTCAGTAGCGTTAGGTTCGTTTACATGTTGTCGTGAATTAAAGACCAAAGTATACAGCTCCATACAGCTAGATAATGCTGTGTGCGGAATGTGTTTGATGCAGAATAAGTTTAGCCTTTTATAGACTAGGTATGCGAAGCATAGGATCTGCCATATGGCTCTTGTTTCGAGGTACTAGGAAAGTCGAGTCTATGAAATGGCGACATGTCTGTATGGGCCCATTTTATCCGAGTCGATTTAATTAAACGAGTTTATTTTGTCATACTACTCGTACTATAGAAACCCTTTAAGACGGGCACGTGATTATCTAACTATTTTTTTTAGATTTTTCGTAAGGCAATTGCCCGTGTACGGTTTTTTCATGTTATGGCTAATCTTAATCCACTCCGGCATTTACCTTGTCTAAATTGGAAACCATGCAAACCAATTTAAGAGTGGCCGGCCTGGGTCTCGAACCTAGTCCTCCCGAATGCAAGGCAAAAGCTTTGCTACTAAGCCATCTTGCTCGGTTTAACTAACAGGGCAAGATCTCAGCAAGTAGACTTAATTCGAGTATTTTTTATTAGCAGTTTCTTAGGGACCTCTCCGCTTTCCGATCAATGTCGTATCTCCTAGACGAATTGCATGCCTAATGAGTGGCATTTTATGCGCACACATAACTTGGTATGACTGTCTTACGTTTTGGAGTAACACAATCTACCTTAGCGGCTTTATGCCACTATTCATCATCATTTATTTATTTCACCATATGTATGGTATGTATATATATAGATCATTGTAAAACATTTATGCCACTATTGATCACCTTGTGTATATGTCCGGGTCGACAATTCTTCATCGTACTAGGTAGTGTCCTTGATTGTCATTTGCTTTCGCAAATGTTTGTTCTGTCCAATACACGGTCGCTTCGCACGCGATCAGTCTCACTTTGGTAGACACAAGGTCTTTACGAACTTTGTCTCGCGGTGGCTATGATTTCATTTTAGATTCGGTTGTAAACCAAATCGGGAAGTCTCACTTTGTTGAAATGAAAAGTGATGATTTCTGTCAAGCTATGCGCAACATTGGCTTGCTTATGTGCCATGTTTTTAGAAGACGGATGGGAGTGACATTGAAAAACAAATATGTTCATGCGTGGCTCATTTGATGAGGTCACTCTTATCTTGCCTTTAGCCAGCCTACTTTTTCGATGAGACTAAGCATTGGAACACCGTAAAACGTTATGTATGACACGCAATGTATGATCATTTAATCGGATACTTCATCGTTTATGTCTCATCACCTAGGCCGTCACAACACAAATGGTTGCCTACGCCATGTCTAAATACGTAAAGAAGATGAACAGTAGTAAAGCCAGCAGAAAAACACATATATACATACATGCGTAGCTCGTAAGGTCACTATTCTATTTTGCTCCTAGACGTCCTACTTGTTCAAGGAGAATAACCATTAAATTACCGCGAGTTTGGCATTATGGGACGCATCGGGATGTCACACAATGTCCCAGCTGAATAAAACTAAACAGAAAACCCCGTAGATCTATGTTTACTTACTAGCATTACATTTTTCATTAGAACTACATTAGAACAATCTAACTATAACTCTTATGATGGCTTTTTGGATTATAACTGTTGTTACTCATCCGAGACGACTGTTTAGTTTGTTACGGATCAGATCAGGTAGCAGAATCTAAATCGACATTCGTTGCTCGTCTTACACCTTGGCTTGTCTTATCTTGTGAGTGTCCTCGCTCACCATACCGATGCCGCACTTTCTCGCCGCTATCCAGTGTCATCATAAACAACAATACGATAGCATAAGAACAGCAACCAAAAGAACAACAACTACTGCTTCTGCTGCAGCAGGGCTTTATGGTTAGAGCACAGCCGACACTATGACAAACAAAAGCGAGTTAAGCGATTCATCTGTGCATCGTACGGATTTTCAGCAAAGCTTTCGCCAACCCGGATCGAACCCGAACAGAAAAGCCCAACCGACCCGGAGTCGAAACAAGTCGAAACTACGGATTTTTCGCTCAGGCCCAGCGCCCCGGGTCCCGAGGATGACGCCACATCAAACGTATCCCGACTTAACCTTGACGATGTCATCAATGCGATGTCGGTTCGAGGAGATCACAGCTCGCTCCGGTTAGTGTCTGATGCTCTAAACGCCAGTGACAGTAAAGTAAAGTGGCCACCACATATGATTTATGTAGCATTGTTTTTAAATACACCTTTGATATCTTTCTCTATTCTGTACCTTCCTCCCCTGTCGCTATCTCTTTCACACACACACACTTCCTTCTCCTCGTCTTGGTCTGTTGTGAGTCATGTCAAGAGCGCCTTTATTCAAGGGTCATAGAACTGTTAGAGACAGTCTTGTTCGAGTAAACATACCGGATGACCAAAACCGACAAGTGAAATGATCGTTACTGGCTGTCCTCGTTATTGAAATAGAAGTCGTCGTGGAAGGGCACTAGGCACAGTACAGGGGGTAAGATAATTATCATATAATAATACCCCCTTTCTGGTCCCGGCGGAACCTGTCCCGACCTATGACCTGCTCAAGCATGATCGTTGCTCCGTGTGATCCCAAATGTTGTAAGGCGGAGACCGGTCCCCGCATGTGACCTGCGCGATTTCCGCGATTCGGCTGTTCAATTCCCGTGGGTTTCCTATGCAATGCCTTAAGCGCCTTTTGCACTTTTGAACGAGGAACCTTCCGACGTTGATGCTGCTCCCGTTGCTGTGTTCAATGCTTGTTGTCCGGTTCGCAACCTCGTTATCGTGCCATCCCTGTTGACTTTTGCTTTATCAGTCGATAAAGTTAATTTTGGACAGAATCGACAAATAGCGTGCAATCGTTTCTGTCAGTTCCGCCAAGTAAGCCATCCAGTGATCGGCGCTTATTGCTGGGTTCGAAGGCACTCGTTTGTTCTCGGAAGCAGCAGCCACACCTTTTGCACGCTGGCGGTTAAGGATCTCAAACAATGATATTCCTCACAAAACCTCATTGTTTCCTCTGCAAGTGTGCAAATTCTGTCTTAATCTCTGCTAAGTGCTAAAAGTGCTACTGGCGAGCTGTCTTTGTGCAAATAGATGACGTTTTTCATCTGTCGACATTCCTTATTAAACCAAAAAGGATCGCCCCGGCAAAAGGGAGAGCCGCCTCTGCGCTGACCGTGCGAACTCACGACAGCTCCGACCCTTTGGGCCAGACGTAGGCGAGTCCCGTTTTCGACGAATTTTAGTCTGTTGATCAACCCAGGCTCGGCTCCGTACAGGCAACTGACTGGGCCGCGGACAGGGCAAGGACTCAATGCGAAGTCATTGGCTGCCTTCTCTCAATCACCCGTCGCACGTGTTCAGTACCACGGACATCCCTCCCGAGTTACCTTACGTTGGCGAGTGAGAGCTCCTGGTCTTCTAGGCGGATATGAACAGCGGGGCCTGTCCGGCCTAACAGGACTATCGCGCCACCCTTGGAAGGGGCGAGAGCAAACCCCGCCGCTTGAGTTCAGGGGCGACGTCCAAAAGAGCCTCGTTCGCACTGTTCTTCGCAGCAGATCCGCGGTCTAAGCCTGAAAGTTAAAGGACGAGGTCGTCAGCGTAGGCAAGGAGGTCAGCCCCTGTGGGGATGTTCTTCAGCCGCAGTACGTCGTCATACGTCCGTCGGTTATAATCCGTGGCAGAGGGCCATGAAACCCTGCGGATCCCCTATCATGCTGAAAACCGTTCCGTGGGACTGGATCGTCCTGTCATGTAGATAGATGGCTATGAAGTTCCGTGAGTAAATGGGGACCTTTTCTGTGGAGAGTCCCCAGGATAACTCTCCACAGTAGGCTATTAAAAGCGTTTTTGATGTCCAGTAAAAGCACGAGCTCTGTCTGAATCCGCTTTATGGCCGATGGTTAAGCCGTCAAAACGGAATCCGTGCTAGGTGTTGAACAGCAGGCCACTTCCCTCCGCAAAATCCCGGAGGCGTGTCTCGAAACAACGCCTTAGCCAGGAAGCCGAGCAGAGGGATTGGGCGGCAGGACCCGGGACCCCTGGGTTTGAGGACCAGGGTTGCGGCCTTTTCCATACGGCCGGAGAGTGAGTTGATATAATCATTTAGTGTAGTACTAAAAACAGAAAAGCGTTCAACGAACGGGTTCGATCTTAAGATGCATAAAAGCACTTTTTCAACATATCAGTACGAATGGGCTGGCCCCGGATATCCACTGGCTCAATGAAACTTTTTGTAACATAACTTGAAGTCTCTCTAATACTGGCCCGGGTCGACACTTCCGACCGCGTGTTCGTGCGGCATTGTCCGGGCTCTCAAATAAACCGGCTTTGGCTTGGACTTGAACTGAGCGCTCAATAAATACATGGGGTGGAAACAGCATACCCTCTGCAGGAAGCAGGACGGTATAGACAAAGGGCTTGGAAATTTGGCTAAAACTTTGCTGGACCGAATTGTCATCTTGCTGGCTCGATTGACAGTCACGCCATTTCAACCGAATGCTTGCACCGTCCGAACAACATTTTTTTTTTTTTTTTTTTTTTTTTTTTGAGGAGGTTTAGGGTTTAAAATACATTTACGTACGACTGAGAGAAAGCATAACAGGAGTTGGTAAGCCCCCTAACATGCCAACGCTCAGACAGTGTGGGACTCAGCCACCTAACGGCAAGTCTTGGCGCTTGACAAGAGGCGAGCCGAAGGATTAAGGCAATACCCACTAAAACCCTACATATATAGACGGCAGTGCCTACATATATGTATCCTCCTTAAGATGACCCTCCGACCTGCGGGATCCTTAACGCAGAAGAGTAACTACACACAGGCGGCGGGGAAGTCTCGGAAATTTTAAATCTTTAGGTCCTGCTTGTCGAGTCGCGCCTTGGCACCAACTCTCGGACGCTTTCCATCATTTTCCTTCTTCCTGTCTCTTCCTTTGCTTTCATGATCCGTTGAATAGGCTTTGCAGCCGCGTCCCAGTTTTTGGCCGACGTAAGCATGTACGTGACTAGCTCTCCCAGCGTGTTCTTTCTGGGCAGGCCGCGTCTGGTCTCGGTCCATGCGGCGCATCGCAATACTGTATGTTCCGGAGTGTCCACCTCGTCACAGTACAAGCATTGCGTTGTCTCAGCCTTCCCTATCCGTCCGAACAACATAGGGGGAACGTACTGTCCTTCTCTACCAGGTGCAATCGAAGTAGTCCGATCTTGGTATCGAGTGCTGCACGGACTTTAACAAGCGAATACGCACCTGCTTTCTAATTGTTGGCTACCCGCAAGGTGATATCAGCGGGATGACGTTCGAAAGTAGAAGGGTTTATAGCGTGGAAGCGACTTAATGGCATGGACGTAGCACTACACCCCCAAATCAACCTCAATTCTGGCATCTCGTTCCCCTTGATGTCAGTAACTAGAATTATTGGCTCCACCTCTGATAGCACGGCATAAGCAGACCTGTTTTAAATTTCCGCACGAAAACAAAAATACGTATGGACCCTTGGCTTGTAGGTCCAGCGTTGCCATGTGACAAATGGGTATCTGGCACACCCGACTCAGATGACCTTCTTTGCTATAGCGCTTGCAATGGCTTTAAGTCTTTTTTAATCGACGGTAGTTTGCCTTGTGAGTCTCTAGTGATTTAGCGCACAACTGCTGCGTAGATTTGCTTTTTGCACGTTCGAAGACTGACTGACCTCTAACAACAATCCCTCTGTTATTGTTGTTGGGGTAAATACCAGTTACTATCCAATTCGACCCCGTTTTCCCGTGCCATCCCTATTGACTTTTTCTTTAATCGTCCATAAGAATAGTTCTTTGCAAAATCGAATGATAGCTAGTGAAAGCCCTTGCCAGGAGTTTCGTCACGAGTGAGCCACGCAGTGATTGTCGTGTATTACTGGGTTCAAGGATACTCACTAGCTTGTTCTCGGAAGCAGTCCTGTCTTTTGCTCGTTTCCTCGTATGAACATCATGCACTGGTATTTCTCGTAAAGCCTCCTTTTCACCCTCTGCAAATGTGAATTCTTTCTTCCTTTCTGCTGTTTGACAAAATGTTACTGGCCCCATAAAAATACCGTAATTCATTTTACAGCATTCCTTACTAAACTCTGGTATATGTCGCAGGTCTTTCACCTCTCCGTTTGATTTCGCATCCGCAGACGAATAGAGGACTATTCGCTCAAGCTCGTATACGTCGTTTCCGTTTCGTCAGCCAGCTGTCAATAGCTGTTTAATGAACGCGCGGCGATACGCGGTTGGTTCGAAACAACGTGACCGCGCGTTGCAAATACATGTTTCTCTACACAGAAGCATACATCAGCGTAACGCACCTTAAGAACGGTAAACTAAACGTAACCTCTTAGTCTCTCTGTGTGATTCGCCTCAGCATGAAGTTATCGGCAGAAGTCCATTTAATACCTACCCATCAACATTGTGCTGCCTGCTTCGTAGAGAAATTAGAGGATATTTTCCGCCAAAGTGGGCCATCAATTTAATCTGCTTGAATCTTCCATCCTATTCGGATGGAACCCTGTGGCCTAGTATTTAGAGTAACACGTGATCGGGTCTCTGAGTAAGGTGCCTTTGAGCTGAGTGCTCTATGAGTTCATGTTACAAAATCACGTCAGTTCGGTGAGGCCACGTCCTCGCATGTGCACGAGCTGTGATACGACAAACAACTATCGTGCCTTTGTGCAGTGGGTGTCGTGGTAAGCCCGTAGATGGCCTATAACGGATGTAGCAGCCTTTCTTCTGAAATATGGGTTAACTTAACTCATATGATATAGAATTAAATCGTATGCTCGCTTCGAAGTGTACTGTATCTTTTATCAAGCCGTGTCGTTAATAAACGAGTGCTATTCATCTTCCACCGTATGCCTTCTCTTGCCGTATTATATTTCTCCCGCTTCGGGCCGACTAATGATAGGGCATCTTTGCATAGACCGCACCAATTTGATGTTAGCTCCAAGAGCCTGCGTTCAAGAAGTCAGCGATTTATTACGACCGAGGCGAGTTGACTGCGTCTGATTGCATAAACGGAATGCTCGCCGAATGTCTAAATGTCCACACATGCACAGTATGTAATTAAAAGATGAAGTTGTTTTTAATTCTAGACTTGTCGAGCCCGGTGGCGTGGTGGCATGCGTCTGCGCCTCGCGACTGGAGGAGACACATAGGTGCGCGGGTTTGAACCCCACCGTTGCACATTTGTATTTATGGGGGTCCGTCTATGAAGCAATGCGAAAAGCAGTCCCATGGACGTTAAATCTTGGCTGAGAGTCAGCCCCGAAATGATTTTTTTTTCATTCTAGACTATCCACCGTTCCCTACGGGCTTGGAACTCAATCTGAGGTATATCTTCAATGCGCCGAGGGCCGGACACGTCAAGATGTCTAGGGTTTCCCCAACAACAGTCCTTATGGCACCTTGGCCGCTGACTCTCAACGGTGTGATTTATCATCTATTCTCAATGAGCATCGCTCGATCAAAAAAATTCGATCAACAACAGGGCTCGAACCGCGGCGGCAATTCGGTAGATGACAACCATGACTAGCGCACTAGCAGTCCCCTAGACCACGTCGCCGTCGAGCCCGGTCATGTGGTGGTTTAAGTCTGCGCCTCGCAACCAAAGGAGGAGCATAGGTGCGCCGTTTCGAGCCCCACCGTTGCACATTTGTATTCTTTCCGAAAACTTTAGACCACGCCGCCACGCACAAGTGCACAGTATGATAGCACCTATTGCTTGTTTGAAAGAAACTAATGTAAACCGCGCGCACCTCTCACAATGTTGACTGATTTGATTGTTATACCAAACACTAACTTTGTTTCAGAAGTTACTTTGCTATGTTATATTCTGACCAACAATATGATAATGATGATAATTATTATTATTACGATGATGATGGTGATGGTGATGATAATTATTATATTATTAGTAGACTGCGACTGATGGTTGGCATCGTACGTATGTATGACAGAACATGCTGAGTAAAGGTTGCGTTTGTCTTGGATTGGATTGGTGCAACAGTGTCGGAAGCGTCGAACTTACAGGAGAAGCAGCCAGAAGCCCAGAGGCGCTTGCCCCAGCTCCGCCTCCTCCACCGCGATGCGATGTTTCGAAGTCTGACCGAAGAATGCGCAGCCCTCGGCGCAACGTTCAAGAGCTACCGCTAATACTTCTTTCAGAGTTCCAGCATCCGGACTATCCTAGCGACGAGGCACTAAGTGTTAGTTATTCGACAAATTCTTCTTCTTCTTATTCTTTTTCTTTGCTAGCTCTCTCTGTTTCTCTCTATGCTAGTTTTCCACATAAGTACACCACCACGCATCTTCGTTTGGTCTTCATATTCTCTCTCTCTCACCCTCTCATAACAACGAAAAACATTTGAGCCAAACAATAGCGTCCCCTTGTCCGCGCGGGTCGCTTTGAAGCGAAGTATGTGTAAAACAAAACGCACAAAGCGATGGACACCGTAACGAGATGCATCTAATTAACCAGGTGTGCCCAAAAGCAGCGGGTAAACGACCTGCCATCATCGCCATAAGCATCGCCTTACGTTTACAATCGCTACCAACACTAGCCCGTTGTTTGGGTCCGCTTTGCTTTGCGTTTACCTTTTGCACTCCTTTTCTTTTCTTTGTTGTTGTTGTTAATGTTGTTATTGTTGTTGCCCCGCCATCGACACCACCATTGGTGCCTAACAAACAGCAACCCCGACCACCACGACCGTTTCCATGGTTCGGTGTCGCACACGCAATTATCTGCATTATGGTCACGTGTGGGTTCGCCATCTACGCGACGACATGGGAGGGCTTTGGCAAACCTGATCGAGCGGTGGAGGCCCTCACGAAACAGCACCCGGTGGTTCCCATGCCGCCAGTACAGGACCCAAGCGTAAAGCCGATTTAACAGTACCATACGCTCCGCTCCGCGTAGCACGATGAGCTCCGCATGGCTTCTTCTACCACATCATACGATAGTCGATGACAGTATGATCTGAGTATTATGATCTGAGTATGACAACTGTGTTTGTGTGTAACCGTTATGGGGAGAGGTCTGCATTCGATGTCATGCTACACAGTGTCGCTTTATGCGCTATCATTGAATGAATGATAGATAGCTCGCTTATGATGAGGGCTTTCTAGTATGCGATTCTAGTATGCACCCGTACTACTACTACTTTGAGAGTTGATATGTTGATGTTGGCATGTTGATAAAACAAAAAAAACGTTGTTGACATACTACTACTACTACTATTTATCTACTTTATCTGTTCTATACCGTTGATATGCTAGACACAACGATGAGTGAATAGATCGGATATAGTAAGTCAAGTATACGCAAATAGGTCCGTTGTTAGATTGAACGATGAACAGATAAATAAATACATGCGGTTGCACCGCCAATCTACACAAAAGCGCACACTGCATGCATACTCAACACGTTTTTCCCTACACACGTCTTATGGCGACGCAGATCATTAGTCACACTTCTCTAACCGCAAACGAATAACGTAACTAACCATAATATACCGAGTTGAAGAGTTACTTTTTGTCAACACTTAAAGTTTTCGTTTCATTTGGTACAGTGATAGAATCACTCAGCGCATTGTAAAATGGTCGTGCGGGGATAGTAGTTGCCTTCAAATGAATAGGTAGTGCGATCATCTTGTGCATCTGCCCATATCAAGCTAAGCTCAGCGCACGCCAAGCGAACAGTCTGTTCATCATGTGATCAGGCGTGGCCACTGCCTCGGTGTAGCAAACCGTTGAGTTTACGCGCTACCGAATGAATGTGCGAAGTGACGCATCCCACCCGCTGATTATATCTGATCTTCTACGGCGACAGGGACATCGCCGCTGCGTGTACCGACTGGGTAACGGCGCGAACGGCGGCTACACGTAATTTAAGTTTAAGGGTTTATACACATACATATGCGCCCACAGGGGAAGTGAGCTAAGTGTTCACGCAAATAAGTTAAGAACAATTTGGCTATCTATCAGAAGGCGAATTAATACTACTCTAAATTCTGTCAAATACAATAACAGGATAAATATTGTGTATATATATATATATATATATATATTGTGTATATATATATATATATATATATATATATACACGAGTACATCGTGTACATGTGTATATATATGTATACACTCGTATATATATATATGTGACCGGTCGCCAATAAGACGTGGTGGTTGTTAACTGCTCTTTTAAATATAGTGTTCAACAGGCTGCCACCAATTCAACTCACGTTTCTGGATCTACTCCGGGCCTGCGGCTCACAACTAATTCAAATTTATTAAAAAAAACACCTTAGTCTCAGTACTACTTCTGTGGAATCTGATTATAAAGCACTTTATTTTTCTGTGCTTGTTTAAGTATTCACATCGTTAGCCGAGGATCGACTTGACTACAATATAATTTATGCTAGGCTGACTGACTGCCCTGGCTCTTAACGAAATGTAACGACAGGTTTTGCTTCTCGCAATCTCTCAATTCCAACCTTGGCTTTAAAGATGCCGCGTCTTTTTCCGCGTTGTCAGGAAGTTGAAAGAACCCTATTCTTTACCAGTTGTCGCGTGTCGGGCTCTCGCAAGTCAGGCCACGAGCAGTCAGAACGAAGCGGAAGCGCCGTACGCTATGCTACTAATAGCAGCGCTCGAGAGAAGTTCCTGACCAGACAATATCCGTTTCGGAGGAATCGTTCTTAATTGTAGTCTCCGGTTCGAAACCGGATGGCACTTTTACACCAGACGGCATGAATAGACGATGGGCGTATCCCAGAGTCTACTCTAGTCAGCCCATAAACAAGCCGCAACAAAAGAAAGCAATGAGTCGGACGTCGCGAATAACCTAGCGTTTTTAGAAACATAAGAGTGTTCTATATGTACTAACTTCGTAAACGCAGTAACTACCTTGATCCTGCACAGCATGGGTTCGTATTCAATCGTTTAAACAACTATATATATATATATATATATATATATATATATTTATATAGTGATCTCAAGTCCAAAGTATTTTCGTTTGCGATGTGACAACTGCTCAATTGGGAACAACATTCACAATCGGCTTACTTTTTTTTAAGAGGGGGGCACGCGAATTGTTTAGTAAGGCATGATATAAGCACACCGAATATCAACTAACCCGCCGTCCCGTTACACTCCTCGTCGGGGTCAGCGATCATACGCATGCTGTCTGAGTTCCCAAACTATCACCTATGATACCTGGAGTCACCAAGTATATATACTAAATATACGTTTAAAGCAACGTCCGTGCCCATTACGCTATTCAGTTGTAATGGCGAGTTGCTGCAGTTGAAGGAAAACAATAGCACAAGGTACAATTTTGAAAGAAATCTTTGAAATCCGCCTCATGACTCATATTCGCTGTAGTAAGGACACTATGTGCGTGCCTGAACTACAACAATATAATAGGTTCACTGTACTACGCGACAGATCAATGGTAGTTGGTGGCAGAAACGGCGTGCAAAAACTAGCAAGATATTCGAACATTTTTAGAAGAAAAACGAAATGGCTGCTGAATATTTACCAAAGAACCATCATTTTAAATCAGACATACAACAGAAAACGTATACATGAACTTTGAGGCGTGCCTGGCGTTAACGAGAATATCCAATGACTTGCACATCTTTAGATTAACTAAGGACGCACTAGCTATAGCTCGATTACTATTCCACAAAATAATTATTTGTGAAAACACTTTATTTACATGTGAACGCGCATATATATATAAAGTTATTTACAGGAAATCATTATGGTTACATAATTGTATTGTTTATATACAGTTAGCAAACAATATTCACACGTAAATATTTAGAGCAGTCTAGCAATGCCTATCCAACGGGGGCTATGTATAGAGCTTTAGGAAAACCTCTACTGTCCCAAGCGGAGTGTGAAAACGTCGAAGCAGTAGTGAACGCGCGAGATATTCAGGAGACGACATCCTGTGGTACACGATGTGTCGAGGAGATACCACAGCAGCAAGAATGTTCATAGTCCCAGTCTGCGAGGCGTGCTTCTTGGGGTGGCATTTCCGGCTCCTGGCGTTAAGATGTTGCTCCGAGCAGACCGCGCACTCTGCTGAGCTTCAAGATCTTTCTTTCTTTGCTCTATTTGCTCTTGGGCAATTTCCATTTCCTCTTCCATACGGCTTGTATGATCTCTGTCGGGAGAGCGAAAAATAAACAAAACAAAATGTATAAAAAAACGTGTTATTGCTGCATCAATCAGAGTGAAAACAACCGCACCAACAGTGCTAAGTCCACGGTATATTGATAAATAAACTAAAATCAAACAAAAATCGACCCCCTCAGGTAAAAGTTAAGAACGTTTTCAGCCAATTCGGATGCACCTCAGCAGCCTAAGTTAGTTACAAGTACCAGCAATCAATAAAAGTTCAAGCGTTTCGTTTCTTATACTATTAATGCACATGAAAAATCATTCAAACTACAAAAGTTAAATCGCAAAATAAGTGATATTTTATATAAATATTAATAAAAATATTAATAAGTATTTATTGACCGCAATAGTTTGCCGGTATAAACACTACGATTACGATTTCCGATTACCAAGTTGCGTGCTATACGCTTTTTGTTTGATGATCCCGCCTACACATGCATAAAATACAAGTAACTTTCAGTTATCCCTTATGAGCTTTGAAATAAGGTGAAAATAAACACTAATCACAGAAATTACTTCTGCACCAATTCCATGATATCCATTCCTTCTTAATCAATATATCGTACCTATTTAAATGGTGAAGTACTAATCATGATACCTTTCAACACGATGCTTTTCGAGGCGCGATTTGCCCGTGGTCTTCACGCTGTAGAACATTGGACCAAGCTCGGCCAGCCAGTAGCCGTCAACCGCGGTCACACACTGCATGTATTCCTTCGACGTCATAATTAATTCGTGATAGACGACGTAATCCGGCGTGTAGCCCATACCGTAGAGCGCCGAAGTAGGATGCAGATGGCATGGCATGCCCGTCCGGCAGTTAATGTATTCACCAATACCTGAGAAATAATAGTTAAACATAGAGCAGTCCGAAAGAAAGCAACATTAGCCGGACAATACGAAAACTTTACTTTTCTAATTAGCATTACTTCTCTGACGGGTAGCACGTCACGTTCTTTGGTCGTCGTTCAGATTCAGCAAATGCAATTTGATGATACAGCACACAAAACCTTCGTTCAAACACGCTACTAACGGCCCTGCCAGAAAAAAATAATTACCAGCTTGACTTAAGTACAGTTTATTACAGGCTTGATTGCACACTTCTACATCATAAGTACCCACATAAAGTAAAATAGTTACCTCCTAGAGATCGCAAACCTGGCTAAAACGACGTAGGATCAAATAGTTCTGATACATATTTTTGATAAGAATGTGTACTTAATCTTCCAAAACGCTTTTGTTCCCTCAAAATAGCTCCCGTCCGCTGCAGTGCACTTGTGTCGCCTTTTTTCTTATCCCCCGAAACATTTTTGAAACGCGTCAAGATTGCAGAAATATAAAAATCGAATTTTTCGAGATCCGCAACGTGTGTTCGCCGGCGCGTTGTCGTAATGGAGGACCTCGTTTTCTTCACTTCTTTGAACTAAACTCAAACAATATACGAAACGTAGCCCCTGTGTAGCTAATAAACGGCGCGTTTAAGCAAAGCAAACCGGAAGACCTTGGCGGTTTCGGTTCAATGTTTAACATTCAAAGTACTAGAATTTGCCGATATGCCCCCGTCAAATGCTAGCTCAGTGTGCCACTTTCGGCCTATTCCAGTTCACGCATTATATATGAAGCAAAACAGCTTTTAAAAACACTACAAAAACAATTGCCGTTTATCAGCACAGAAAGGATATCCTTATTGTAAATGTTTAACTTACGAAAAATACAACACAAAATCACTAAAATAAAAATGCCTGCCCGCAAAGCAAAAATACCTGTCTCCCTAGCTACTACTACTACTATTTTTTTGTTGTTAACTTAAAGATGATTTATCAATAGAAATTGGGACAGACGTCTGTACCTTTAAGCCTGGCAGCCTGATGGAAGAATGCCGATGAAACACACTTCCGCACAATATCCCAGTCCATTCCACAGGAAACAAGTTTCATTTTCTGCTGTACGAAAATATCCCTCAGCTGTTGTCGAACTTCTCGCACCTTTCGCATCGATTTCACATGCACAAAGTGGTCACCACACCACGAAGACGAGTACTTCGCCATTCGCCATTTCTGGTAGACATTCAGCAATGTCAAGTGGTCAGATTCGGGCACTTGCAATTTCTCCCGAACTGAATCACTTTCATCCTCGCGTCCCTTTGGCCGGTAGAAGATTGAAGGCACAGATAACATGGACACAACTGTCAGAATCTCTTCGCTGCAGCCCATTTCTTCAGAGACAATGACCATCTTTGAGAGTGGCGGATCCAACGGAAACTCGACCATCTTCCGACCGAGCGGCGTCAACTGTCCAATGTTGTCCAGGGCGCCGAGAATCCACAACTGATACATCGAGTTCAGTATGTTGTCTTGAGGCGGTGGGTCCATGAAGTGAAACTCCAACAAGTTCTCCACCTTGAGCGACTTAAGCAGTAGTACGACATTGGCTAGATTCGTCCGCTGTATCTCAGGTACAGTGGTCACCAAGAGCTCATTCTTATACTGACTCTCTGTAAACAGCCGGAAGCACACCCCAGGTCCGGTTCGGCCTGCACGGCCAGAGCGCTGATTGGCATTCGCCTGACTTACAGGGTATATCTGGAGAGCATCCATGCCGATGCGTGGGTTATATACTTTAAGTTTGCAGTAGCCGCTATCGACGACAAACGAAATGCCATCGACAGTGAGGGACGTCTCAGCGATATTCGTGGCCACGATACATTTTCGAATCCCATCAGGAGCCCTTTGAAAGATCTTCGCCTGCAGATCGCTTGGCAGCTGAGAGTATATAGGTAGAATGGCCAGTGGGGGAGCGTTGTCCACCTGACTCAGACGCTCCTGTATGAGCTCGCACGTCACCTCAATATCTTCCTGACCCGGCATGAATACCAGAATGTCGCCGGGATTTGGCTGCAGATGGATCTGAATAGCCTGCTTAACAGAGCCATCCACGTAGTCTTCCAAGGGGTTCTTCGCGAAGAACAACTCTACGGGGAAAGTCCGGCCTGGCACGGTAAACACGGGCGCGTTTCCGAAAAACTCCGCGAATTTACTTGCATCCATCGTTGCTGAGGTGACAATTAGTTTAATGTCGTGTCGTTCCGTAATCACATCTCTCAGAAGGCCAAACAACACCTCAGTGTTGAGTGACCGCTCATGGGCTTCGTCCATGATTATCGCTGAATAGCTGTCCAGATCGTGCATACGGAGCTTCTCTCTGAGCAGAATACCGTCAGTCATATACTTAATAACGGTCTTGTCCGAAGTACAATCCTCGAAACGGATCGCGTATCCAACATCAGCACCAAGTTGGCAGCCCATTTCATCGGCGACGCGTTTAGCTACCGACATCGCTGCGACTCGACGCGGTTGGGTGCAGCCAATCATGCCGTACTTCGTGTATCCGTCCTCGTGAAGGTACTGAGTGAGCTGCGTGGTCTTGCCTGATCCCGTCTCGCCGACGATAATGACAACCTGATTGTCTCGGATCACCTGTTTTAACAGCAGCAGCAGCAAGCACAAAACCGACAAAACTAAGTTTGAGTAAAGCTAACCGTAAGAATGCCAAGCTACACTGGAGATAGCTCACCCTTGGTGTTACTAAATAAAAAATAACTACTCTTTCAATCGCATACACTCCTCGTGATCTTGGGTGGGGGAGGGGGGACTTAAGCCCGCACTTGAGACGCAAAACTCAGAGGTAACAACTCCCGCTGGCACATGTCATCCAAGTACAGAGTCTCTTACACGGCAGGTCTGGAGATACAATCAAAGCAGTATGTGAGGTTCTGCCGCTACATGCCGTTGAACCAACTCTGTTTGGACTGCCTTACAATAATTCTTTTACGGAAAAAAATAGATTACAGTACAGTAGGCGGTACAAAACATAATCAAACAGTACTAATTATATATATATATATATATATGTCGAGCCCGGTGGCGTGGTGGCTTAAGTCTGCGCCTCGCAACCGGAGGAGACACATCACATAGGTGCGCGGTTTCAAGCTCCACCGTTGCACATTTGTATTTATGGGGGTCCACTTATGAAGCAATGTGAAAAACAGTTCCGTGGACGTAAAATTTTGGTTGAGTGTCAGCCAGAAAACTTTATATATATATATATATATATATATATATAACAACGCACCTTTAGCAATTCCTCCCTGGCAGCAAAAACGGGCAAATACTGTCTTTGTTGTAGAATGGTCTTCTTTTTGGCAAATTCGCTACTCTTGGCGTCATCTGCATCATCGCTGATGTGCTTTGCGTACTGGCTCTCTTCTTTGTAGCCTTTGCGGTCATCCGCCTCGTCCTCTTTTTTCACGCCCAAAATATCACCCAATTTCGTTCCAGCAAGTTCCCATTCTTTTTTCTGCGCTTTCCGGCGTTCCTTCTGTTCGCGATAAAACCGAACGATAGGACTTCCTGCAATTCGTACATAGAGATATGTATATATCATTTTACACAACAATACTAGCGGTAAGAAGCAATCCGGCTAACCAACAACAACACATTAGCTTAGCTAAAGTCAAAAAGTAGGCGAAACACTCTCAGAACAGCATCCCAAGTTAATTATCTCTTTCGCTCTCTCTCTCTCTCTCGATATATATATATATATATATATATATATAATATAACCGAGAGCTATGTTCGATTAATACTTAGAATGTACAGACATTCCTTAAGTAAACGCAGTTGTGCAAAACATGCAACACCAGCTGACGTCAGCGATTATTGTTATCATATAAGTGTGTATCGGCCCTATCTCTCTTCCTGCATATATATATGCATATATTATAGAAGGTCACATAGGTAGAAATCATAGAGGCGTGAGCGCAAAGCAATGATGGCACTAACCCTTTCTCGCAACAACAGCCATGTCGCACGTTGGATCCTTGACGGGGTTGACCGGTTCGGGCTGCTTCGTGAACACGATGCGGCCGTCGAGAAATGGCGGCACGATGTTGTGTACGAGCACGTGAACCTTCGCCTCGGCCACCTCGTCCAGTTCGTCGTCGACTTCGAGTTGCTGGACGACACCCGACGTCAGCATACGATTCGTCTCCCATTTGTCCGTGTCGGCGTTCAGCTGGCGCTGCCGGGCCGACAGCTTTTTCTGGCGTCGCTGTTCCAGCTGCTGCTCACGCTTGTTCATGTAGTCTGGCGGGACCTCGCTGAACGGGTTGTTCGCCTCGTCCTGGCCCTCGTCCATCATGTACCACTCGCGATCGAGGCGGATCTGCTCCGCATTCCAGTCGTCATCATCGTCCCAGCCTGACGCCAATAAACACATGCGCATAAATGAAATACATCCATGCATGCGCGCACGTCCACCCATACAACCTGTGTCTGAGCAGAGATACTCGACGCAGGAATAGCACTAACTATATGTATCTCTATAGAGTCTATGTTGGCGAATCACATATCCCTGTAACCCTAAAATTGAATCAGAACATCCATGTATATTTCTATTTAAAAGTGCACCTCTTTACCTGCATCCAACAGTGCAGACACTTACTATACAGGAATTACACGAATGCTAATAAGCTAGGGCAGTTGATCTTGAACAATAAATAGTAGCGCAGAGAACAATTACCGTATTAATATCTCCTATATATATATATATATATATATATATATATATATACATACATATAAAGGCTAGGTACAATTAATTGTCATATACTCCACACCACCGCGCAAGCGAGCGACGACAAGAACTTCGAATCATCTCGACTTCCAGAGGTATCTACGGGAAGTTGAAATCGCCTTGTTAGATAACGCCCCGTCGCGTCGCCCGAGATGCGTTGAGGTCGTTTTCTTTTACCTTCTTTTCGCAGACTGTCGCCTCCGGCACTGCCGCCACCTCCGTCCTCGTCCCAGTTGGAGTTCGACGGCGTGTCGGACGGCTTCAGATGCCGAGGTGTCTCCATGTCCCTGCGACTGCTGCCGCCCCGATCGGAACGAACGCTGATGTTTCGTCGCTCGCTCGCCCATGAACTCCTTCGAGACCAATCCGGAGCTACGTCGGATCTAACTGATGGCGGTTCCCTATCGCGGAGCCGGCCCGTATGCGACCTCTCCGAACAGTCGTTGGCGTTAGGTCCTGGCGACCTTTCGTTTCGACTCCGTTGTGATGACGATTGACCAGACGAAGGAGAAGATCGCGACGGAGACGACGACGACGATAAAGGAGAGCGTTCACGATCGCGTCTTGAAGACTTGTGGTCGTCGCGATGTCGTCGCTCTGACCGCTCTGAAGAAGAAGGAGAAGAGGAGCCATGGCTTCGGCTCCGGCCCTCACCGCGACCCGAATGTCGCCTAACCGTATGCACGTATCAAAGTAAGTACACAGAAAAAGGCCCATACACCCAAAACACACGCATACGGAGACATACACACACGGTACACGCTATTAGAAACGAAATTATGTGATTATCGTTAACAGTAATGACCCGATGATGCATAACATACCGGCATAGTAATGTAATGTGAGCATATATATACTCACATCGGTCAATAACTATATATATATATATATATATATATATATACTCACATCGGTCAATAACTATATATATATATATATATATATATATAGGGTCTTAATGGGTTTATTGTCTTAATTCTACAGCTTCAGTCTAGCCAAGCGTCAAGGCTTGCCAGCGCAACTTGCCGTTCGGTAGGTGGCTGAGCTATCCCACACTGTCTGAGCGTAAGCATGTTAAGGGGCTAAGTTATCCCCGTCGTACGTTAATATATATTTTAACCCCTAAACCCCTAAAAAAACATACGTATATATATATATATATATATATATATATATATATATAAGGCAAGCACTGCCGAGTGTGCAAACGTATTGTTATTGATTAATAAATCATCACAAAATATACTGAACGGCGGATACACGTATACCACAAAGTCCTGTACAATCATGGGCCTTGTATGATAATTGCATTCCGCACCATGACGTCCGCTGCTAATGATGATAATAAGAGTCTACCTGTGCTCGTTGCCTTCATCGTCGCGATCGGCGTGTTTTCGCCGCCGTTCATCGTGTCGGCTCCTCGAACGATGGTCACTCCGTGGCGTGGCGTCATCGTGCGCGTGTCGTCGCGAGGTTTCTCGTCGACGGTGGTCGACCTTTACCTCGAGACCGCGACTCGGCTGCGTCTTTCGTCGCTCGAAGTTCTCGTTGACTCCGCCGGTGTGAGTCGGCGTTTCCTCAAGCCGCTCGCGGTAGTGTCGCTCGCCGCGAGACGACTTCGCCCGCTCGAGCCCGGAGCGACCCGAGCCCATCACGTCCGCATCGCGAACCGCATCGGCATTTGCAGTTGCCTCGTCTGCGTTCTCAGTAGCCTCGTTAGCCTTCAAGGTCGCTGATGCTGCCGCAGCAGCAGCCGCCGCCGCCTCCTTCTGGAGACGGCGTTGCTTCGCCAGAGCGTCTAGGCCGAGAAGCGATCCTGCAGGTGATTTATTTTGTTAAAGAACCGGGCACGAAATTGGTTAGAAGCGAATGGTAAAATTGGGAAATGGCGATGTGGGTTTATAGGTTAGGAGGAATATAGGTTAGACAACCGTATTTTTGTTGAATCAAATAGTTGAAATATCTAGGATATGGGGACTGTAGGGTTGTATTGGGGGCTTTTTGGATCTAAGAAAAACATACCATATGCTCAATAGAGATACCATGTACAATTGTTTGGCGGAAGAAAGATTCGACGCAAGTTGAATAGGCTTACTATAGGGTATTTATAGGGAAAACACAGTAATGATTAAACGAAAGGAGGGAGAATCGACTGAATATGGTGTTGCTAAAATAGTGATACAGTGATGCCCTTTATCATCAGTACTTTTTCAAATATATATATATATATATATATATATATATATATATATATATATATATATATATATATATATATATATATATATATAGGTGTGCCTATAGCGTCAAAAGAAGAACTAAAAGAGGAAAAAATATTAGAAATAAAGAAAGCAGACAAGGGTAGGAATTCGATAAGGTGCAAAATTCTAAGCGGGTTCAATATATTTGTGGTTAAAAGGGACATTTGGAAAACAATGTATGTGCCAGCTGACGCTGTTCTAGTGCACAGCTCGGGTTTATAGAGGAAACTAGAAGGGATTCAAAGAGAGGTAATTAGGTTTTCATTGGGGTGCCGTTTCAATTATAGCAGAGAGTTTCTTGAAGGGAAAGGCGGTATGCTCAAATTTATCGAACGAGAAGTGCAAAGTAAGCTAAGGTATTGTAGTAGAATTAGGGCATTGAATAACGAATGATTTGTTAAAAAGATACAGTGAGTAAAAAGGCAATGGTACTAAAAACAAAATGGGACAAGAAAGCGGAATTTGCGGCAAAACTGATAGAACTCAGTAGTAAACAATGGACAGACACTGCTATGGCCAGTGAGCAAATTAAAAGTAGTATAGAGGCAGCATACACGCAGAAGTGGCGGACAGCACTTATGCAGAAGACTAGTTTAAAGTAGTACGGAAGTATACGGGAATATGAAATCGGGAAGGGGGATTGTTATACAATAATACCAGAGGCAGTGGGCTGTTACCGGATGCGAGAGCCGGTATGTTAGACCAGAGGGTGCAGCAAAACTGCTACGAAGAATTAGAAACCACTATTTTATATACAAAAAAAGAATTTGTCGGATATGCGGAACAAGAGAGGAAAGGGTGTATCATCTGGTAAAGGAGTGTGAACGACTGGGAGAAACTCGAAGGGATTTCGAATTAGGGAAGGCGCTAGGATAAGGCAAGGATGCAGAAAAGGCACAGGTTTACGAAGTAGTACGAGATTACGAAGTAGAGGCTATCCCGGTCGAAGGTGCTCAACGCAAAAAGGCAAACACGGGGGTGGTACAAAATAGGTAATTAATAGCTGTAGCGTTAGGCGCCCCTGATATGAAAGATTGATATGCGTACACACACTTATCAAGCGAATAAATCAATCATATGTATATATATGGTCCGGATATATATATAAATATATATATAGATATATATATATATATAAATATATATATATATATATATATATATATATATATATATATATATATATATAAATATATATATAATATAATATATATATATATATATATATATATATATATATATATATATGGTCCGACTAAATCCAAAGCAAATCCAAAGCTACATTACTTTTCGGTGGAACTTCGGGCTTCTTGAATTCGTGTTCGGCGGTAGCCTTCTTGCGTATGATGAGACCGCCGGTCTCTGCTGCCGGCGCCTCGAGGCGGTGAATGTCTCCCGACATTGTTAGCTCTGTACGCGCATCGGTACGCCGTGCGGTAGTAGTAGTAGTAATAATAATACTACTTATAATAATAATAGTAAAATTAATAATACGAATTATAATTATAATAATAACGATGATACATCCAACCAGCCACACACCGGCTTGGCTAGTTAGTCGCTGTGCTGTCCACGGCGTTCGATCGAGTGGATGGAACACGCAAGTTTGACGCAGCTAGTAGATGTTGTTGTTGTTGTTGTTGTTGTGAGTCTCTCAGATGCGGGCCATCATCGCGGCGCCAGCGACGACGGAAGTGAAACAAAGTTTTGCTGCTTTCAGCCGACTGACTTCATCGAACAATGGATGGCTGTTCGAATTTCGAATCGATTCCACCACCACCACCACCACCACCACCATCACCACTAACTACTACAGTGGTAGCAGCAGCACGATCACCCACCCTCGCATTGCGAGAGTGACGTTCGAAATTTGCCTCTCTTCCCTGTTCGTCGTCGTCGTCTTGATCAACTCTCTTCGCTCTTTTGCGATTCAGGTCTGTCTCTCTCTCTCTTTCTCTCCGTATTTCTGCCCGCCGCTTCGTCTTTCTTCCTCTCAATGCGTTGGAAGCGTGGATTTCGCTCTTCCAGTGAACATGGGGAAGATCAATCGTCACAGTATTGCCAACACACGTCCTCCAACAACAACAACAACAACAACAACAACGAAAGCGGTCCTAAGCGGCTTCTACCTACGCACGTAGATCGTAGATTTGATGAAATCTGCAAATTCGTATGTGAAACTTGTCTGCTTCCGTCCGTCCGTCAATCAAGTCATGTTTTTCAGCTCATTGTTTTTGTTGTTGTTTTTGTGTTGTTACTGTTGCTGCTGCTGCTGCTGCTGGTACTGCTGTTGTTGTAGTATCATCAAAAGTATCTTCACGGCTGTACCGAAGCTCCAGTCAGAGCGTTCCAGAGCGCAGACGAACGCCAGAAGCGGCAAAGTTTGAAAACGTTGATAGGGCGCCAGAATATGCACAAGGTACATGAATTCTCGTATCGTCCTCGGTGTCGTCGTTGTCAAACATGGATTGACGTGTGCCAAAAAAAAAATAGTGTTCTGGCTTTTCTCTCACTCAACACGATCACGTGATCAACGTTATAGTCTGTCATATAAAAAAAAAAACACAACCTTCCTAGAAAATGTTTTATTTTAATATGTATTATTTTCAGTATTCGACTCGGATCGTGGTTATTATTGTTGTTCGCGCAATCGGATCGCTTCTCATCGTTCGGCGTGAAGAGTCAATCAATTGTAAACTTTCTCAACTGGATTCGGAACAGGATTGGCTAATCATTACTATTATTAATATTAGTTATTTCGATTGTGATAAATATACGATATTATTAGTATTAATCTTATTATTAGGGAATCTGTTCTGCCGTTGAGAACTTGCCTTGCGTGCTATTGTTTGACGTTCACACACACACACAGCTATCTAGGATGAAAACCAATATATAGACACGTCTTGCGGATGAGCAGAGTCTGGAGAGATGTTACATATTTACCAGCGGCTTAGCGGTGATATATGTATATTGTTTATTTCGCAATGACATTGCATTTCAAGATGGCACATAATTACAATACAATCATTCCTTATATACAATTTTAACACTTCAGCGACCGTCCCACCGGGCGAAAAAGTGCAAAGACCGCCGATGCGTCTGGCAGCTCGCTGCGTGGTATTTAGCGCATTTCTGCGAGCAGAACCGGCAATGACATTGATCGCTAACTTGGTGAAATCCTTGGGTCGAACATACCAAGTGATGATAGCCATGCACAATGTATCTTGTACACGTGCCGGCTAGTGCATGCCATTCCATCCCAAAGCTCCCTGGCGAGGTAGCTACACATCTAACTGCGCTACCTCTGCCGAGGCCTCGGTCACTTTTCCCTGCCTACTTCAACAGAAATTGCTGAAGTGGCCCTGTAATAGGTGACCTAAGCCTGACTCTGATTGTTTCCACTGCCGGCCCGCAACCCGTTAGCAGGTACACGAAGCGGCTTCTTGCCGTCCGCGGTAACCAAACCGGACCCGCTTCATATATATATATATATATATTGTGAAGCATCCATCTAGCTGCGCAAAATTTGCCGCTGAAAGATGGAATTTAGCGGTGATGTCGACACTCACACAAAATATTTCACTTCGACAAAATCGCTGCTGTGAAAGCGTCTACCTTCCGACCGATCTGAAATGGACAAGATTTGGCTAAAAGCTGTTCCCTCGAAATTGAAGCTAGGCATTGATTGCCTCGTTCAGACTGGAAGTAAGCTTATGCGATGATGATGATGATTATAAGGACCAGTGGGAACAAGCACAATCTAGGCCAATCAATCTGCGCCGCAAGTGCAGACTCTAAAGGCCACCGCAGTAACGTGTACAGCAGCGATGAAAAGAATAGCGATGAAGCTCGTAAGGCGGCCAGAGAAGGTGGTTCGCAAACGTAAGCCAAACCCCCCGCAACTCTTAATTACCCCCGGCGGTATTGCCGCCAGTGAGCTTGATCTTTTACTTTGCAGGCTCATCTGCTGGCCTAGGTTTGCGTACATTAAAGCTGTGAGTGTATAAATACAGGTGATCTTTCTTTCACCATCATCTTCTTCTTCTTATATGTATCGTTCTGCCTATTTAGAAAACGCATGTATTCCTCATATATATATGTTTTCAATTTTTCAATTTCAAACGTGGTTTATTCACGGAACTGCATTTCACAACGCTTAAGCTCTCGGTAAATAAAAATGGTTAAAAAAATTATTCAAACAACAAAGCAGATATATTTATTATATATATATATATATATATTATATATATATATATATTTATATATATATATATATATATATATATATATATATATATATATATATATACTCTTGCCTGGGAAAGGTCTCTAGGTGGGTAGTGGCTTGTCCCACCCCCGCTTCTCTGTTTTCCTCTCTTTATCGCACTCGATAGGTGTTGGATGGCGCCATTTGTCGCAGTCGTTCAACATCCGGCCGCCAGGTGGCAGCACGCGCGTGTCTGCACATGGAGCATGGTTTGGAGAGAGACGAGAGATCTAGAGAGAGAGAGACCGCCGCAGCCGTCCCCAAACAGAACGTCGTTTCTGCCCCAGGCCCTTTCTCATTGTTGTTGTGATTTTTTCTATCTATCTCGGATCGAGTCGGCAACGTTTGCCCGCGCTAGTTCTGCTGCTGTTGCTGATTGGGTGGCGTGGCCGCTGGGTAACACAGATTACTATTATTAATTATTATTATTGCCAGTCTTAACAGTATTATGAAATAAATTGTATAGTTAAACAAGTATATCTAACAGAGTTAGACAAGAGGAAGAAGAAGCTCGGCGGGCTGGATTAAATCCGTCACATGTTGTTGTTGTTGTTCCCTTAATTCGTCAGTTGCTATTGTTGTTGTTGTTGTTGTGTATCATCAAGCGTCGAGCGGCGTCTGCCAATGCGTCCGCCCAGCAACAGCCAAACAACAAACTTTGTTATTGCTGTTTAGGTTTTGTCGTCGTTGTTGCTGTCGATGTTGTTGTTGCTTCTGCTGCTGCTGCCGTTGTTGTTGTTGTGGTTGTTGTTGTTGTTTAGTTCTGCTATTTTTGTTGTTGTTGTTGTTTTGTGGCGGGCGCATGAATTTGCCGCTCCCGCTTCTGTTGGGCGCCAACAACAGCTTGTGCTATTGTTGTTGTTGCTGTTGTTGTTGCTGTTTTCGCTATCGCTCTCACCGTGTTAGGCTGTGCTGATCTCGTATATTGGCGGGGCGCAGCGCGCCAAAAACTACTTTTCGCATCTCCTAGAGTGGCGGGCCGCCGAGCGGGAGTCGATTTAATTTTGGTAGTAACACCATCACCACCACCGACGACGACGACAACGACGACGGCCAGTTGAAAACGCGCCGAAATAGGCAGACTTGAGTGGAGGCGCCTTTAAAGCGCCTTACCATTGTTATCGTCGTCGTGGACCGCTTTTAGCTTAGGCTGCCAGCTGCCGAATCTTAGAGCTTTGAGCTGGTTGAGTGGTAGCGATGGCGATGACTGTGAATAAGTTCGCTTGTAGGCAGGCTGACTAACTGTGTGTTCTGGTGTGAACTAACTACCAAAAGAGTAATGTGGTCTGTGGTTCCGTATGAAGTACGCCCGTTGGTGATGTACGAGAAGCGTGTAGACGACGGCATACGTGCATCCCACCTGCACTTCTAATATTGTTGTTGTTACTGCTGCTGCTGTTGCTGCTGTTGATATTGTGTTTTCAATCGTGCACCAAGCAGGTCGCCGTACTGGCTATGCACCCTCACTTTTGTGTACCCCCGTGTCAATCAGATCTATACACTCGTATGATTGATCTGATTGATTTATAATTCGCTTGACATGTATACCTAAATGCACATGTCACCCTGTGTATGTATACATATATGTATATATAATATATAATATATATATATATATATATGTTTATGTACGCGCAAGTGGCGCGTGGGCGTGTGGCGGGCAAATAGCGGAATAGTTAAGAGCATTTGACTCGATCTTGACCAGAAAAGCACTACGAAGATGCGAAATCTTGTCTCAACGCTTTACCCATCATAGTCCGTCGACGTTCGGCTGCTGCTGCTGCTGCTAGCTAAATAGCACCGACTACGGCTTAACGCTTAGCGGTGTGCGATAGATTGTTGTTGCGTATATGATTGTTTTAAACGAAACCGCCGGTTTGTTTGAGACGGTTGAGCACGACAACGGTGGTGCAGGAAACATCATGAGCGCCGGCGAAAACAATGCGCTGGTTGTACACCAGGCGGTTACACCCAAACGGTAATTATTTAACATAATTAAATATGTGCATATATATATATATATATATATATATATATATATATATATATATATATATATATATATATATACTTTGTTTTGTTTATGTTAACGCGTATGTTAAAGTAGCTATTATTCATTCATATAACAACAGTTCGCAAAAGTTAAAAGCCTGAATGCGATTTGGTCTACACTTATAGTTCTATTTTTCACACGATATTGGTGTTATATATATATATATATATATATATATATATATATATATATATATATATGTAACAATTACGTCCAGGGTGTGAGGGTAGAGTTATACCGACAGAACTGTTGTGCCATGCACTTGTTCCTCTCTCCAGCGTCAGGTCACGAAAACCGGGTGCATTTTTCACCCTCTCAAATTTGGTCATCAGCTGACCCACATCTCATTAGCGTGTCTATTTGTGACGTATTTAATATTACTCCTACCAACCCATGGATGTATGATAAATATCAAGTCAGGCATAAATGTGTCTTTTTAAAACATATGATTATAGATTTTTTAAAGTAACGGTTTTTGCAACGTGACTTCGTTAGCAGCTGACCCATACTGGTTTTCGTTCAGCTATTGAATGTAGGCATTTCTTGAATCCGTTGAGCACCTTAACAATGCTAACGTGCTTAATTAATATGATCATGTTGGAAAATGCGGAGACATGTAGGAATCTGCAGCGTGAGGCACTATGCTTAGTCGTGGATGAAGTAACGGTCAAATGATGATAGCATAATTCAATGTACCCAGTATTCTCAGTAATGGCAGCTCGAATTGCCGAAGACACCTTATTAGCTGCAAACAAAGTAAACTTACGTCGGTCAGTGTAAATGCATTATGGATGTAAATCAATCATAAAATGTCTGCACCATTCCAAAACTTGTTAAATGTAGATACACGGCTATTTAGAAATGCAAGAGGCTAAAAAATCTTCATACGCGGGAGACATTACATGAGTAATATGTCCTTGATAAGCCACCATTTTTACTGCAATCGCAATAAAACTATATTCGTCTAGCGTATTTGTACCGTTAAGTTTCCGCCTTTTAGTAACGCGGATGCACTTTGTCCGATATCTGACCTTAGCCTGTAAATTCTGCTATCGCTTATGATACCAACGAAGGAAAGGCCGTCTTATTTTCCTGTGTTACGCTATTCCACGATTGACCTTGCGTGATATATATATATATATATATATATGTATCTGGATAAAATCTTGCTTTGTCTGATCGCAATCTTCATTGTGTCATAACATTGTGACTCTTTCACTAATGATTGCGTAGATTCGAAAATTACGTGTGTGTGTCAATTCCGTTTGGTTAAACGGCTGTCCGTGGTATCCGTGTCGGAATCGCCAACCACCTCACTTGTATTATTTTTATTTGCCCTACCTACTATATATATATAACAGTTCCAACCGTTTATGATTAATTACATTTAATATATATATATATATATATATATATATATATATATATATATATAAAGACCATTTATTTTCCGTATATTATATTATGTATGTGGGGCACTTATCACGGATAATTAGCTAAGCTAATGTGCCTAGCAATATATGTATATATATATATATATATATATATATATATATATATAAGACCGAGCAACATGGCTTAGTGGCAAAGCCTTTGCCTTGCATTCGGGAGGACTGGGTTCGAGACCCAGACCGGCCACCCTTAAATCGGTTTGCATGGTTTCCAATTTAGACAAGGTAAATGCCGGAGTGGCTTAAAAATCAGCGGGAAAAACCGTACACGGGCAATAGCCTTACGGAAAAATCTAAAAATCTAAAAAAATAACGTAATGCTTGTTGCTGTTGACTGTGAGCAGGCCGGCGCTGACCGCGCTCAACGCAGGCGGCGGCGGCGCATCATCGCCCACGTTCAGCCCGTCTCCGTCGCCGTCGTCGAAGTTCTCGCGGGGCCGTCCGCGACTCGACGTCATCACGTCGCTGATCCGCGAGGGCTCGACGTCGCCGTGCCAGATCAAGTGCGACTTCTGCAATCGCGTGTTTCCGCGCGGCAAGAGCCTGCAGGCGCACCTGCGCACGCACACCGGCGAGAAGCCCTACCAGTGCGACTATCCCGAGTGCTCGAAGGCGTTTGCGCAGAGCGGCCAGCTCAAGACGCACCAGCGTCTGCACACCGGCGAGAAGCCGTTCAAGTGCGCGTCGCCCGACGGCTGCTCGAACCGCTTCACGCACGCCAACCGCCACTGTCCGCTGCATCCGTACGCGCCGCTCGTTCGAAACGAGAGCGGCATGGAGATCTGCGACGCCAACACCGAGAACAAGTCGCGCGATGTCGTCGAGTGGCTCGACCGATACCGCGCGCAGAAGAAGCGGCCCAAACGCGTGCTCGGCGCCGAATTCGACCAGATGGCCGAAGCGGCGGCCGAGGCGGCTCAGGCGGCCCAAGAGGCAACGGGAATGGGAGCGGCAATCGGAGCGGCGGGATCAGCAGCATCGGCGGTGGTGTCATCGTCGTCATCGTCGACTTCGACGTCGTGCTCACCGGAGCAAGGTGAGCTCACCTCAAGCAGCACGTCCTTGGCGTTCTCGACCGTGTCCGTGCCATCACCGTGTTCGTCCGTCGACGTGCCTGGGTCCGGGTCCATGAGTCTGCTTATGGACGACTCAACGCTAGCACCGTTGCCCCGCCCGCTACCTCTGTCGACTTCTCACCATCATCATCATCATCATCCCAATCAACACCCCCACCACCACCACCACCCAGGGCCGCCGACAGCTGGGACTGCTAATGGGGGCCCGACCTGGGCGGAGGCGAAGTCGCCCTTGACGTCCACCTCACCAGTTGTTGCCCCGAAGGTTGCAAGGTTGCTGGGAAGGGGGCGCGGAGCAGCCCTTCAAATGCGGATCTGCGGCCAAGATGGCGGCGGCGAGCGCAACGACCTCAACGACCCCACAGTCTGCGACAATCATAACGGCGTATCTACGACCGTCTCAACGACATTTGCTGTTGCTGCTGCTGCCGCTACTTCTTCTTCTACGACAGCTGGTGAGCAGCACTCTGCGTGTGGTCCCGCAGATAGCTGCTCCCAGAGCCCACCTCCTGCTCAGACGACGACGACGTGTGCGCCCACAACCACGGGCGACGACGACGACAATAACCTTCGACAAGGTCATTATAATCATCCTCATCATCATCATGAGCATGAGCATGATCATCATCATCATCATCATCATCATGAGCATGATCATCATCATCATCAGACGCCACTTGGCGGCGCACACCAGCTGATCATTGCGCGTCCGGCCCAGCCGATGACGCCTCGATCGTCGCATATCGCCTCTTCGCCGCGCGTTCTCAGCCTGCTGAATCCGTCGGCCCTACTTCTCTCGCCGCAGGCTCACAAGCCGCGCGCACTGCCGGTCTCGCCGTCGACGGCCTCGCGTTCGCCGTCGACGCTTGTCTCGCCACCTCCGTCGTCGCAGCTGGCGATGTCGTCGCGCGTCGCCGCCGACTCGTCGTGCTGTTCGCCGTTCCTCACACCGACCTCGCCGCTGGCCACGCTAAGTCGCCCGCCACCGCCGACGACGCCGAAGTCGTCGTTCACCCCGCCGCCGGCCAAGCGATACCTGCGCGAGATCGCCCGGACGCGCCTTGAAGGCGCGCTGGCCCTCATGGAGTTGAGCACTTCGCCGAGATCGCCACGACCCTCGGTCATTGTCAACGGCGTTCTCGACCTCAGCAAAGGACAGCTCTAGACCCTTTCTAGTCGCCTGTTTGCCTGCATGCCTGCTCGAAGCAAAGGGGGTGGAGGGTGAGAGGGGGGCAGTGGATACATCTGTATCCAATACCATGGACATTGAATTGGAGTTCTCCATTGTATCCAACGTCGACATTGGACATTACTTCTGCATCGACGCGAAGGCCGACGCGCAGAAACAGAAACGAAGAGGGGGGAGGGGGCGAATCTAAAAATCAGACAGCATCAGGGTAGTGGAATGATTGTACACGATTGACACACTGCGGCTGTGGCGGCCTAATTAGTGGGGTTATCGAATGGCGCAATATTAGATAGCTGGCTGTTTTAACATTGTCGATCTCTTAGACAGAGAAACGCGATCGTAGGCAATAGAATAGGCGTAGAATTGTAGACCGCCCGTCTCACGTCTCAAACGTGTTCGCCAGTGGCGCGTCAAGCGTACCTTGCGCCGCTGCTCCATTCACTGCTAGTTCAGCATTTTTTTCCGAATGATATCAAGTATTTTTTGTGGATTTTAGTTTCGGTGCTCATAACCCACAGAGCTATATACATATTTGTTTAAAGAGAGATATAGATAGATAGATAGATTAATATATCAGTGTCAGACTTGTTTTCCTATAGGTACGTTGTTCAGGCCAGCGCCAGAGGTGCGTGAAATTCTTACAAAGGTGTTCAGTTAAGTGCTTATTTATGGTACTACTGACGTAAGCTCGAAACGAACGAAAGAGCACAAAATGCAGTAAAGATCACGCAAGTAACTGTACTTTGCTCGCTACAGTTAATAGACCTTCTACAGTTAAAATAACTACGCGACGTATTGGGTACCACCACCTAGACGGTACGAATTGGTCGGCTTTCAATTGATCACCATGACGATGAACTATTTTTCGTAGGCCACACTGTGAGTGTTTTCTGTCGCCGTAGCTGGCTGCTGCTGCTGTTGTTGTTTCTGGAGAGATTCATCGATTTGACAAACAGTTTTGTGCCACTCACTACGATAGTAAGTGAGATCGATAGACTCACACTGGACGCTCGGTAGCCAATCTGACTTCATTATAGGCAGGTAGTATGACATCGCATTAGTCACAGTTGTGTCGCTACATCAAAGGCACTGCAGCAGCAACAACAACAACAACAGCAATAGTAATAATCACTCACAGTCCGTGCCTTGTACGCTTTGTGCGCGACGGTGGCGCCGCGGCCGCACACATAACCCGCCCGGTAAAACGTAATAGCTTTTAGCTAATTAAGATTGGCGTGCCTAGTTGGCGCCTAACTAATCACACTTTTTCAGAACAACTTTATCTGAAAACAGATAGACAGCAAGGCAAAGAGAGAGTGTGTTAGAAAGAGAGAAGGAAAATAACGTGAGCAATGAAAACGTAGTCAATTGACACTACGCTTAAGTCATGCTTAATAACACTTGCAGCCTATAATCCTTTAAAAAAACGAACAGAGCGCAACCTGCAACACGCAATATGACATATATATATATATATATATATATATATATATAGTGCTCTGGTAAAGCAAATTTTGAAAAAGCACATAACCGTGTACGCTGAGCCAATGGTAAAGTACTCAAGATAGGGGAGGAAATGGAAATAATGCTATTTCTAGATTTGCCCTGTGGTTGCCATGCTCACTGTATGGAATGTACATATTTTCTTAAGTCATCTTTACACGTTTCCATATAAACGTTTCCGTTGTTATATCAGTATTTTATTTTTATTACTAGTATTACTGTTATTATATTATCAACATATAAGCTTAAACAGATAGCACAATTTATTCTTTGTATTACCGTTATTAACCTGATAAGAATTCAAATGTGAAATGTTTTCCATATAAATACGAAGAGGACCGTAACATTCAGTCGGTAGTAACCGGTTGATACATTAAGTTAATATTGATCATCTCATAACAAATATTGCCAATTCACAGCTTGTCATCATAATCTCTATTTGAAAATAAAATTTGTAGGTGGTCCGACGAACCTGTTTGTGTTCTTATATATAATATATATATATATATATATATATATATATATATATATATATATATATATATATATAACTCTGAAAGAAAATGCTGAAATACAATCTGTGCTAGAGATTAAATAATTTAAGTATGCAAAAACAATGGAAAAGCAGCTTATGTAGACACTGGCTTTGTTGTGCGCATCAACTCAGCTCACTGTATGTCGCGCAGAGGTACGGATTACACAAACATGACATATAGTTCGAAAAGCCAACGGCAACGCTAAACAGGGAGTAAATAATAACCACGTACACATTTCTTTAAAGAAAAACACGATTTATTCAAGTACATTTATATTGTCCCCCGTTTCATTACTTTTTCCGGCTGATATTGCGAGCTCCCTTTCCCACCACCACCTCGAAATCGCATTTATTATTAGCTTTATTTACACCCAAACACATCTCGCATGACAGCCACGCCGACGACAATCTCTAGTGGTCGATCAACAGGTTGATAGATAGTTTTCCTCTTCCTAGTCTGGGTTGCACCAAAAAGTTCCAACCGCATCAATTTCTCCTCACTGGTCAATATTCAGCGACAGGAAAGGTCACGCGGTTCGATATTATGGAGGTACATCGTCGACTCCATCAACTGGCCTCACACAGACTTTTCAAAATAGATACGGTCTTATACCGGGACTTACGCTAACTTACAATCTATTATATTACCGGCGGCTTTCGCCGCAGCGTACGGAAATATTATCGCACGTACAAGCATGAAAGCTGAAGACATCTTACAATCAGCGGACGAAAGGCTCCCTTTTACCTACTTAGCGTAAACGTTCACATAACGTCGCAATGGCTTTCCTTAGTCTTTCTCTAGTTCTCCTGCTTTTAGCTTGATTCTGTGGACTTAACTCCCTCTTGCTAGTCATCCCTACTAGATTTGCATATTATCGCTCGACTCCTATCCGTGAATAAAATAATCGGCGTTGACTGTATGTTATATACTTCTCGGTATGTATATACACAAAATGCGTGAGTGTAATTTAAGGCTCATTCACCTTGGTCTATTTTTGTATTACGAAAAGAAAAATAAAATATTCTGCACCTGACTTTGCAGGGTCTAAAACAGATCCCATATATATATATATATATATATTGTCAGGTAAAATGCCAAACATTTTTTCACTGCATGCGCCTCTTAGTGTTGGCAGCGGTCTAGAAGCGACCCTAACGAAAATGATCGGGGTAAAATTGAAACCACCTGTTGGTGTCGATACTTTATTATCAACATAATCATAGGTATCTGTTACGTAATCATATAAATATAGATCTATCTAGATAATTACGTATATATATATATATATATATATATATATATATATATATATATATATATATATATATATACCATAATAGAAATATCACGGCGCGCCAAGACTAGACCTTCCCAGCAAAAAGACGCTACATTTGCGCCAATGCGCAATGGACCTATTTCAAGCTTCGCCATACCTCCGTCTTCTGTTTATGCTGACGCGTCCATCATCATCATCATACGTAAGCAATTAGTAAAGAAACGTTTGCAAGACACTGCGCATTCTACATCATCAACAACAATTTGATTCGTTCTAACTAAAACGTTTATAATTATTGCCTGCTTCATCCATCGTTACAATCAATAATTGTCATTACTATACCTACTAACCGCTCGATTACGGTAGACAGACTCATCATATGCCCTACTATATGCCGCTTCTATACTCCGACGCCGTACTACGGTCACGGGCTCGGAAACTAACAGAAAAACAAATTACCCTATTATGTCTATTATGTTATTAGGCATAGTGCTGCCACGATTCGCAACAAGCACTTGCTGCTTACTAATGACAAGAAAATAGCTATTTTCGTAATCTACTTTGCACTTTTTGTTTTGTAGGGGGCGCTAGCGTTTGACCGCAGAGACGCTCTGGTGACTCAATGCCATCAGCGTGGGCCCAGCGAGTAATAAATACTGTTCTGTCGGTCACCACGGCTCTCTTCCAGCTGCACGTGGAATTTCACTCGTCCTTCTTGCTGGCCATTGTTAGTACTGCGGGTGTTTTTGTTACTGTTGTTGGTGTGATGTGTTACGTGTGCAGATGCATTCTTAGTTTCATTGTTGCTGCTGTTGTTACTGCTGACGTGTTTGACGTGTTGATTGTTGCTGCTATTATTATTATTATCATCAACATCATCCTCATCGTATTTTTAGGTTGTAGTTGCAATTATTTTATTAGAAATGTACTTGCTGACACGTTGCTAACGTATGCTATCCTTGTTGTGTCTGTGTTGTCACTGTATTACATTTGATGTTACTGTGTATGTGTTTACTGTTGTAGTAGTGTTTGTTATTGTTGTTATTGTGGTCTATAATGAGTTGTTACTACTGTTCATATTTGCCACATTGCTTACGGAGTGAATAGTTTAACCGTAGGTATAGTTATAAACTTTGCTGGCATTACTACGTCTCCGCTGCAGCTGGCTCTTGTTCTCGGATGAACCGAGAGGTAGACAGACAGAGAACAGACCGACCGAATTCGACGCAAAGATGTCAATTTAGCAGGTCTTCGACTCTAGCAGTACTGTCTCATTGCATAGGTCGACTTCGCCACAAGGTCGGGTGCAGCCCACATCAGTCGCAGTCGCTGGCTGAGGAGAGGCATCTTACGGTCTGTCAGGTCGGCCCGGCGGCGGTTAGTTCTGTCTACCTTAGCTAGTCCGCGTCTCGAGAAAATCACCCTCAATTATGCTTTCGATGTATTCAAGAGCCGTCTTGTGTTCGGCCTGCTCTTTCATAGCCTCTCTGTGGCTTCTCGACTGTTGTAGTCCATGCGACAGTCGCCGGGACAACGAGGGCTGCTGCACCAGCGGTGGATGACTCTCTCCTATCGGCGAACAACAGGATAATCGACACGCAATCGTACAAACGTAGTAGAGTTAGACAACAGAAGTAGGGACGCATATATATATATATATAGAGAGAGAGAGAGAGCTGGAAAAACTTGCGGACTATCAATGCCAAATTTCGGCTGTCCTGAACTTACGTCCAACTCAGAAAATTCCTTTAGCTAGTAACAGGCTAAAACTCGTAGGATTAAGGTCATACCAGGCATAACTTTCGGCTTGTTACTCTCGATCAAGGTGTTGAAGAACGGTTGTAGGTCGGCCAAGCTCTTGATCGAGGTTACGTCCAGCATCGGCCTTCCGGGTACGTAGTGCAGCCTTGTGCGATTTCCCGGAAACCGTTGGTTCAGCAACGTTGCAAGCCGCTTCATGTGCGGCACAAATTCCTCACCTATAAATATTTTTAGTAAAATTATTTTTATTTCTAGACTTTTGTCTTCTATGGGCTTCAAATCGCCGAGAAAGATATCTTTATTGCACCCAAGGCCATACATGTGGAAATATCTAGGGTTTCCCCTTGGCAGCATGGTAGCTGGCTCTTTCTCTCAAAGAGTACAAACAGAAGTGATAAGATTTGCATTGGATTGTTGTTTTTATTGCCCCGGAGAGTCTCTTGAAGGGGTATGTCAAATCTTCTAAAAGGGAGGTAAAAGTTAAGGCTTGGTATATATTTAAGAATGTCGCAAAAAAGATGGGTTAACCGATTCAGCTAAGGGTAAAAACGAAGTGGCATTGCAGAGTAGAATTCGCATCTAGGGAGATTGGGTATAATTGTTAACAATGGACTAGAGCGATAGCGACAAATATATATATATATATATATATATATATATATATGTACAATAGCGAACTATCTAGAGCTGTCCACAAGCGTGTTGCTAGATATAGATTATCGTTAGTAGCACGTTTATTACAACAACAACAACAATCGTCGCAGTACGCCAAAAAGTATGAAGAAATAAGCTGACGACTGACCGTCGTTGGTGTCTACGGACGGCGCCCCATCGCCTATGAAGGCCCATCGGTAGACCTGGAACTGTGGCAGGAGATCGGCGGGCATCGCGATTGCCATGTCGAGCAGTTTGCACGCGCTCAAGTAGAGACTTAACAGCGATAAATAGGCAGGTGTTGTGTGCGAGGCGGTCGCCGCCTGAAGGCCGTAGTCGAGCGACTGTAGATGCGAAGACGCAACCGCTTTAGCAATCCGCTGACTTTCAGGATCTAACAGCTCTTGCTCCATCATGAGACAGGCGTGTACGAGTTCGGTGATGATGCCCGGCCACATCGAAGTGACGTGCGATGGCGACATGCGCAGCAGAATCACTCGGAAGCAGAGAAAGACCGCTGATTGGATGATCGGCACCTGTGACAATTTCAGATTTTCGGCCAGACGTTCTGCACATGGCGCGTTCATTCAGCCGCAAGTTTGGGCGGGCCGGTTAGCGGGCGGCCGAACGGTATGATGTTGACGATCGGAGCGAACACAATAAGTAATGCCAGTCAGTTAATCTCGTAGACAAAATAACGCAGTCAACAGTAAAAAGCAGACAGCAGCAACCAAAGTTGTGACATAAAACCACCTACCCAAGGTTTATGTTTAGTGGTTTGTAGACTAAGGTTTCTTCAAATGTTCCTTCAAGATGACTGGGATGAAGGTAGAATTCACTCACCGGATATCTCGGGCATGTACTTCTGATACTGGTCCGGCTCCGAGCAGAAAATTACGTATGCCAGACGCTTTAACAGCTGGGCCCTTTGTTCGTATTCTTTTTCGTTACTTCCGAAGATGTTTAAACTACCCGATTGTGGCACCGATGTGACACGAGCTGCAATTCCAAAATAAGATAAGCGATGTGATATACGCATATGGTGATTTCTGCTAGAAGGAAAATAAAAAAAATTTCGCGATATAGTAGTGTGGGGAAAGTATAGATGAACCGTCAACATGTTGAATACTGAAAAAAAGGTTATTTCCCTAATTAACTTTCTTCTTTTCCTTTAACTTTCTTATTTAGTTAACGTGCTGAAAATCAACGGATGGGTGAACCTGTCGGGCGCCATAACCCAAACGCTACTCATGTCTGAGCTGGTGATCTGAGCTGATTTGGATGCCCTATTAATGGCTAAAATATAGGCCGCGAGCTCAAATTCCGCCACATTTTTCTCAACTCATGTGTTAAAACTCAGAAATTGCGGAGAGGCTAGCCAATTGCTAATATCAGCGATGGTAACTACATCTCGTTGCACAAAGTCGACGGGCGTCTTTACTCGGCAGGCACCTCAGACTTGTCACCCCGGTCAGAGATCTTGTTCAGAGTGATGCCCGTAGTTCTATCTTCAACAATAGTATCAAATATGGAGCAAATACATTTGTGAAAATCGGCCTGATGTCCAGAGTGGCTTTCTGGTGCAAATTGGTATAGTTTGAGCACAGACTGTGAGAGACCAATTACCACAAGCCCACTGAAGGATGGATATGCTTGCTTATTCATGTTAGCGTGCATTCACGCTCTCCCCAGGAATACTAAGCGCCGCCTATTAAAGTAGTATATGGTGTCAAATTATTGTAAAATACCTGCCTTATCGGCAAACAGAAACCCCAAGACCACAGCCAGGCATTTTGCTCGTAGATTAGAACAATCTGTAGGCGGGTATAAAAATTGTTAACGTTGTCTAACGAGATCCACTAGGGCCACCGTTGTTTTGCATGGGCACTTTTGATCTGGTGTCAGATCTACAAAACACCTTCTAAACAAACAACTTCCTAGAATAATTCATACAAAGCAGGATGGCCTAGATGTTCTAAATACTGCCGTAATGTGTGAAGGAATCCCATGGGCTTTTCGTACAAAACGAGAAGCCCCCGCGTCTGAGAATAATGCACCCTCTGGCGGCCCTCTGTCTATGGAGGCACAGCCTTAGTTCACCAAAGGTGAACTACGTGTTGCAAGCATCCCCGACTTTCAAATATACCGAAAATCTTGAAGCTTACGACGAGACTACCAGTTATTTTAGACGAGGTGTTGAATTTTAGTTTTGAAGAAAGGGCAAGCCTTCCAATAGCCTTCGACGGCCTTCGAATTAGAAGCTAGCTACAGATCTTGCGGCAGCATACTGCAATATTAAAGTACTTTGGCGCAATTACTTGTTAATGGAGATGCACAAATTGAATTTGAGAAAACAATCTGACCCAACATACGCTTGTAACAGTGGAACAAGGAATATATTGGATGACCTCACACCAATAAGAGATTGTGCCATTTTTAAGCCGCTCAATACTCGTTTAGCGGAGAACGACTTCAAGCTCCCCCCCCCTATGCTAGATCCTAACTAGTCTGACTGCTGGTTCAAAAGACAAGCAGAGCTAAAGTGAAGTAATGAGGAGAGCAGGAATACCATCCACACACTGGCCCAAAGGTCTGAGGAAAAGCAATGAATTACGACCTGACGGGGTTACCATACGTATATGGTCACACAGAAAAGCCTTGTCTGTGATGTAACTGTAAGCAGGGCGGCATTCCCATGCCTGTCGAGTACGAATGGGCCGCAGAACACGCAGATTCAGAAAAGCAATGTATCTTGAGTTGTTTAGGAGCTTCTACAGATCGTAGTAGCTCCTTTTTCCTCCTTCCCAAAAACCTCAATAAAAAACGTAGTACCTATCCCTTTGGTAACACTGGGTTCTAGAAGTATTAGTACCGCAAAGTTCTGGAGGAATATCGAAAAACGTACGGAGGATATTATGGGCGACTGATGTAAGGCGATGATGCTTCTGAGGCAGATGATGTCATTGACTGTTGTTTGCAGAGGGAACGCGGCTTCTATTATAGGCGCCATGGGTTACCACGAAATTAACTTATATTAGATAGGGAAAAACAAAAATTGTAAGCATTAAACACGAATTTAAAAATAATAAAGGACCTACCCATGAAATCGCGATAGGTCGTCTTGTCATGTGTCATCAGGTGGTCGATGATGCTACGCCAATGATTCAGACAGACGTGGTCAATCTGGAAAAACTGCGGATCGCAAAGCAGGTCGAAGGCGTCCTTCCGCCACGCCTTTCGTGTGTATTGGTACCCAGAGAATGAAGCCAGAAGCTGTGAGCAGGCCCGAAACGATGGGCCATTATTTTTTGAGTGGTTGCGAAGAAATGGTGTCACATACACCATTATGTTGGTCAGCAACGGAACGACTTTATCTTTGTCCTCGGACACATACACAATGTCCAGCACGGGCGCAAGGTACTGTTAAAGCGGCAATAAACAGAGAAAACAGGTAGAAAGAACATAGAAAAGAGAAGCAGGCGTATAAAGGGGTTAGGTGGACAATATATAAGAAAGTGAGAGAGAGAGAGAGAGAGAGAAAGCTAGTTTTATATTGATTAAAACACTTCATTCAAGGTAACACTTCAAGGTAGGCTATGTGCAGATAACCATAGACGCTACAATTATGAATTCATTGAGCATCCTGATTTAAGTTCGAAAAAAACAAGTGCCACAACTAGTTTATTACTCAACGTCAATGAAGGCACATCAATACAACTGTGCTTTGAAATTCAAACATTGCTGTAAGTAAGCAGCTGGTATTGCACAAATATTTTTAGTACAATCTTTGGTAAGGAAATATTTATCATTGCATTCTGAGGGAACAGTGACCTACAATATAATGCGCGTGCAGCGGCCCTCCCAGATATAGTAAAAAAAATAATTTATTTTATTTTATGCACCCTCTTAATTTAAAGACATGTTTTCATTTATTCCAATTATTATTCGGTTCGTAACTGCAAACCATAAAACCAGCACAAAGTTGTCTAATCAGAAATTATAATAGCCAAGCTTCAAAACAGAAAGCAATGTCAGAATTTACCGTTGCAATTTAAACTACAGGCTGGGGGTGAATAAATTAGTTCGAAATATGACCATATTACAAAGGTACTTGGATTTCACATACAGTTACGAAATTAAACGGTTGAAAACAACCAAAAAACCACGACAACCGACTGAAAAAATTCGATCGTAGCCGTGTTCCGAATACACAGCATAAATCATATACATCGAGCTACTCTATAAGCTGGTGCTGTAAAGCCTTTCCATTTCGGAAGTGCAACATTACCACATGCTAGCGACAACAAGGCCAAGACCAGAAACGAGGTAAGCCTGACCTGGTTAAATTCCTGACCAATACTTCTCTTTGTTGTTAATAATGTTGTCAATATTTTCGGTCTTGTAAATATTGTTAATGTTATTGTTACGATACCTCAGCGAGCACAAACAGTGCTTGTACACTATAGGCGCTCAGATTAGCCGTGTTCTCGGAATGCGGGAGCTTCACTTTGACGGGCTCGGGTATATCTATCTCGTCTGGATCGGTGATATCCAGCTGGACGCCTGATTTCACAGCGAGGGTGCGTCGAAGCCACGTCGTCTGCTCGAGAGACGCCGACGCAATCGATGAGATGCTCTCAATCAGCTTCTGTGAGATTTCTTGCAGATCCTTCTGGTCCTTGCGTTCCTCAATCAAAGGCGCCTTTTGCACGTAATCATGCAATATTCTGGGAAAATAAATGCGAGTTGTCAGTATGTACACATATATATATACTTACATACGATTGGGGTCTTATGACATCACTACAAAGTTACGCGTTAAAACTATGGATAATTGTAAAAAAAGGAAATCCTCCCAAAGGTACTTTTAGACTGAATGATTTCAGAAAAGGAACACATTAGGCCAGACCTTCGTCATGTAGAGAAGCTTATCGATACAGCACAAGCGTAACAAGAATGCTCACACGCAATATAACCAGTCCAGACAGCGCTTGCTCGTCCTTAAAGTTATCTAGTGCGCTTTCTCGACTGGACGACCGCGACTTCAATTCCTTAAAACTACACCTTTGATTATGGTTACTTTCACGTTTACCAAATCAGATGATGCGAAGGTCGGATTACAAAAATACCACTCAATATAGCGAAACGTATAAATCATTGAGGGAGTCGAACACCTCAAGGAGCACTGCATTACAACATTACTAAAACGCCACGACGTAGTGTTTACAAAAACACAATCACATGAATCGCCCAGTCACAAGAATCTACAGGAAGGGAAAACAATACAGAGACTCTAAGTAAGCCACTTAGTTTGCAGAAATCAGGCAATCTAGGGTAGATCGAGATACCGTCTACCGCATGGCTAACTTGAGCGGAAACGTACGCAAGTAGGTGAAACTGCACCGGCGGGACACTGCTCAACTGGAGGCCTTCCTTCCACAGGCTCATAAGCGACTGGCAAGCTGAGGCTAGATTGTCGGGATTCGGGTAGTGCTGCAGGTAGGCCAGAAGAAACTGGAGCACGGACACTTCGAGGCTCTGGGTCTTCTTTTTGTCCATCGTCGTCGGCGGCTCCTTGAACACCTTCTTGACGAAGTACACGATGCGGATAAGTCCGAACGGCGACTTGCTCGTGTCTGGACTGCTACCCCACCCACCGGCGGGCGGACCCATCTGAGAGGCTCCTCCCGATTGCTGCTGTTGCTGTTGTTGTTGCTGCTGTTGCTGTTGCTGCTGCGACGCCGATAGCTGATAGACGAGTTCGACAAGCAGTAGCTGCTCGGGCGACCAGCTTGACGGTATCGCGTTAGCGTGCTTGCCGATCTTGCGAGCGCGCTCGTGCCATACCATGCCGATGGCCGCCAGAAAGCTGTCGCCGAAGCACTCGGAGATCGCCTGCAGACACTGGATGATCTGCTGCTTGACGAGCCGCGGCGCTCCCATCACCACGAGGAGCTGGTGCGATCGAGGCTCGATCGCACCGCGCTCCGCCTGCGTCATCGCGTACCAGACGATGAGCAGCGACGACAGGTAGCGCGGCAGCTCGAGAAGCAGCGCCTTCCGGATCGTGGCCATGACGGGATTGAGCACGGTGTCCTTGTGCGAGCCGTCCTTGGCGGGTCCCACGTCCGACGTGAACGCGTGGAACAGACTCGAGAGCAGCGGGGCGCCGGCCGGATTCTGACTGAGCGCCGTCGGCTTCGAGGCGTTCGAGTTCGGACTCTCGTCGAGCAGACAGTAGTGCAGCAACGTCCGCAGATTGCCCACCGATGTCACCAGATAGTCGGGCGGGCAATGCTTTAATCAATCAACGAGCAACACCATCATGGTCATAATCCGCACCGTCGCATCACAATCGTCGATATAATAGTTATTATTATTATTATTATTATTAATTGCATGAGTCCGCTACTATCAAACAACCCAACGCAAGCACATACGCATACGGTCCTGATAGTAGAATTAGGTTTGCGTCTAACGCCATGTACAATGCATGACACTACGACCACAACATAAACGTCCTCTCTTTGAGCTTCTATTTGCAAGTGTTTAACTATATCTAATCGGCAGTATGCACAGACTGGGCGTTACTGTAACGACGGACAGTCACAACAAATGCTTTGCTATGCACACATAAACGGTCACGCTTGTTCATTGCTGTGAATATTAGTACTGCGACAGAAAGTGCGGAGTTGTTCCCTACCCCTGTTGGCGCGGCATCCTTCCTGGTGCTTTGATGAAGAGTGGAGTTGATGATTGTCTCGAGGTTGACGCACAGCTCGTTGGCCACCTGTATAATAAAGCGCGATACGCTTTGTGACGAATTGCGAACAGAGTAGGGCAGCGACGTCATTGTGAGATCCATCCAGTGCGACTGGAGATGCAGTTTGTGCTGCTGTTTGAGCGCAATCAGCGCTGCAGTAGTAAACATCGTCTGTGACGGGATCGGCACGTCTGTAAGGGAATTCGCCGTCGATTGAGTATTGCTCAGTTTTCATATAAAGCTCGCCGACACCACATACGAACAAAAATTACGTCTCAATTAAGCAATACTGTCATTTATGCGCCCCCGATTCAGTTTCTTCATCAGAAGCGACGTGTATGCAAGGTCTATTGTTCTTTGTCAGAGCTGTAAAGAGAATCGGTACCTATCCAGACATATAAATAAATATACGGATAGTAGACATCTAAAGCAAATAAGCAAAAAACATTCCAAACATCGATGTGTAAAAAAATAGTGTAGCCTGCAAGAACTCACTGTTGACGTATTTGAGCGTGCTCATTGTTGGCTTAAACTTGATCTTGCCAAATGAGCCTGCTTTGTTGTCGGTCGACTCGGCTCCGGCTTGTGGCTTGAGGACGCGATCCTCCAACTGTATTAGCGAGCACATCAGTTTCAGCAAATGCACCTGGAATGTATCCTGCATATGGAAGCGTGTAAGAGATTCTTAGAAAAACAGACGATAAAGCTGAACGCTATATATTCACATTGCGTTGCTAAAACCTTGAAACACCTCATCTACTTCTAAATTGTGAACACTTGTCGTAAAACGATGCAAAAACACAGGATTGAAGTTATCGGTGGCAATTAATCTGACTCGAGGCAAAACCAAGTAAGCGGGTGCTCACAGATGATTACCAAGATATGCCAGTCATTCTAAAACAGTTCAAAAATGCGCCTCTATGACCACCCTCTCTCGACTATAAGGCGCAGCTATAAAGCGCAAAAATACGGAATTATACTTCTAATAAAGGGTTGCATCGTACATCGCCTAACTGGAGTTGTTTAAACTAAGCATTATCTAAATATTGAACCAATCAATGCTCAGGGTAGCGGATTTAACAAGTACACTCTAAAATGCGTGTCAACCCTTTCCGACGAGCACTATTTTGAAGCTCACATTTTTGTATCCAAGGTAAAAAGACGCTTAAGATTATATATGCGCAAGAAATATACACATTATATTTTTCAGCAGCAAACTTACCACAAACTGTAATTACGAAAACAGAAAGAATGAAGTAAAAATGCACCTCTATATACTGGTAATTAGCACATATACGCGAGAGTGGATCAAAAAGTTCGGATACATGTTTATAAAAAAAGATTTATTTAACCCTCAAGAGCGTTATCGTTCCCTGCAAATAGCTCTCGCCCACTACAATGTGTGCCGCCTTCTTTCTCCTCTTCGAAACATTCTTTAAACACGAGTCGTTCGCGTTCGGAACGAGTTGAGTTGTTTTTGCGAATTTTTGTCTATATATAGAAAATATCGAAATAAACAAATCGAATTATTTTTATATCGAGGCAAGGTGTTCTGCTACCGCTTGAAGATTTAATTCGGACATTTCCCGATAGGCGTTCATTTAAACATTTGTAAAAGGATCCCTGCTGCCAGTATGCTAACACATAAAATATCGGTTAAAATTATTATATGATCCATAGGATATCTCCAGCTCATCAGCTATATATATATATATATATATATATATATCGCCCGATGAAAAACAACTTTTAAGCTAAAAAGGTAATTTACCTGAAACTCGACAGTTTTCTTGTCGTTGTAGTCGATCACGTGGAAAGTAAACACATCTGTGTTCTCTTTCTCCGTTCGCTGCTGGAAGACAGATGCCACCAGACAGTGCAGCAGAATTTTTTGAACTTTACACCTGAAATATCACAAGCAGAGTAGTCGTATACTTTTAAGATGGATAAGTTATATTACTATTATTTTTAACAACACGGACATTGTTACACGATTGCGTGTGTGGATAAAAACAAAGAAAGTATATATATATATATATATATATATATATATATATATATATATACGTATATAGAGAGTATCTTTAGAGAGTTAAGACCGCTTGCGATGTATACTGCAGTGAGCTATAGTACATCTAGGCGTGTTATGCCAATGAACTTCCGTGAGGTGTACCTGTTAAACAGATCGAGGATTAGTGATGGGAGCTGTTTGTGCGTGTGAATTCGTTCGTCAAGCATCTGAAAGACTGTCTGGAGAACGTCGCACGTGAACAGGCGCACATTGCAGTTGCCGACGATATCGCGTGCCGTCATTGGTCCCTGCTGCTGCTGGGGCATGTGCGGATAGTATGAGCGCAAGTATTGAAGGCACAGGTAGACGAGGACGTCCAGGTACTTGAATGACCGGAAATAATTGAGCTGCTCGCTCGACATCTCGCCCTGCATCAGAAAACAAACAAAACGAGAAACAAAAAGCAAAACAAATGGATACACACATTGCGCACACTCTCCTACAAAAAACAGTGTTGTACCACCGACCTGAATGTCCAGGTCACACCCAATCTCAGCCTTAGGACTCATATGCACGTTGCCAAAACTTACTTGATTCTAGTAAACGATCATATTTAGGTGACTGCTTATTGAATAATAAGCCGACTAGACTAATTAGTGTACTCGAGCGGTTGTGTTGCTCTCTCGTATGTGTACTGGCATATTTTAGCCAGTTTGAAGGTGTGTAAAAAGTGTTTTTTCTCATTTTTGTTTTGGTGTTTTTCAGTCCATTCTACTCGAATGGTTTCTTGCTTTTTGCCATCCTAGATCAAAGTTATCCGTGATCAAAAATGCCAGTGTTAAAAACAAACACGGCCTGTTTTGATTAGTGATAGTTGTTTAAATAGTGCACATTTCATTTATGTCTGTGAATCGTGACAATGCCACAGACATTCATAATCGTCCTCATTCCATACCGAGTCGTAAATACACATTTATTACATAACAACACATATATACATATATACATACTAACAGTATCGAAGGGCGGCTGCAAAAAATGTAGCCATGACTAAATTTGAAATTACTCACCTGGAAACTATCGCCATCGATAGCCTTACGGTGTCTGGCCAATAAGACATCAACGGTCGGGTCTCTTTTGACAGCTCCACCCTGATAGATATACGTGGTCGCCATCTGCCAGAGCGCCTCGCGTCTCGACGCGTCCACTATGTTCTTGATCGACTGAAGTGCGTAGAGCGCCTTATCTGCGTCGTATACTTGTGAGTATAACAGCATGTGCTGGTGCAGCGGGTGCACCGCCGAATCGGTGCTGGTCTGCTACCGCAAAACCGAGATCCATGACCACAGAACATAATGCATCCGGCAAATTATATAATCCAAATAAGAATCCGGCAAATTATATAATCCAAACAATGCTCCGGCAAATTATATATGCATATCGGCAAAGGAGAGAGGGAAGAGACCAAAAAAACGACAATATCGTAAAATTGCCTCGCTAAAGTCTTAGTTAAACCCTTAAATAGACACTTAGGAGTTTAGTCATAAAATATTATTAACATATTATTATCATTATATCCACGCCGCAGCATGTCCAGCAGTGCAGTCAATAGCTGAACTCGCAAGATGAGGGAAGATCCGGTGATGTAGAAGAACCACTAATTGAGACTGATGTACTTATTTAAAATTTACCCAACCTGGGTGTTAATAATAATAATAATTGTCATTATATCAAATGTAGCCGTACCGCAGTACAGAAGAAACAAAGACACGTAGCAGAGTGAGTGAATCGACGACAGTGGAATTCTTTCTGTTGCTAAATACTGACCTTGAGCGACTCGATGTTCAAGGGATTATCGGTGGTCGGTGTTGGCAACTCAGAGTTTACACCGTCTCGGAAGATCCTACGTAGATTTGGGGTCTCACTGCCGACGCTGACAGCATCAGCGCCTTTCATGGCCTCGTCGAGTAGGTCGTCCATTATCGAGTTGACTACCTCGGCGGTAACCGCGGTTCCTGGACCGCCTGCTACCGCAGCAATATTTCCGGGTAAAGAGGCTGTTTCAAGGTTGCGAGACGTTTCCGATTTGCCGTCTTCAAGGCGCACAGTCGAAACGTTTGACATACTTTGCACCTGGAAGGGATTACGCGATAACCGTACGAATTAAATGGTCAAGCATATCAATAAAAAAAGGTCAGTCATACCAGAGTGAGAGAAAAAAAAAGTAGCACAACATCTTACAACAGTGCTAAACCCAAGCCTATCCCGTTATAATCGTTCATAGTTGAAAGCACTGACACGTACGCAAAGCTCTATTGCCTGAGAACTGCGAATTTCCCTACACCATTAACCTACATAATTACCCTACAAAGTTTTTGATATTTTTCTCTGTCCTCAGACAACACTTCACTCCTTAATGAAATTCGTCGTAACCGAATTATACTTGTGAAGACGCCATGCAAACTACCCGTCCGAATGGTATATAAGTCACGTGCAAAGATGATTAAATTACGTGGCGGTGTGCGAGTTTCCCAGAAATGAAAAACGCAGACTTGGCGTCATTTATTACAGACAGAATTACAAATTTTAAATTACTTGCCTGCAACAAACTCTTTGACGCATGTTTTTTTAAGATTTGCAGAAAGAAAACCCTATGTCGAAAATTATGATTATTATAGTATACTAGAATTACTATAAGAAACTTATAGTAATTCTAGTGACTAAACTTCCAGTAGTAACACACTTTATCACGCCTAGTCAAGCCCGTCTTTCAATCAAGTGAACGTACACAGATTCGAATTCAAAGTACCGATATCTGACCATCGTAAATACCACATATACCCAATGCGTTCACAATATTCGTCAGTAGTCTTCAGACGACAGAGGAGGATCTGGTAGTTGGCTTTGTTGTCGTGCTCGCGTGAACATTTACCTCATCATACGATGCCTTTCGCATGGATCCGCCGTCCATGCGTGTGGCGCTAATCAAGTCAGGCATAAGTGACGTAGACGAATTCAGCGAGTCTGGATCGAGGAAGTCGTTAACAAGCGACAGTGACGAGCCCATCGGGTTGACGAACACAGACATCGGTTGCTGGGGATGGTCGAGTCCCAACGGAAGATCGACATCGGCCACCGTGGAAATGCCGGGCACGTATTTGCCACCGGCCGACTTCGTCGACGACATACTGTTTCGCGGTTCGAGCGACGTTAAGGGGAGCATGGGACGTTCCGGCGAGACGACTGGTCGGATTGGCTTGACTTTCGGCTTCTCGCCGTTCATGCTATGATGGAACATGGCCGTGGTGGTACCGGGCACGTTCGGGATAGCCTGGTCGTCGGCCCGAGGCGCTTTCTGATCGACCGTCAGGCGGTGTTTTCGGACCGACACGTGATTGATGGACACGCGCGACGTGTCGGGGTGCAGCAACACGATGAGCACCGGCTCGAGTATGCGGTTGAGGTCGCCGCGCGACAGCGAGTGCTCGAGCCAGAACTGCGAGATGGCCCGGTGCGGACCCGAGTCCTTCGTGAGACAGTCGAGCATCTGAAACAGACAGCGATCGAAGTAGCGCGTCGTCGCCTGCGGCTTCTGCCGGACATCACGCAGCAGATGCCACAGAACAGCGAAGCGCTTCTGGGCTTCAATCTGCTTCTCGATCGAGTCTGACGAGAGGCCGCGACATAGCACGTTTTCGCATACGGCGTCGTTCGGGGACAGATTGTGCAGTTTTTGTAGCAACTCGGCGACGCGCAGGTGAAAGCGAGCATCTTCGTCGCGAAGCATCTCCCATAGGCGATTGGTCGCCACTTGCATGAATCGCGTTTCCTCAATAATGAATCTGGAATAGAGCGTGAAGAATGCCACCGGAAAATAGAAGTGTCAGAGATTCGGATCGGAACGCAGAACATTACCAACGGCAATAATTGACTCCAAGAAGCACAAATTCTCGGCCTCGATTCAACACAACTGACAGTGCACTCGAAGGGCAACCTGTCACGCTGTTGACGTCAACGTTATGCGGTCACGTTGATGCCGCTTGTGATCATGACACAATCTGCCGCAAAGCAATCTATATTAAAAATAAGCGCATAGCAAAATAGACAGGTATCCAGTGCATACTTACATTTGTTGTTATAAAAGGGCAAATGTATTGTCACATCTCGCCATAGTAAAAGAAAACGTATACACTCCGATCATGCATTTTGACAAGCGAAAATAGGGTACTATGAAAGCCATACGGTTTGCAACAAGTAGGAACGATGTAGATAAAGTATTTAAAAACGGATCTGTGGGCATCGTTTAGGTGTTTTAGTCCTGTCCAAAATGCCGCGAAAGATGCATGTCCCATGGCAAAATTACGCAAATGTTGTAACATCTCGAATGGAAATATCGCTGGAAATAAAACGTGATATTTATTACCAGTATAATGGCTAGATCAAAAATGAATCAATCGTAATAGAATGCATATGTATAACCAGTAACCATTCTATCCACTGAGTGGTTACTTCACGTACAACTGCTAACTGTATTAAGGTTGCCAGGAACATTTCATACAAAATCGGTCGTATATCCATATTCGTGTTCTTCACTAATCAGTACGTCGAGTGTCGACTACTGCTGTTACTTGGTAAAACTGTTAAGACGAGCGGACACCAACCTTAGCTCAAGCGGATGAATCATTGGCAGAATGACCATGGAATGAATGCCCTTGCCACGAGCCTCGTTCATTAGCGAGAGCACCGTTGTGCGGCTCAGATAGATGAGGTCGAGAGCCATCGAGAGCGTCCAGAGAAGGCAGTCAGAGTCTTCGGCGAAGCACGACAGCATCAGCATATGTGAGAGCCATTTCGGAAAGCCATCACCTGCAAGTCGCCGTTGAGGTACCAAACATAGCGATTATGTATTTAGAGCCTTAGTTAGAGGAGCGGCCGCAACCGCAGCGTAGTAGATAGACGTCTCCCTAGTTACTCGTGTAGTTCAAACGAACTCATTAGGGTTTTGTTAGCTTTTCTATACCCTGCCATCTGAAGAAGACCAATATGTTGACAAAGCTAATAATAATGAATTAGTAAACCAAAATAGTAATTAATATTCGATGAAGTAAGCGAAGTGGCATGCGAAACCTACAGATGGAGCCTTTAGTATCGAGGACTTGTTTCGAGTTGGATCCGAGGCTGACAGGGAAGCTGCTCAGTTCGACTATGAGGCTACACAGCGTCTCGAAAGTCTCTTCGCCCCAGGAAGGACGAAGCTTCAAAGCGATACTGGGAAACTCCACCGCTGAAGATCCGACAACGCCACTAACGGGCAGCTGGTACACCTGGTGGGTATAGCAAACCGTGTTGAAGTCAAACATGACAAAAAACATTCTTACGTTGGCACGTACCACTTAAACACAGTATATATATATATATATATATATATATATATATATATATATATATACATGCCACTCCATGTTGGCTGAAAAAATACTCTCACTGCACGATATATTGGTTACAATTTGTCACAAATTATACAAACACATGTGTTGCGTACAACTAAATATATTTTAACGATGTTGTTATTAATTCTAGACGATCCTCCGTCCCTACGGGGGTGAAATCGCCGTCAGGTATATATATATATATATATATATATATCTTCAAAGCACCAAGGGCCAGACATGCTGAGACGTCTAAGATTTCCCCAACAGCCCTTATGACAGCATGGCCACTGGCTGCCAGCGTATGGTTTATCACCTATTATTCTCAATAAACATCGCTCAAAAGTTCAATCAGCAACAGGAATCGAACCAGTGGCACCAGTTCCCCCACCAGCATTCGCGCTAGAAATACACAGGGGTCTCGGAGAGTGTAAACTGCTTCCTAATTAATTTCGCGAAAAAAGATTATTGGGTAGCAGGTAAAAGCAATTTGAAGTTGAATTGCAATGCACCATCTCTATTGAGACACCTGTCCCCCCCCTTTGTTTCGATCAGGGTCGACTAAAATCCACTCCGGCATTCACCTTGTCTAAATTGAAAACCATGAAAACCAATTTAAGAGTAGCCGGTTCAGTCTCAAATCCACTACCTCCTGAATGCAAGGTGCCCCCTCACGAATACCTGTTTCAGAAAGGGTGGTTTTACGCGGGTTACGCTAAGTGGCGTATGATGCAGACGGTCCTATTTTTCTATCGCAAAAAGTGCTTTCCGTGCTCTCTCTTCCATGTTCAACGCTGCGGGGGTCTTGGCTGCAAGGGTCAGTGTGATGTGTCCCTGAAGCAAATCGCTTCCCTCTTTCCCGTATTAGTCTTGGGACCGATTACCCTTATATGATCCGCCCGCGTGACTAGTGGCGCCTGCTCAAGATGGAACCTGCTGCCACTGCAGAGTACTGTGAATGTGAGATATGATATGAAAGTGTATGCAGCTCGATAAGTCTGCGATCAGCAGAAAAACATCGGAAATAATCGACGATTGAAGATGACGCTCTGTGCGAAGCCATTTGTCTCTTTGACACGTGAGTGCTCTGTCATCCCGTCGTCTGAAATTATATTATTGGACTGCAGTATATCCTTCCAGGTTTTTAGAACATGCTTTGGCATTTCTATCTCGGCTAGCTTGAGCAATGCATGTACGCTTGAGCCCAAGTCAAACGCGGCACAAAGGTAAAGAAACAACGCATTCTATAAAAAATATTTCCTTCTCCTCGCCAGTGTCCGCTCAACGTCCTTGAGAAGGATGCTAATAATAGTTGCGCAACTTCTCTTAACAATGCTTTGCCAGGAGGAAGAATCAGGCGCGTGCTTGTCTTTTGAAATAAGCCACATGATGCACTGTCTCTACGCTGTAGACAGTTTTCTGTGTGGAAGCATCTACTGTATTTCAGTGGATCCAAAATGCAGTTCGAACTCTCATCAAGTCCGACATACACGGTATTCATTGATGGCTACAAACCTAACATATCCGAAATAGACCCCGAGTATTACAATGTAGGGACAATAACAGCAGGTTCATGGAGGGGCGTACGTAGAAAAAACGACATATAATTGGTGCGACACGCAGCATACGACTTTCTTCATGGCGTATGCCGGACGGAAGATTTCTATGAACCACATAAAGCTTATATCAGCCAAAATGGTAACACTTGGTGCCCAACGTATGAAGCGCGCTTGGGTCAACTGCATTGTAGCGCGCCTGGGTCAACTGCATTGTAGCGAGGGTATACATGACGGTTGCATAACTACCAATGTATGCGTACGAACACCCTAGACGTACCAAACTCGGTGTGAAAATAAATGAATGAATTCTAAACGCATACACACTTTCAAAAAGCAGTGCTAATGCTCAATAGTGTGACTCGGTGGACCCTCTGCAAGTAAAAGCAATCAGTACTACCTACTATGGCAGCTAATCTCGTCACTAGCGGGAACCACCAACCCGTGTTCGACGCGGTCAGTGTTGAAGCTTACCTCATCTTGCTGCAGGCACTTCTCGAGCAACCTCGACAGGTCCATCTCGCGGTCCCGTGAATCTGGCTGACGCTGGCAGAGGGCTCCGTGAAATAGGCTGCAAGCATGACGTGTATACCTCTTACAACAACAGCGTGAACGACACATACCCTCACGACGAAGCTCACACATACACAACATGCCCATCACCACGACGACCGTTACCAAACGTAACAACTCCAGCACCACCGCATACGATATACGAGCATAATCACAATCACGATATACACTGAATACCAGCAGCGGCAGCAGCAGCAGTAGCAACAACACCAAGCAAGCGTTCGCTTTCGCGTGAAAAAAATCAACAAATCAAATAAGACATAGCCAAACACGGCAACCCTGGCAGCACGGCACAGTGCGGTGTCTATATCAGTAAGCGCCACCAACAATAAGCTCCTTTTTAGCAACATCCTCGAAACTCAAATTTATTCTCCGACAACTGAATAATCAATCCTGAATGTAGCGGCACCCTTAAATAACGAATCCATATCCCAGCCATAAGTTATATGTTCCGAATCACTTCGTGCATCGTATTACCTTTACCTACCATTTAGAGGTATGAATATATAAGGATTAACATACTGCGCAAAAAGCATAATAGCTGCACACTTTACTAACGAAAAAGAAAACCATAATGTCAATCATTGTAACTACCGACTTACTTATTAGTTCGTACGGAAATCACGTAGGCGGTGGAAACATAGCATACTATTCTTTAATTTAGAAGCTTAATTGCCCTCTTTAAGTGCATAAAACATGGATAGACTCCTACGGACTCCTGGATACAGAGACACACTCGTATTTTTTTTAGAAATGGGTACTCGATATACGTATCATGTAAATTATGTTAGACTTAAACTATACCACCCTGTTAATAAAATATATAAATATGCAAATAAAAGCAGATGTCGCATCTACTAATGAATATCAGCAAAGAATCGGATTGGCCGGTAAGCCGATTATATCATACCAGCCAACTAGCTCGTTCGTTAACACTATGCGGCGAGTATAGCACATCGATCTCTCCTTTTTCGACTAAAACCCCCAGCGCTGTGTCAGTGCGAAAATGACTAAAACTACGCTACAAAAAGTCATTTTAAGCTAAGCCAATCGAACATCGATGCCAATCGACAAAACAAGTACGCTACAAAAAGTCAATTTATGCTAAGCCAATCGAGCACCAAGAAACATGCCTGAGCAAGCACATGATCAAGCAACGTACAGCTACGCCTAAAACAAAGTATAACCACGGCGGAAAGTAGGATGCAGTAAAACATAAAAGCTGCCCACTAACGCAAGCTACTCTACCTTAGCCTGTAAAAGACATGCGCAACATGGACAACCGATATTAGTTTGAGAACACAAATCCTAAAACGTCTCTCATTTGCTCCAGAGGAAACCAACCAAAAATAGCTATTGAATCGCTTGAGAAGCAACAGTATCATCGCGGTAACCCGAATTTCTCGCCCAATAGCTTCCAATAGGACGGAAGACAGTAATCCAGTAAAATCTAATATATGTCACAAAGTATAAACAAAACGATGAATAGTTGTGCCGCATGTAGCCGGATAATCAGAAAAAAATACACCGTGCATGCTCTCATACGCATACGTGAAAAATGATGAACTCACTTGGCGACCTCTTGGGGGTTTTCGAGCACCTTAAGCTCGACAAACTTGAGAAACAACTGTTGAAAGGTCTCAATACAGTTGGAGATCATCGAGGGGAGCGTGGTCGAGCGCTCGATCTCCTCTTGGGTGAGGCTCTTTGCTGACTTGATCGTCTCGATCGAGCAATTAGAGGCGTTGCGCGAATGCGACGGACGATGGTGGCCGCCAACGAGGACATGGGCGGCGACTTGAGGGTTGGGATTCTGGGGGGTCGGCGTAGGCGACTGCGGTGGAGATTCCGGAACGTGTCCACCGCCAAGGCATGCCGTTTCGTCTAGTAGCAGCTCGGGCGGCTGAACCTGAAACATCGCACAACCCAAAATAACTAATATAACGCTTGACAAACATGCACACGCACATTTGTGATATGCGTATATATATATATATATATATATATACAGGACATTCGCTCCCTCCGTGTTTGCAGGAGACAAATGCGATGAAGAAAATGTAAGGTTACATTAACACCCGAAAGAAAGCTTTGTGTCTAACTTCATATACATTCTAGAGAAACCACACACATTCTAGAGTGGTTCCGGCTACACCTGCGGTTCATTAGGACGTACTAGGACGTACGTATATATATATATATATATATATATATATATAGAAACATTTTCCATTATAATGCATTATATTCATATGTACGGCAGAAAGGTTACTAAAATAGGTTTTAAGATCCCCTCGCAGTATTGATCATTATATGAATATGCCATAACCGCATTCCCGGTGGGTAGAGGGGTACAACGCTGAGGAATGCTTTTCAATAAGCGTTAACTCTATAAAAATATGTTTAAATCTATCTGCCTATTTGGAAGCCATACACCACAACAAAATGTTCTGGGATATTCTACTATAAGTACGCTTCAGTACGAAGATAATAACATATCGAGGTAATCGACCATACCAACCTTTAGTAGGATCTTTGAGCATAGCTTGAGTGCAGCGAGCAACTGAGGCATCGATAGTCGCTCGCAAGAAAGCACAAGAGCCTGGCTGACGTCGTAAAGAAGTGTAGGTAAATACTCGCAGGGTGCCTCCTTATAATTGTCGAGAGTGGCCACCTCGAGAAGGAACTCCAACAGCTGGCACACCTCCAGTAGCAACGGTCGGCCCGATCCCACGGCTGCTACGGGATTTTTTGACTTGGGTACATGGCACTGGTCGCACGCCATTTTAAACTCTTTTGCTAGATAACTAAACAGACACAGAAACATCAAACAATAAAACAACATTCGATTTTTCATGGCACTCTGCGTGTAGTTATTTATTATAACTTTTGCCCAATTCTGCAAACTTTATAAAAATAGTCCTTAATAAAGCGTATGTGTCGCGACGAGATCGAACCACGCCTCTTAATGCCAAAGTCGCCATCCATCTGCTGCACTCTGTTCCGTCGGCACATACAACGCGAATGCACCACGCCACCGTGCTCGACGGAATAAGTGTATATCTAAACATGTGCGACTTGACTGCAGGTCTATATCGTTCGTGCGAATCCAAGTGAATGTGACTTAGATGCAGAAACCATAACGGACAATGCTCGTCATTACAGAGTTTTTCCACTAAAAACATTTACAAAATAAATGATAAGCATCAGGTCGCCGTAGGCAGTGAGAGTGAGAATAACGGATAATCATTCTGGATATATATACGGGTATCCACTGATGATGTATGAACCACTACGTAGGGCAGTCACACTTGGAGGGCGACAATTCTGCTTACCCCCAAAGATATTTCTGCTCGAGGTTGCAGAAGAAGAGATTAGCGGCCTTAATGATGTCGCTCTCCGAGGTGTGTTTAAACACTTTCCGGTGTCCCTTTAATTTCCGCTGGTCGAGGTCTTGGCTGAGCTTGCGTGCCGTATGGCACTCAAGGTACAATGAGCGGAACACATCGATTAGAATATCGTCAAGTATGAACGCACTAATCTCATTTCTGTCCATGAGCGCTGTCAGAACCCGGTAGGGCGACAGCACTGAGAACGACATCGGGAAGCCCAGAGACGAGGCTGTTGGCGAGTACTGAAAACAAACACACAGACATGACGGAAGTTAAACGAACTACAATCTGTCGCTGACTTCTCTGAATTTTGTTCATATATAATTCTCCCCCCAAAAAATAATCGTTGTTTTTATATACGTTTAAGACGTTTTTTTTTAATGAACTATCTTGTTGCTATTGATACTGTCATCTTAAAAGTGTAACAAATTTTTTTGACAGATGCCATATTTGGGCAAGCCCAAGGTTCGCTAATTCGTAATTACGAAGTCGCATATATATATATATATATATATATATATATATATATATATATATATATATATATACCCAACACAGGCAACGTGGGCACATTAGTGTTCTACACCACTCACGCTGAAAAGATTTCGAAGCGCCTCGAGCACGATTGGGGCCGAATGCTGCTTGAAATAGTCCATCGTCATCCTGTGCGCGTCAGTGAGGTCTGAATGGGTAGCCTGAAGTCCAAAGATCCACTGGTAGAGCCGTCGATTGAGGCCCATATCTCTTCGGAGCAGCACGACAAGCGACGAGGTGCACAGGCGGATACGGTCCTTCTGATCAAGGACACATTTGTCCAACGGAAAGCCGCCAAGGATGAAATCCAGCGTGTTTCTCTGTACGAGAATGGATGTGTCCTGGAGGGACGAGCACACCGCCTCAACCATACAATCTCGATCTGTGCCCAGAAACTCCATCTGCTCGTCCATCGGCACAGCCTTGTCGAACTTTGACACCACGAAGGTAATAGCCGGCAGCCGGATAGCCGGATTACAGAGCACACATTTCCATAGGCATCCGTAAAAGTATGTCAGGCCTACCCCTGCAATAGTAAATCGGCCACGCAAGTGATCTCTTAGATTAGATGATTCATCCGTCGCCCAAAAAAGCTGCTTTGGGAGCAATAGGGTTTGAGGAATATATAAAATTTCCTTCTCCCTCTCATGTTGTCTTTTTCTCTTGACGATACAGCGCCTCACACAAGTCTTATACGCATTAAAGAATGTACATAAATACGAGTACGCATACACACACATTATACAGGGTGTCCTAAAAAGAACGGAAACATTTAATTTAGCCCATTTCTGCTGCTGTGCGTTAACAGCCAAACAAGTAAACAGTAAAATGGTAGGCAATCCGTCATAATTAAAAATGGATCGCTATTCGACAAAAGTTTATGTCAACAAACGTACGACGACCCAAGCCTTAAAAGACTCGATGTCACTGAGATCTAACCACATTCATTACAAAGCTTGAATGAAGAAATAAAGTTGTTTGTTGGAACACTCTTTATATATATATATATATATATATATATATATATATATATATATATATATATATATGTGTGTGTGTGTGTAAACACCACGTACGGAATATCTCTGTTAATTTTGACTTAAATTATGTCCACTGCCGCTATATATATATATATATAAAATATTGTGATGATTTATTAATCAATTACAATACGTTTACACACTCGGCAGTGCTTGCCTACTGCTAAAAAATGCGCTCGTCCCGACGTCCAGCACGCCAGCTACCAACCATTGGCGACTGCCAGTAGGAGAGCGTTGACGCGCTCGTAGAACTCGCCGCCCTCCTCCATGCCAGGCAGCACGCCGACCAGGAAGCCGTTGAGGCCAGGCCGAAGTTTCTCGCCCAGCGGGACAAAGTGGTCCTCGTAGAGTTTGAGCAGAATGGGCTTGACGTTCATCGCGGCATGGCCGAGCAGCGGAAACAGGCCCGACGAGTAGATGAATAGGTCGTGGGCTAGCCGCTCGCGGCCGATACTACGAAATATGTGGTCGTACGTCTCGAGTGCCTTCATGTGCACGCCGAACGGCAGCACTGGGTGCATGCACTGCGCCAGCCGCTTGCCAATAATGATTCGCTTCGGAATCACCGGGTACTTATGGTTTGTCTGCAACAGCTGCAACGCACACACAGACACACGTACAAGGGTAAAAAAAGTTTTCGGGCTGTTGTCCCTCAGCCAAGAATTAACGTTTAAGCATGGGACTGCTTTTCGCATTGCTGTTCATAGACGGACCCCCATAAATACAAATGTGCAACGGTGGGGCTCGAACCCGCGCGCTATGTTATGTATCTTCCCCGGTTGCGAAGCGCAGATGAATGCACCACGCCACCGGGCCCGACGATATACAAGGGTGACAGGGTGACATGTGGAGATATACATGTTAATCGAATAATAAACTCATATATATATATATATATATATATATATATATATATATATATATATATATATATAGGGTATTACAGGAATATTTGATCAACGATATATGGAATTGTAGAGCTCGTTAAGGCAAATATTTTTTCCAATGGAACATGGTCTCTAAGAGGCCCTGTTTCGGAATGAGAGTTAAATTACTACAATTTGTGACATAGGTGTTTTTGCCCGACATAGGAGCATAGAATGTGCTGTTGCGAGACAACCAGGTTTCCTAGACAGAAGCTAAACACACCGCCGTGTTCGTGAGAAAAGTTTGCTTCCTAAGGTAACTAACTATACACAGGTTGGTATGCATGTAAGTAAGTATACACGGTACGTCTGATTGTGTGAACTTACATAACCATCTTTGTGCTAGCCTAGTATGTGATTCTGATGTAATCACTAATGTCAATGTGTGAGTAACCTAAAGGGATGATTGATCTCGCAGCTGTGCTGGCGACTACGTGATGGCAGCAAACCTTGTTGAGCTTGCTGAGCGACGAGATGAGGTCCTGCCATTCGGAGGTCGTCTCGAAACATTTGAGCACCTTGTCCACCTGGCTGATGTAGTTCTTGTACTTGGTGTCCTGCAGCAACTCGGCCTCCTCGGCCTGCATTGCCGACAGGGAGCTGGGGCCCGGCAGCACGGGGGCCTGGCCTGTGGCGCCCGTGGCGCTCATCTCGGCGCCGGCGGATGACGGACCGCCTACGGATCCAGATCCACTGGCGCAGCCCCCGCTGCCGCTGCCGCCACCTGAACCGCCCGGTAGCCTGACAAAAGTCAACAGCAAGCAATAAGAACAACAAAGACAGAGAGCAGCACAGTTAGTCACACGCATTATATATATATATATATAGACGCAAATAAATATAAATATACACATATGTTCTATATAAACCATGCATAAACGTACTAAAGTATATATATATATATGGTATTTGGTTGGTCCCTATACTGGACCCCCGTAATGAAACCCAAATATAATGTTCCATCTTCGGCGTTAATTAAAAAACTGTGTGAAAATCTGTTAAGCGAGGACTTATTTAAAATGGCTTTAAAAACGGATTAGTACTGCACTAAACGTCTGAACAAATTATATATATATATATATATATATATATATATATATGCGCAAATGTAAGGCATATATAAAGGGCAAGTGTTTGCAATAGAAAGAGTGCTTCAAACAATCCATATCTGCAGTTTGCTTTAAAAAATGGAAGAACGAAAGACATGTCTGTAACTAGCTATTTATCATTTGTAAGGAGCACATCTAAAAGTGTCCCCAATTTTGGCCTAGTTACTGCCCTCACGAGCTACTCGAGGTTATTCACCAGGCTAACCTCAGAGAACACTGATACGTTCGTTAAGTTTAGAAGCAACTGCCAGTGGATTGAAGGTTTTTTTCCCAGTCAATGCGAGGTAGGTTGAATTTACACCGTACAGCTCTCTACGAGACGCAGTTGCTCGAGTGCAGCACATATTCAGGAAGCTGTTCGGAAGAATAACAATTCAGCTCGACCAGTAGGCGAGCTGTATGCAGACATAAGCCGCAAAGTCCTACTGTCCTATATGCGGTCAACTGCAAGAAGATCCACATCGGCTGCAGTGTCTATAGCTACAACCTGGTACCAACAGTGTAGACCTTTCCGCACGGTAATACATAACACCACCACCCCGTAACAAGCGGTCGACACATTTAGTTACGATTTCCAAAGAATAGCCACGATACACTTAGTTGCGATTTCCAAAGGATAGCTACGAAACACTTAGTTACGATTTCCAAAGGATAGCTACGAAACACTTAGTTACGATTTCCAAAGGATAGCTACGAAACACTTAGTTACGATTTCCAAAGGATAGCTTCGCCCCGAAGATCTGCCGGGCTGAAATTTCCCAGATATAAATTGTATCAAAGTTGTAGGTTGTTGTGCAGGGACGTAAGGTACGTAATCGTCTTACATGTTAACATAGCTAGTTATGTTAAAATTCCGTATAGTCGTTACAGTGTTAGCAGCTTCCCTAGAGCGGGTGTGCCCATGGGCTGGGCTCAAATGACCAAATTGTAAGGCCCCACAGTTATGTAGGTACATCACAGGCGGCCAGCGTGATAAAATAATTCAACCTTTCTTTGAGCAAAATGGAGTTTGCGTCATACGTTGACAGCTCGCAGGTACATATTGACATCGTCTGTGCAAACTATGTTTCACTTATACAGGCCACATTGACATTTTGAGTTTGCATAAAAGGTAGTCAGGCAGGAATTCGCCCCCGCCTTTCTACCACTGATCGTAACTTCAGTTGAATAAAAACTCATGGCAGAGCAGTGAGAGACAATATATATATATATATATACATTTATTTTCTATATAATACATTATGTATATGTTGGACATATCACGAAGGATTAGCTTAAACTAATGTGCCTGGTGGGCGCGTATTGTGACTAACACGTGTCCGTTTTATTTAGGTCAGGCCTAGACCACTTCAGAAATGTGTCCCGAAAGGAGGCAGCGTTTCCACGCTGTATGCCAAGACCCAGACGTAAAAAAGGACGACGATCTGCTATAACCGGATGACAGGTTTAACAAGATGCCAACTTTAATCTAAATGTCTTTCTCTAAAATGCGTCTTTCTTATTTTTGGGACAAGAAGGAAATCGCATGGTTCCACGTCATGTGAATACGCTCGGTGCTTCACCAGCGTGACCGCATAGGCGGCGAGAGAACCCTCAGTGCGGAGAGGAAAGCCTTTTAACCCATTAGTCTAGCACGTTGTCGCCGTCTTACACACACTAGTCATCCATAACAACATTACAAAAAAACACAAACAATAGCTTTCAAACAGCGACAACACCCCCTCTCAAAATAACAACAACGACCCCAAACGACGACGACGACAAAAACACCAATACCAGTCGCAACAAGAACAGCCACAAAACGACAACAACCACAACAGCAGCATGACATCCGTATGATTCGTCATCAAGACAGCTGCTTAATCAGCGACAGCGCTGTGCGAGCCTGGCCATGTCGCTGTCCTCAAAACCGACCAACGGACGATCCTCATCCTGTTCAATATTGTTACTCTGACACAGCTGTTATACATATATATATATATATATATATATATATATATACACACACACTGCGGTGACACCACTGCTGCCGGTGACTTCGGTGACCAACGCACAGATAATGGTCATTCTTTAGGCTAGGTTACTGAGTTATCTCTGCTTTTGCCGACAGGCCTTCCTGCCAACCTGTCCGACTGTGTGGCCATGATGACTATTCATGGTTCTAACTTTCTGCGCCTGCCGTCAACAAGGTTATCCCACTATAGAAGCAAAAACAGCTGAACTGTAGTCTGCATATATATATATATATATATATATATATATATATATATAAAACGCTTAACATTGTCGATGTCTATAGTTATCTGGGTGGGTTGCACTAAAACGTAGAAGCTGTTTAGAACGCTACGGGTAGAACACGTCTGTCCGTAAGTGGACAATCTCCACCAAACATCAACTCAGCTCAACTGCCTAAGTGAGAAATTTGATCAGGCTCAATCAAGCAGCTATTATTGACGGAATATACATATATATGTATGTATATAAGTATGTATATATATATATATATATATGTATATATATATATATATATATATATATATATATATATATATATATGAAGCAAAGGTGATGACCGCCGGCTCTGCCATAATGAGTAGATATATACATAGACCCATACATGAGCATATGCTTGTATATGTACATATCATGTGTATATATTCAATATATATATATATATATATATATATATATATATATATGAAGCGAAGGTGATGACCGCCGGCTCTGCCATAATGAGTAGATATATACATAGACCCATACATGAGCATATGCTTGTGTGTGATATGTACATATCATGTGTATATATATATATATATATATATATATATATATATATATATATATTGAAGCACGCACGTACCTGGCAAAATGTTGTAAATTTCAATATTAAAATACAGATAACAAACTTTGATTTCGACATAATTTCCACAAACTTATATAAATTTCATAAAGCGGTGGAGCATCGACGTATCTCCAAATCGATGATTTCCAAATCCATTTGTATGGCCCTAAGCACCAATTCACGTGAACCTAAATACCTTCCTCTCAAATACGTTTTTTTCTCTTATTTTGGCAACGAGGAGGGTATCGCACGGTACCAAGTTATGTGAATAAGCTCGGTGCTTCACTAGCGTGACCGCATATGCGGCGAGAGATGCCTTAGTGCGCAGAGCAACGTTAGCCCATTGGCCTGGCACGTTGTCGCGGTGGACGAATCATCATCTAAGCAACGTTTTAGAACTCTTCCTGGTGAGCGCAGTGAAAGCGTTTGGTAGCCATTCTGAATTCCGCTCTCTACCAATAGCGCATCACTGTATTACCTTTTTCCAGCTCAATCGTCACTGCTGGAATTTACATCTCGAGAAGGAGATGACAATCACCAGATCTAGAATTAAAAACAACCTCCTTAAAAACGTTTTTTTTTAATTCTAGATCGCCAGCCGATCGCTGTTACCGCACTTTCGCACGTGTACGCGCGTGTTAACGCCTGACCACTACGAACTCTGCGACATGAGTAGAGAGTCATAAGCAGTATCCAGGTCTTATCACCTGTGACGAGTAGCAACACGATAGCAAGGCAGACCGGTCCTCACCGAAATTCAGGTCAGAAATTCTCGAGCGTGAAAGAGAACGGTGCCCCTTTGTCGTCTTGTGATACGAATTTGTTTGCCGTTCTGTGTGCTCTTTTTCGTCGTTCAATTGCGCCGTTCACACACAGAACTTGGACAGCCGCTCCCATCGGAGGGAGAAGAGCCCACCCAGTAGTCCACCCCTATGTATAATATAACGGCCAGATTCAATGAGCAAATAATAGCTAGTCTTCCACGCTTTGACGCTCCCTCTCTACAAGGCGCCTACCATTTCAAATTGCCGCCACTTTCGCACAATCGCAAATACGCAACGAAGAGAACTAGAAAGCTAACGATAAGAGACACAGATAGAGAGAGAGAGAGAGAGAGCACACAGAAGTAAGGAATACAAAAAGAGAGACGCAGCGTCGTTGAAGGGCACGAACGTCACACCGCCCGTCATATAGATAGATGTGTATGTCGATCTATACTCGAGCCTACGTAAAAGTGGTGACTAAAGCTCGTCCTGCTGCAAACACACAAATATACACGCCCATACACCTCACACACACAAACATTATATCAAATACACACATCCAATCAAACAAACGTAAGTTATCCTCTCTCAGCATCACGCATGAAAACGTGTGTGTGTATATGCCTCCGATATGCACGACCCGATGTGTACGATTGTGCGGCTGCTGCTGCTGCTGTTATAGAGCTAAGTGGAAGCTTAGTAATTAGTTAGTCACGTAGTAGCGAAAGTAGTTCGCAAGGCGGTAGGACGAAGAGAACGAGCGTAACGTCTGGGCGAGCCATATATAGGTGCTCCATATGTACGCTTCGGCTCGCTTGCAGAACGCTCGCGCCGGTCGCGTTGGTACAGAAACACACCTGCCATTACGTGCGTCACGCGAACACACCCACATCCACACACAGATAAACAACAGAACACTAGAACACTATGACAGGGGGGAGGGGGTTGGGGCGAATGACACGTCAATGGGGTTGTATCGAGACTTCCATAGTGGCTTCCAACAACGGCAGCTCAAAACACTGCGCCTCTCTCTACCTACGCCTGTGTGTCTACTAACGGCAAGCCACATTATGATGTGGCCGTTAGGCGAGCTATTGTTGTCGAGATATCAAGTAACTTGGTATCGGCTATCGTTGCGGCAGTAATAAATGAAAAGGGGTTATAAGATTGTCGCGACACAACGACGACGACTATTATCGAAGCCCTACCGTTATATTAAAAATGTAACACAAAAAAAACAGAGACTTGACTCTCGGTGACGTCACGGTGGCGCGGTGACGGACAGAAACTTGGCATCGATCAATCTTTTTACAGCCTCCTAGACAACCACTGAACGGGCACCATGGTCGTTATTTATCGCCGTTTTTTCATACTGTTATTGATACAGTTCATTTCAACGAGCTGCCGCTGCTGCTACTGCAATCACCAGTGCTCTGGATCGGGCTAGCCTTAGGAGTGCCTGTGACACCAGTGCCTCAACAGCTAAGCAAGAGGAAAGATTCAGGTCGGCCAACAGAAGAAACCATCAACAACAAACACGGATTTGATCGCTTATTGCGGCTATGCCGCTGCACGAGTGGTGCCTCGTCTCACGACCATGGCAAGAAACACGGATCGACGAGCACGAGGTTAGCCTCCTCCGACGAGGCAAGCGAAGCAGAACAAATGCTACGTGAGAGACCAGGGCAGAAAGAGACAGATAGTTGTGAATTTGACTGAAATACAGCGAGTGAATGAAAAGAAAAAGTCACACATTTGTCTAGATGATAATGTTGTCGTTAAAAAATACTTTTCGTAGCTTTAAAAATACTTTTCGGGCTGACCCCAGCCGACGTCCACGGGACTGCTTTTCGCATTACTTTATAGACGGACCCCCATAAACACAAATGTGCAACGGTGGGGCTCGAACCCGTGCACCTATGTGTCTCCTCCGGTCGCGAGGCGCAGGCGAATGCACCACGCCACCACCGGGCTCGACCTTGAAAACAGCTATGGAGATCAAACTCTGCTTATGACGAAATTTACCTACGGCTAATGGTGTCCCACCAATCATTAAGGGGTAGACTTATAGACGGTCCACATATGTAGGGACCAATCGAATACCATTCAATATGTACTAATCTCGTATGGTTACAAAAAAACAGCTAAAGACGTTTTAAGAATTATTATTCAGTCTATTAAAATTGTTTCATATTTTTGTCTCGGCGTTGGCACGTCGTCTTACGGATAGGCTTGACGGAGCTTAGCAAGTGGACCCGCAGCTCCCCGATTTGTTGATTGATCACGATCATAATTATTCTGATTGCCAATGTCAACACCACCATCATCACCACCGCTATCATAATCATCATCATCATCCTTATAGTCGTCATCCCCATGAGTACTTTAGCGAAAAATTGTCGCCGTGATTGGTGCGGACACTCGACATACATGAACGACATCAACGGAGGGGAGCTTCAGCCCGAGAACATCCCCCCGCACCAGCAGACCCCAGAAGCCGGATCACAAGAGCCCGGCACGACTCTCGACGAACCCGATCGACACTCGACATTGGCTTTTTCCGTTTCTGCCCTCTTTTGCCTCTGCTCTAGAGCAGCCTTCGTGCCGTCGTTCTGTTGGCGGGCTGACCGAACACTTCGACTCTTCAACGCCGTCTAGGAGTCCGTTCTGTATGTTCTACTGATGATACTTGTCCGAGTACCACGATAATACATACCACCGTACGTCATTGGAAATTATTTATTGACAGGTTGTTGTTTGTGTTGTTGTTGCTGTTGTTGCGGTTGTCGTTGTTGTTTGGCACGTCTTAGGCGAAATTTTCGGACCTTCTAATCAAACTGTTTTCTTGTGTTGCTCCTCAACGTAGTAATAGTAGAAGTACGATCTAAAATAGTAATACTAATCATAATAACACTGCTACTACTAATATTACTATAATTACTACTGCTAACACTCTGCTGCCGGTGTCCGGCTTGGTAATCACACACGCCCCCTCCAGCGGCCAGTCAGTAAACGTTCGAATCGATGTATTGTTGCTGTCGTCGTCGTCGTCATTAAAGCTGTTGTTGTGGCCGTTGGTACGGACCTTAGTGATGGTGATGATAACGAGAGTTACCTAGGTGATCAAGTTTGAAACTATACCACCACCGCATTCAGGGTTAAATGTGCCTATGACCTGCTCTGATCTAACTTGCCATAGAGCCGTCACCCCCCTATCTCCCATATATGGGCTACAGATCAGCAGCAAACGTAGCTAAGCATGGTGTATTTTCGCCGTCGCTTCGATTTCAAGCACATACCAAGTGTTGTGTCATTCTCGACACACCCGCCGCCGTATGTTCCTGACGTCGACGTAAAAAGCCTGGTTATTGATCCTAAATCGGCCGGCCGGCAGGAATTATCGAGGTAAGGTCCACGGTGACTGTCACTTCTAACAGATTCATCCGTTTTCATATATGCACCCACACAGACGACATGACGTGGCGGCTACTACTAAAGGCTATCATCATAAACCGCATAGATAAAGGAAACATATATATATATATATATATATATATAAAACAAAAGAGGGAACAATGTACTGCAGGAAAAGTATAAAAACATGCCTGCATAACCTGCCTTAACGTGTCCTACTTCTTGTCCTGTTACCTGGTAACTTTAAGTTTCATCTCCAGCAAACAATAACACGCACACTTATTGTCAATTTCGTTGTCATTGCCATCGTCGGCATCACTGCTAAGATTATTCAAACAATTTAATTCGTTTTTGATCCGGAGAGCGGGGTCAGTCGTCGATACGTCAGTATGGCAACACTATCTTATCTCTACTTTACTAACTTATCTTTCGTTCTCCACGGGGACATTCTTCCCACGAGGGAAGATCTGCGCTCCTCCATCGTCGCATGCAGCCAGCTCAGCGCTAGGCAAGACGAACACGCAGCTGCGAGAGCACGGCTATCTACTAACAACCACCCACCCACCCACCGAGGATCAACAGAGCAGGAGGATCTTCAGGAGCTGTGAGCCAGCGCTACCGGAGTTAGTAAAGTCGAGTCGGGGTGGGCAGCCGTCAGCCGACCATGAGCGAAGTCTTCGTCGTGAGGGCTTCGTGGGGTGTCGTGAGGGCAGGCGCAATGGCCCGTTTCTCGGACCACAATATCCGTGGACGGATATTGTCTCTCGACCTTGATCCCACCACGTCAGCCGTGGATCGGTCGTGTCACTCACTGAACTGCGGCTCTCCGCTACACCGTTACACCATGCTTACGTGCGGCATACGTCCGCGGCCTCACAAACAAACGCAGCGCGCGCGAACTGAGTGGCGCCAGTGGTTTGACCAGACACGTGTAGGTAATGATGAGCAGACCCGAACCCGAGAGTCGAAAATCAACCTTTTCATTCACTTTCCTTGTCTTACTTGACTTGTTCTTTTTCGTCTTCGTTCGACAGAGGTAGACAGACAAAGAGTGTGAGAGAGAGAGAGAGAGACCGAAAGACCAAAGTCCTGTCACAGCGCCGCGCACGAAATTGAAGCACGAAAATCACCACCATCGACAACAGCGTCAGCAACAACAAAACCTGATAACAACGACAACAACACAAACACGAATCTACTGTACACACAGACAAAGCGCGCTCCTAATGTCACCAATGCTCGCAACACATCAGACACAAAGACATCGGCGCAAGGATACGCTTACTCAAAGGCCATTAACGCGAGGTCTTTGATGTCTTTGTGCGCTCCGGATTAGGCACCACTCGTGATTTTCATTCTCGGTACTCATGACAGTTCTTCATTACCTTGTCTTCTCCTGCTTCTTTTCTTAGCCTACGTTTTTCGACTCGCTGTCATCGTCGTCGCCGTTGTCACTGTCACTTTGTCGTCCTGAAATCCTACTCTGTCGTCCTGAAAAGCGAACGAATCCTTCTTCCTTTCGCTCTTTGTGCTGACGCCTAATGTGCGACTTCGCCGACCTGTCTGGTCGTTGCCTGTACACCTATACATCTCTCGCTTTCTCTCGCTTGTTATGTCTGCTCACCACCCCCTGTTCCGTCTCCCCTCCGTCGCCGCCGTGTTACTTAGACGTAACGGTATCATCACCCACTTGCTTGCAGCACGCAGCACACATGACAACCACCACCCCACGACGATCACAACGATGATAGTGCATACCGCTCCTAATGGAGCTGCTGTCGTTGGTTAGGGCAGGAATCGCCCAATTCGTGTGACGGAGGCGGTAGCGACTAGGCTAAGCGGGCAGGTATACAGCAGCAGCAGCAACAGCCGGGTGATTACAAAGACGACGTTATAGCCGTTGTCGCTGTTGCTGCTGTTGTTGTCCTGTCGTTATTGCTGTCTTGTTGATTGTTGTTGTTGTTGTTCGTTTTGTTGTTTCTGTTATTGTTGTTGTTGATGTTGTTGTTGTCGTCGCCGTCGTCGTTGTTGTGGTTATTGCTGTTCTGCTGTTGTTGTTGTTGTTCGTTTTGTTGTTTCTGTTACTGTTGTTGCTGTCACCGTTGCTCTCCTGCTGCTACGGTGACTTTGGCAGCTCGCTCCCTACAGCGACGGCAAGCGAACGAACCGAGAGCACAACACAAAATGCTAGTCTAGGATGGCTGGGTGGCTAGTTGGTCTGTTTGGTGGCCAACGGGCCGGCTCAGTAGACTGGTGGTTCGAGCGATAAAGTTGGTGGTGCTGGTCGTGATGGTGGCGGTGGTCGGTCGTTAGTCTGTTGTGGTGGTGGTGGTGGACGATGCTAGACGGTGCTGGTAGGCTGGTATGCATGCATAGGTAGGCGTGTGTCTATGTTTGTTTGTCTGTGTGTGTGTGTGTGAGAGAAAGCGTGTTTACGTCTGTAGTACGTATAGCGAGTACCTGAAGAGGACACGATGGTCCCTGGTTTCTCCTTTGCCCCCCTCCGTCCCGCTCCCTCCCGCCTCTTCCCTTCTCTCCCAACAGAACATAGCCAAAGCTCCGTCAACAACGCTTGGCAATATGGATCAATACAGTAATGCTGCTGCTGATGATGATGATGATGATTATGATTATGATGGTGGTGGTGGTGGTAATCATGAAGACGATGACGATGAAAGCCACAGCAACAACAAAAATGTGTTTCATCATTCTATCAACATCTCTAGCAACAACAACAACAACAACGAACCGCTAAGGTACTATTAACCGGTACTAACTGTAACGGTAACTACGATTTCGTTTCGTCAGAAACACTAGAGAGCGCAAAGTGGATCCTTCTTAAACGTAGCAAAACTTTTGCTCTGGTTAGTAGTCGCTCTCACTCAAATGTATCTAATTCTCTATAAGTCTCTGTCTCTCTCTCTCTCCATCTCACACATACACATACGCACGCACTCCCTCTCTCTCTACTATTACCATGTAAATCTCCGCTCCCCCTCCCCCCCCCCGCCGTCTCTTTCCACGTTATGCCTCACGTTAAGTACAGACAGAGAGTCCTTCTTCTCTTGGTAACTCTGTCGTTATTTTGCGGGCCAACTCTAGACCACTTATTGACTACTGCTACTGTTACGGTCACTCGCGACCCCGGTGTTTCGAAATGTTTAGAGAAATCGCGTACGAGAAACTCTCACAGTCACATAGAAACCGAGCGAGAGAGAGAGATATATACAGAGAGATCTCGTGAGAGTGCTCAGAAGGGAGAGAGGAAGCAGTTAAAAGGCTCCCGAGAGAGAGAGAAGCACAGCTAACGGAGTAGACAATGCCGTTATCGTCGCTGCCGCCGCTGCTGCTGCTGCTGCAAGGAGGTGTGTGTGTATGTATGTAAGGAGTAGTAGTCGAGCAATAATAAGCAAGTGCCATGCGCGGTAGGCGTAGGAGAGGCACGGCTGGCCACGCCAAACGGTGAGTGTCTGTTTACGCATATCCATCTATCTATCTCTATGTCTGTCTGTCTGTCTGCCTGATGACCCGTCCGTCCGTCTGCTTGCTTGTCCACTGAAAGGCTACGGCAACTACAGCGACGACGACGACGGCACCAGCTCAGCTCACGGCGATTGCTTCGGCACTGCCAGCTAACTAACTAGCGGCGGCCTGTACCGTCATGGTGGTCGTTGTGATTGCTATTAGTGTTGGAATTGCTATTTATGTTGTGATTGTTGTTGTTGTTGGCGGTGTTGTTGTTGGTGTTGCTGTATATATATATATATATATACATATTTAGGCGAGCACTGCCGAGTGTGCAAACGTATTGTAAATGATTAATAAATCATCACAATATTTTCTATATATATATATATATATATATATTGACTTGTATTATGATGCATTACTTTAACCGTGTTTATTTTTTAACTCAGTAATTGGGAACTCGTATCATATATAATACACGTTAACTTGTATTACATATGTATATATATATATATATATATATATATAAGACGAGTTAACCCAAGTCCAAGTCAAACCGAACTCCAGAGTAGTTATTGTTATATATCCATAACGAGTAAAAAAATAGAAGCATACGACACGACGACGACGGTATTAAAAAGAGCCTCTGATAGACAAAAATGCTTCGAATATTGACAGATAGCGCCACCCAAGGTCAACCGACAACTAAACGTCCGACTCCATGATTCCATTCCAATAAATAACGGAAAATACTCGGCAGCAGCTGCACCAGCAATAAACATGTCGTCAAGAAAATCAAAGACAGGAAAAACATCGATGCGATTAACGACTGACGACGACGATGATGACGACGACAACAACAACAAGATGCGGATAATATCAACGATGCGGCAAGATTCAATGTAGATACGCTCATAGGAGATTATGAAGCATGAAGACGAGGAATCGGATATCAATGCTAAACCACAGAAACCACAGAGCAGACTGCATTACCCAGTACCCGTCGAAACAACGACAAAAACGACCGTAAAATAATGCCCAACAAATGAAAAATCAGTATAACAAAAAAACAGCAACAAAACAATATTAATGATTGCAAAGAATTAATGCTTCTTATCGTCTTCTTCGTCACATCATCATCAACAGCAACAATAACGATTCAGTAATGTAAAGATAACGGCAACGCTTTTTTGACTGGTGATGGTAGTAATACATAAGGTATTTATTATTAGGTTGTTAATATATATATGTATATATATATATATAAAGTGGTCCAAGCGAGAATAGAAGTTTTAAGTTAATGTAAGTTGTTGCTGCTGCTGTTGTACATTGACAGTCAAACCCTTAAGAAGTTCGATGATAGACAGTCTGCTATTACTAAAAATTGATCTCTATTCGACACAATAAAGCAACTCGTTGATTTAATTAAACAATAACAACAGGAGAACGGTAAATTTTCGTTTGGAAAAATTGTCTTCAGTGATGAGGCCAATTTTATGTTGATGGCATCGTAAGTAAGCGCAATTGTCGCATTTGAAGTGACGAAGCGCACGTGCATTTCTTGAGCAGAAAATGCTTCCTAAACGTATCACTGCTCGGTTGGATTTTGGGCTGAGGAGATTACTGGACAGTTTTTGAAAGGACGTCCGAGTATCAAAAAGCCGTGATGGTGAAGTATGCAGAAGATATCGTGGTCGCACATCGTGACCTAGGTGTCATCAAGCGCATTACCTCTATGGTAGAGGCGTTTCTTGTCTCGAAGGGACTTGAGACAGACACCAAGAACACCAAAGCCATAAAATTCAAACATGATGGTCGGTTGGCCGCAAGACTGTCCGTTTTCTCAGCAGTGAAGCTCTTTGTGCTTAAGATTGCTCCGGGGTTGATGCATGGTCTTAACAGGAACTACCCCACGCTGGTGCATTTTAAGCAGTTTGAGAAGTGCTTCTCATTATATATGAAGCGAGTGCTCTGTTTGTTTATCCGAGCAAGAAGCCGCTTTGTGTATCGCATGTCAGGCTGTCCACCACCTACTGAAACAATCCGACTAAGACTAAAGATGTCGCGTACAGTACCTTACGAATGTTATATTTTGGAGTGGGAAGCTAAACTCGAACAGGCCAGAGGGGAGGTCGGAAATTTAGACGTGTTTCCTTGCACAATTCCTTGCACCTTTGGTATGGTCCTCCATGAATTGTGCACCTGCCGGTTCTGCCCGCAGAGGTGTGGCAAATACCACTGCAGTGAAATGCACAGCACTGGAGCAGAAATATTTGCACTAATTCTCTCTACGGAAGCGTGAAGAAGATAAAGAATTATAAGAAACCCGTACTGCATGTGATGGCTGTCCGATGTTTAAGTATGTCTGCTGTTGAATGGTCATGTTTGTACTCGCTATTTCCTCACACCATTGTCTATGGGAGAATCGACTCGAATGTTCTACATCAACAAAAATTACGCTAAATATATATATATATATATATATATATATATATATATATACAGCAGTACACGAAGAAAAACAAAACAATATGTTTAACGGTAAAGCCATAACAAATAAAAAAATCGTGGTAATGCTCAAATTAAATTAAATATAGCTCAGTAACAAGAAGCAAGATATGCTAATCTGTCTTAACGTTGCGTCTCGCATCTCAGCGCTAGTGCATTTAAATGCAAACCATTCCGGATCGGAGGTCAGTCTAAACATATGTGACCCGACCCGATCAATGGTTGCCTCCTCCCGTTCCAGAATTGCTACACTGGCCCCAATGGATAAAGTCACTGGCTCAAGCAAAATAGTATGTATGATAAAATCCACAGAAAGAAAGAACACATACGTGGTATCTAGTTATGTCATCGAGAAACGACGCCGATCGCTCTACAGCACAGCAACCCATAGGGTTAGACAGAATTTTACATAGTCCATTTGCGCAAGCATTGTCCAACTAGTCCGGCTGGAAACACGTCAGTCGAGCTAGGGATCATACAGCCGACCCCATTGACGTCATTACCTTTCGAACATTAGATCAAACGAGAGAAACTCTCGTCGGAATTGCACGTGGGGTTGTAAGTCCCCCCGATACTAGTCACTGTTTGCATCCGAGCACGTGCATCATCTTAAGATTTTCCCAAAACGTTTTCCCTGCCTTCCCAAAACGTCCAGTATCAACAACAGCAAAAAAAAACGTAGCGATCTAGATGTCGCCAATGATCGTTTCAACTGAACTGAATAATGAGTAATATACCACGCAAACCATACATACTACCGTTCAGTCTCGGCGCCCCATACAAGCATCCAATGAGTGTCCGACCGCCTATTGAGCTATTAGCAGACTCACCCCGTGGGAATATCGAGATCTGACAACGTTATTGCAGCAGCACCAGACTTTGAAAATTTAACGGAAATCATCATCAAAGTGTTTCGGTTTGTTGTACTTAGAAGTGCTATTCATCATTTGATGCCAATCGATGGCCGAGCCTATTGTTTTGTTAGTTTTGTTCAAATGAGTGAATAAAACTAGATTTGGAGATTTTTGAGGATCCAAAAAAGAGAAAACGTTAGAAAAGTTCGTGATATCGTACTTAACAATCACCGAATTATCTATCAGGGGGATATCTGACGAATTGGAAATATCTTATAGATCAGCTGTAACAGTCTCGACCGATACCTTATGCGGCAGAAAACTAACGGCGAAGTTGAACAAATGTCGAATTTTTAGCCAATGGACACTTGTCAGAAAATGTCCGAATTGAACCTTCGGGCTATAGCAGAAGGCCCCGGATTGCCTTAAAACTGAAGACAAGTCCTGATTATAAGGTCACCATATCAAGACCAAAGTCCATCGTCCCAATGAAAAATACTACCGCGAAGAAGATTGCGCAAGCACTTTCAACTCTCCGATGCGACAATCTCTCAGACGCTAGAGGTCTGAACGCCGAGCAAACAACTTTTGGATCCTCCATTACGACAACGCACCACAGCGCAAACATCGTTATGGATTTCAAGAAATGCATCCTTATTTCTCGGACAAAAAAATTGTAGAAACAGCGTTTCGAGACTATAGTGGAGATGCTTGATTGAGCTTGACAACTCGATTCGATTCCGAAAGATGCGTTTAAAAAATGCTTTAAAGAGTGGGAAAGAAGGAGGCACAAGTGCATCGGGCGAAAGCTATTCTAAAGCAAACAAAAACACTCTGGAAATTTAAATAAATATTCGTTTTTACAAATATGTATCACAACTGTTCGATCCGCTCTCGCATATATATATATATATATATATATATATATATAGCGCTAGCTGCACCTACGTCGTTCAGCAGTAGTAGCAGAAACAGCAGCCGTTGTAGGCATCTCAGGCAGGCATCTCGTCGACTACCACAGGAACATCAGTGCCCAATTATGTTGTCGGTGTGATGACGATGTCGTATCGTCGTAGTAACCGCTAGAGGTTGCTGCAGATATGGTAGAACGGATTTTCGTCGAGATCTCCTAGCATTGGCCGGCGGCGTCCGCGGCGTTGACCGCCTCGACAATAGCCCCGAATCAAACGATTGCTCTAACGTACGAAATGTGGCCCTGCGATATCACTAGGATCTGCGTACTAGAGCCATCGCTTGCCAGCTCTGAGAGTCGCCACCGACATGGGCGCACTTTTTTCACAGTATGCCAATATGCATTCGCATGTAAACGTTTCGGTGCTGTTAGGTTATGTATATATATACATATATTTGTATATGTATATATATATATATATATATAGACCAGAGGTCACGCGGATTGATTGGTTAGACAGACTGGCCGCGTTGATTCGCGACGCTTCGCAGCGATTGTTCCAATTTTAAGTGGCCATGCTCCAGCTGCTCGCGTAACAACAACTCGAATATGAACCTTCGTAGACAGGCGCATTTAGGCATATACAAAAATGTGTGGCTTACCAAATCTTTGTTTAGCTAATCCTTGTCCCAATTATGTGCAGGAAGTAGGCTGGGAGAAACACGACCAGAAATGAGGACGACAAAGAGAGCGGCAAATAACACTCTACACAAGGTCTGAGCATCTAGATTAGACCAGACCATCAAAGTACACGAGTATATATCTATCTACGAAGGATGAAGGAAAGGTCCGAAGACTATAGAACACCAGTGACACGTTACTTTATGCTTCACGTTTTTCCCAATTAAGTTTTTATTTATATAACTTTTATCTATACTTATTTAACTTATTATTTTTTAAAGTAAATATACTCAATTTATGTAAACTAAATATTTCATTTATATATACTTCAATCGGTAAACAATAATTTAACTAATTTTTTATAAACTCGACCGATTGAAAATTAATTTACCTGAATTACTTACAAGCTTATCGTTCGTAAGTAATTCAGGAGTTACAACCGGATGTATTATACATATATATAAAAAAAAACATATATATATATATATATATATATATATATATATATATATATATATAAAAAACATGCTTATAATGAAAATGCACCTGAGTACGCCTGACAGTAGTGTCAGCTAGGGGCGCCGGGGTCTAGCTGTCACACTTCTAGATGACATTACTAATTATGAGGATTGATGTCAACCTTCGACTGGACGCAAAGTTGGTAGAGAGCCCCATCAGTAGTGCAGATGCCGTCGAGAACCATTGCACGCTATGGCACATCACCCGTTATTATATACCCATAATGTAACCACGCCGATACAGTCACCGCATATGTATGCAGTATGAGGTGCAACTGTGTCGGACACACTCACACCCTTATTATTACCCCGAGACCATACCAGCATCTGTCTGGTCCGACGCAGCGCCCTTCATTAAGGGGTACCTAGCAGAGGAGACTGAGAGGAGAAAACATCGTATACACTCACGTGCATATGCAGGGCACGCGTAATACAACGTCACACCGTTCGCCGTTGAGAAGACGTTCAGAGATGGCCTGGATGCCGCACGACGAAAATATCGCTCAATTACCTATGCGCTAAGCTAAGTAAAACGCGCACTCGAATAAGCATCGAATAAGCTCCCTGGGCAGAGGATATCAATTTTAATTCAACAAGGTGACGCAGAGTCGTGGGCAAAATCGATCTGTCGTGGGCAAAATCGACCAGTTGTGAACTGACCACCCTGGTTCGTGACGAGTGACGCATATGTAAGTATACGAACGATGGCTACAATTGAAACGGAGATAGCGTGATTAAATCAATTTGCCGACAGGTTATGTCGGCCCACACAATGCGTGTCTCATATATACGAAATACGAATGCAGAAACATGTAACGTAACGTTGATTTGGTTGCGGGAGGTGGTACGACAAACTGACAACAATTGTATTTGTCAGTATGAAATGCAATCTCAGTATTATGAACGTGATTGAATCGGCTGGTGGCGGGTGATACTGTAACTATCACCATCGGAACGGATCCGATTCTATTCGGCATGCCTGTTTTTTTTCTTCGGGCAGGTTCTCAGTCAACATTTAACGGATTCACGGATTCATGCTTCCGCATTGCTTCGCAAGACGGAAATAAATAAATACAAATGTGCACCAGTAGGGACCCCCCTGCATCTATGTGTCTCCTCCTGCCGCGAGGCGCACGCGAATGCACCCACCACGCCACCGGACTCGACCTATTCGGCATATCACCGATGGTAAAACGTAACTACGCCATTAAAATGCGTCCCAACATAATTTACGTTGCGTATAGTTGTCATTTTAAAACAGCCTTTTAATAACGCAGACGAATAACGACTGTTTTCACCGTTCCACCGAACAAGCAAGGTAGACAGGAGAAATAAATTTCATGTATATATATATATATTTACTTATTTTTCTTTAGCAATCAAGAGGAAATGATAAAAAAAAAGAAAACAACAAGCGTGTACGTAAATACGTACGTACAGAACATGCAACCACAAAATAGGGTAGCGTACGCCACGCCGCACAACCTACGTTCTTCTCTTGTAGTTTGTAGTAGAGCAAAATCATTTTCAAACGCTACATTGTCAGGCATCTATCCTTATCGAGAGCGGAGAGTCCATTTAGTGGTGCGCGGAAGTCGGGATCTGCCAGATACTACAAATAATCGTTGTAGTGGCTGTTATACACAGCTTTTTAGATAATTAGTTCAACACTCATACTGATTTTCTGCAGTGTGGGAGATTTCCTTCTGGGCCACTGCCGCTGTCGCTGCTGCTGTCAGTATTGTTGTTTGTAAGTTTGTCGCTGGCATCATTCTTCTTTCTGTTGCTATTTTTCAGCGGTTCGTCTCGCCCGGTAAGACAACTGTGAGTATTCATTCCATTCAAGTTTCTAATACTTCGCAATAGTAACAGTACACTGTACTGCTGTCGCCGCCAACAAAACACACATAGAACAGCCAGGGCAGCCTTTGAGCAGGTAGGCAGGCAGGCAGGCAGACAACACAAACCAGTGCCTGACTCTGTCTGGTACTGTTCTGGTAGTATGGATGGCCAACACACGAACATAGCGACGACAAAATAAGCTGACATGAAGACACCTCTTCGCTAGTGTGAGGAGGGTGTCGTCGTCGCGCCGCCGCCCTCACCATTACCATCACGAAGCGTTAGTTTTTCATTAACAAAAGTAAAAATGATGGTGTCCACCTATTCGCGTCTGTCCGTCCGTAAGACCATTCGTTCGTTCGTTCACCAATTCGGACGTCACTGACGAACTAGTGTCTTTGTACCAAAAAACAAGCGTTGTAGTGGCTGACAGCCGGGGGCTTCGAGCAGTGTCATGCCGCCCTCGTCTATGACGCTCAACGACCGTTCATATATATATATATATATATATATATATATATATCAGTATGTGTGTATATGCGACTTCTTCTTCTTCTTCGCCGTCAAGCTCTCGAGACGAGGTCCGCATGTACACGACAGAGCAGGTCTTCGTCTCCAACCTCCGGCCCAAGGTAGGAAAACCATCACTGCTTGTGCGAGTTGTAGGAGAAGTGCCCCCTCGGGCTTCGCTCGTGCCTCGAACTCCGGGTCGATCCGCGGTTGGCCAAAGGCGACCGATAACGTTGTTCATAGCGATGCAGTTAGAGTAGTAAAAACAGTGATGGTAGTTGTAGCATGCAATACAAGCCATAACTACCATACGACAAGAGCAGCCCCATAGGGAAAACGTGATCATATTCGGTGGAATAACGAGTAGAACCAACATAATGATAGAGTAACCATGATAATAGAAATAAAATTAAATGTGAAGTCTCAGCCATAGGAAGCGTTGCACAAAAACAACAGAGAAAGCCATCCAAACGATCATGCAAGCACTTCCCGGAAGAATTCACACGGGATGACCTAGATGTTCTGGGTGCACCCGCCAGGTGTAAAGGAATCCCACATGTTCTTCGTACAAAACGAGAAGCTTTTGTAAAAATCCGCCCGCGTTTGACAACTATGCACCCGAAAGCGGTCCTTTGTCTATGAAGGCACAGTCTTGGTTCATCAAAGTCTAACTACATGTTGCTAGCATCCGCGATTTTCAAGTGTACCGAAAACCATGCTGCCTGCTTACGACAAAACGATTGGGGTCATTCTAGGCGGCGTGTTAAACATTAGCTTAGAATAGAGCTTATGGAAAAGAGCAAACCTCCCAATAGTCTCCAGGGTCTTTCATATTAGCGATTTACGAAGCAATGTTTCTAAAGCAGTCATTGGCTGTTTGTAGAGGTAACGTGGCTGCTATCATAGGCGTCATGGGCTGACTCAAATTAACTGATACAGTAAAAACGTTCATTCAGCATAATTGTAATAATCAAAAACGTATAAAATTTAATAATAACTATAATCGTAGCAATGCCGGTGTCCAGTCTACTAGACTAAACAGCAGTGATGCAGCAATCACTTAAATCACGTTGCACGATAGAAAAGCAGCAAAATAGGAATAGATGTAATAATTGTGAGTAAAGATCTCTATTAAAGTAGATGCTAAGATGCCACATGGCAAATAAAGGTAATCACAACAACAACAAGCATAAGGCAACAGTCGCAACAAGAATCGCCAATCACCCGGCAAGACTAATCCATTGTCAGACGAACAGGCATTGATCAAGCGAGAAAATGAACCCAGCTTCAGCTCCTTGGTATCTTTAATTCCTTGTACCCTTTCCTCCCTTCCTAGCCCTAAATGACACAATGCATTCCCGCATTAAGACAAGCCGCATTAATCTGAAGGCACCAAAGATTTGCTGCTATGAATGTCCTCAGTGAATAAAATGAGAAATAAATCGCTACTCACAGTTACTCGAATGGCCAGCCACCAACGTTAGCTCAATCTACATATTTATGAATATTTATCTGAATTGACTATTTCGCATCTTTAATGGTTAGTCACGGCGCGACCCAGGCTGGTTACGCCGTTTCGCATAGGTAAACAAATACGTGTAGAAAATGGACATTTATCGGGGACTCAGTGAACATTCGGGCGACCAGGTAAAGTAACCGAGGGAGCACTGGTAAGGTATGTACTTGTCTCAGATTAGCCACAGGGGATCCACGTGGTGGCGAATTTTCCGCCAATGGCTGTCATTATATATACAGCGGGGTAACGCCACGGAGGTGCTTGGCACCCTGCCCAGGTGCTTGTAGACCACCCCAGATTTGGCCGTAGGGCAGATGTAATTTGTCATCACGTTCACTGGGAGACACTTGTTGACACCCCATTATGAGCTAAATAATTTCTGGATCTACTATGCATGATTATATATATATATATATATATATATATATATATATATATATATATGTATAGGGCGGGGGACCACATTGGGGTGCTCCTAAACTCTTGGGCTGCCAAGGCTGATCGGCAACCACCGCTGATGACTTTAAAACGCAAACTGGCTCTGAATTGTGTATATTCGCCTTTGTTTTCTGAACAAAGCTACTGCACAGGAAATATTCGTACTAACCCTCCGAAGCATCGATAGCATGCCGCCGAACAGTACCTTACTTACTGGTACTTCTACGAGGTGCTCGCGCGACTAGTAAAGCAAAATTCAAAGCCAATTTGCGTTGAATACCAACTATGGTTGCCGATCCGCCTTGGCAGTCTAAATGTTCATGAACACACCAATGGTGGTGGCTGACCCTCAAAAGTAATGCGAACGGCATCGCTCTTAACTCAACAGACCGAATGTGAGTCAAAACAGTAGCTGTATGACCGTTCACACTTTGATCTTGTATAGTTATATTGTTGTATGTTATGCATAATGTCGAGCCCGGTGGCGTGGTGGGTGCATTCTCGCGACCGGAGGAGACACATAGGTGCGCAGGTTCGAGACCCACCGTTGCACATTTGTATTCATGGGGATCCGTCTATGAAGCAATGCGAGAAGCGTTCCGTTTATGAACATAATATATATATACCATTTTTTTAAATAAAAATATTATCCTTTGTTACAATATATATATATATATATATATATATATATATATATATATATATATATATATATACATATATTATATGTATAAACTAAGTGGATCATTATTGCCTGTTTACAATTTCAATAAACTCAAGCCAACTAAATTGCCAGAAAGGGACGTTCTTCGAAATGCGTTGCTAGCAACTCGCGCAACTGTAACATGTCAGGCCCTCCAGTGACAATGAAGCAGAATGAGTGCTGTAATTTAAGATGTTTGCAGGCTTAACTAAAACGGAAATTAGAGTCAAATTAGATGCAGTTCACGGAACTAGCGCACCGGCGTACAGTAAGTACCATTACCAAATAGGTATTTGCCTCATTTAAAAGAGATAGTATGAGCACCGAGGATCGACCAGATTCTGGATGACCAAAAAGTTTCGGATGTGAAAACGGCGCTAGAAGTCTGCTAACTCGTGATGACCGACGGCCGAATAAAGGTGCGCGAAATAGCGAAAGAGATGGGCATTAGCTATGGTCAGTAGTATACCAAATATTGCATCAGCATTTATGTAGGAAAAAAATTCAAGCAAAGTGGCTGCCAATCGAGTAAAAGCTGACACGCGTGCCAATTTCAGAGAGCAATTTGTAACTTTATGGTGTTCTTTTAGTGGCGAAATCCGGGGGATTTTTTTAGGCCGACACGTAACCGTCGACGAAACCTTGATTCACCACTACGAGAAGATGCCACCAGGAAATGGACCGCACGCAACGAAAGACGTCCCTACTAGAGTAAAAAGCCACACCTCGACCGGAAAGGTTTCGGCGACCGTTTTCTGGGGTGCAAAATCAATTATATTAGTTAATTGCCTTTCTACGGCAGGAGCGATAACTGGGGAGTACTCGCAAAACTCTTGGGCGAGCTGAAGGAACGCATCATAACACTACAGCCCGGGATTGCCAATTTACGGGAGCTAAAGCTCCAAATTATCGGGCATCCGCCATAGTATCCGCGCCTGGCCCCAGGCGGCTAATATCTGTTTGGAAACCTCAAGAAGAATTCTTCCGAAAAGAGATATCACAGCAACAATGATATGACCGGCGCCGTAGACAAGTGTTTTGGGTCTCAAAATTCAGAATATTTTGCTCGTGTTATAAAGCTATTGAGGAGCGTTGGACTAAATGCGCTGAGCTCCAGGAAGACTGTGCCGAACAAAACGGGGTCTTTCTCCGTTCATTGGTTGTATTCCGTGCTACGGACTTTTTGATCCACTTGTTACACAAATTACTATCCGAATTTTCTTCCGAACTTGCCGGTATGTTTTCCTCCATCAAACAACAAATTCTCCTGCTATCGCGCACTTTGTGAAGTTAAGTGTTCCGAGTTAAGTCACTTCTACCCCATTCCATTAGAAAAAAATGCTTAGTTAACGAGTTTTACTACCGCCTTACGTATCTACTATGAGTTAGAAAAAAAATCATGTATATATGTATATACATATGTATATGTATACAACTTGCTTGATCCCGTATGATTGCATCATACAAGGTCCAGCTTGTGTGGGCAAAGCTAAACTCAGCTCAACTTGGTGCACCCGATCGGGTGAAACCAGCTTTTTTAGAACGGATATTAGGTTTACATACGTCAGCATACAACCGCCTTTCGAATTTGCTGTGCGATGTTCCACTATTCGTGTAACAGATTAAAAACAGTTTGCGCTTCCTGGACACTCCCGCATACAACGAATTCGTACGACGATATGAAAAGAAAGTGGCAAAGTTCGACGCACAGTTTTATCTGGCAGATGCAATGCTTAGGTTAGAATGGAAGGGCACGGCCGGGACCAACAGGCACATAATCGCCCGTTTTGCTGTGGACGGTTTTCACTACCTCCTATGCCAGAAAGACGCTTGCCATGAACCCTGTGACACATGTGTGTTTGTAAATATTGTTATGGTATCTGTGTAAGGTATCATGGCAGTCAGTGCAATGCAGTCTCCTCGCTAACAGGTCTCGCTGGCACTGAGCGATTTGCAATTTCAGTGTCTGTATCACGAGGCTGTAGTGACATTGATCACACTATTGTATATTTTACCCAATCTGGCATGGAAACAAATCACGTGATTTGTATATATAACGAAATAAAACCTCTAATTACTAGATCAGCTCAAGCTTACCTCAGGGCAGCAGCAGCAGCAGCAGCAACGGTACTGGTGACATTCGTCGCCTGGATCGATACGACGTTTCTGTCAACGACCCCAAACCGCCGATGATGATGATGACGATGATGATGGCGCGTGAAATATTATGATGAACAACACTCCGCTGATTAAGAGAAGGAGATATTGTTTGTCAAGAGATCGGGCAAGACCCCCCCCGCGAGACACAGAACGATCACCACACAATCATCAAACACTCAACGATGATTTTTCTGACGAGACGACAGCGACAAAGTATTTCGTTCGTTCGTTCGTTCATTAATTAATTGATTAATTAAGACCCACACACTTTCACGCACTCGAACATTAGTTAGCCAGCCAGCCGCTTGCTGTCTGCTCTCAACGCAACAACGATGACAGTCTCTCTCTCTCTTTTCTCTGAATGCCGGTAGAGCAACTGTCTGTGAGTCCACGCTGCTCTAGGGGAGGGGAGGGGGTCTCGATATCTCACTTCGCACTCTTATTACACCACTACCCGTACTACTCATGAGAAGTATCCATGATGAAACTTGGTGAAGTTCAACTTGCAGTAGCCACAAGCCGTAGCTACCCGGTGCTATGTTGTTGTTCTAGTTGAACTTATTGTTGTTGTTGTTGTTATTGTAGTTCTTGCCGTTGTTTTTGTTGTCCTTCTAGTAGCTGTTCTTAGTAGTAGTAGTAGTAGTAGCTGTTTTTGCTGTTCTTGTAATTGTTGTTGTTGTTGTTGTTATTAATATGATTGTTGTTGCCTTCGGCGTCAGCGCTGTTCCTGTTGCTGCTGATGCAGCTGGTCCTGAAGTCCTACAGTTGTTCAGCTGGCGACAAGGAGAAGGTCAATAAGCTGCTTTTAACTGTTCGCCAGTTCTCCGCACAGCAATAGTCGCTCATGACTGATGATGATGATGCTGTTCGTCTTCAGTAATGGTGACGACTTCAAAAACAACAAAAACAACGACAACAACAATGACAATAAAGACAACCGTAACGGCAGCTGCTGCAGCAGCAGCAGCAGCAGTTAAACGACACTCTACTAACGAGACTTAAAAAGATATATTCACATAACTATATTCTTCGTAACGGATCTTAACAACAACAGCAGCAGCAGCACCAACAACAACAGCAACAACAACGAAGACGACAACACCAGTTGAGACAAGTTGAGAACGTCTATGCAGCGTATTGACCCGTCGTGGTGTCGTGGTGTCGAACGTCAAAACTAAAACGGCCTACTAGTACGGCATTGAGCTGTGGCCATTGATTGGGGTTTGTGTGAGGTTGAAGTGTGGTTGGTGGTGGTTATCGTGGTCGTGGTGGGGTAACCAGCGCAGCAGCAGCAGCAACAACAGCAGCCAAGTAAAACGAAGGTAGTACCAATAGAAACGGTTGCTGTGCTGGTTACAGTTTGTAGCGGTGGTTCTATTCTAGTATGAGCTGCAATGCAAGGCCAACAACAGGTCCGCACAACGATGACGACGACGACGACGACACAGCTTTCGTTGTTGAGACAAGGAGTGATAGGATCGTGTAGTTAGCTACTAAGCTCTAAGGCTCTATAGTTAGGTGTTAACTAGTGACAACGATCAACATAAGTGCAACAACAAAAGCAACAGCAGCAGCAGCAGCAGCAACGAAAACAACAACAGCAGCAGCAACGGAGCAACAATGACAATAAGTTGCTGTATCCGGACGCCGACGTTCCGGATAGCAATCGTTTGTCGTCACGGAACAACTCGAAAGACAACCGAGGGACAATACTGTGACTAGTGTGAAGTAATTATGTTTACACATGTACACACACAACAATTACTCCTGTTTCCTACTATACGATTTCTATTGACAAATCGTTGACTAGAAATCGTAGCGCGTATGATGCGTATGATAGCTGGCAGAACGTATGGTACCGGTGGCAGGAAGAGAGCAGCCTATGATGACGATACTTCTGATGGTGGTGGTGGTGGTGGTAATGATGATGAACAAGAAGGTCATATTATCATCATAACATCAAAAGCTGTGACGACTACAACCACAGAAAACACGACTTTTTCTCCTTCCACCGTCGCTCTCGTTCTGAGACAGAAAGACACTCAGAGACCCCTCCACGGCCTCTCTCTTGATCTTCTTCTTTTTCACAACATCTACCCCCCCCCTCTCTCTCTCACATATATATATATATATATATATATATATATACGTATATATATATATATATATATATATATATATATATATACGTATATATATATCGCTTTTTCAAGCGCAAACAGCAACTTTGTAGACCAACACCACCTCAGCACAACCTCACCATCGTCATCAGCTCACTCTCACTTACTGATTCAGTGACTGGGTTACGGTTGATAGATCAGGTCAGGTCAGATTCGCCGCGTTGACTCGAATATTCACCATCGAATCGAACAGTCGAACTTGACGCAGTTAGTAGACGATCGCGTGCAGATACATATCTGTCATGGTGACATCATGACATCTGCTGTTGTAATGATGATAACTGTGATGACAATGTGCATGATGATGATAATGATGATGATGATGATGTCGATGATGGTGATGTTGATGACGTTTATCGAGACGCAGCAGTTCCGACGCGAACGAAATAGAGAGAGAGAGAGAGAGAGTAACGTAAAAGACGTGGGCGCTGGGTGTACTGGCTGCTTTGCTGCTATTGCTTGCTTGCTTGCGCTGGTGGCACAGATGACTGATGGCAAACATAACAATAACAACAACAACAAGAACAATAACAACAGAAACACCAGCAGCAGCAGCATCAAAGACAGCAGTAGCAACAACAGCAGTATGTACGTATGGACAGTATGAGGCGACGCGAACAAAAACAAACAGACAGACAATGACGTCCAAAACGATGACGATGAGGATGATGATTACTTCAGCCAGTGTCTAAGAGATGATGACGACAACAGTAGCGGACACTGCCCTTGCCTGCCCGTATATATATACACAAATATATATATATATATATATATATATATATATACATATATATGTGTATGCATATATATATATATAAATATATATATACATATAAATGTGTATGCAAATACGCATCCATGCCACGTAGATGTTGTTGTATACATGTACACACAAAGCATGTATATGTTGTTGTCCTTTTTACTTCTCTCTGTCCTGTGGCTGCCACCGTTGTTGTCCTTGTTGCTGCTGCTGTTGCAGTTGTTGTTGTTGTTGCTGCTGTTGTTGTTGTTGTTGTTGTTGTTGTTGCTAGTTGCACTTACAAAAACCACCAGCGCCACGGCAACAATGACAGGATCTACGCTTAGCAGGACGACAATTATTCCAACTGTGTGTGTCTATAAACTTCACTCACAATTTCAATCACGCGGCAACAGCATCAGCCGTAACAACAACACAAGAAGCAGCAACAATTACGGCGAATATTGTTGCTATTGCTTTTGTCGTTGTCGTTGCTGCTGTGTTGTTATAGTTGTTGTTGTTCCTATTGATCTTGTTGTTGTTGTTGTTCATATTGCTTTCGTTGTTGTTGTTGCTGTTGCCACCTGCTGCCACTGCTTCTGTGGTTCGTTGTGCTGTTGTTATGATTCTGATTGTCATTTCTGCTGCTGCTGCTGCAGCTCCTGTTACCTTTGCTGCTGATATTACTGTTAACTATTTTCTGTGCGTAGAGACTATGGTCTATGGTTGCGTGTGTGTGTGTGTGTGTCTATGTGCATGGGTGTGAACAACAACAACAACACATTGTTCATCATTGTTCTTCATCTATCCTATTCATCTGTCTAGGAATCTATCTACTAACAATAATACAACGCCGATTATCACGAACGGATACAATTCCTACAACGATTTCGACTTGTAGTCCATCTTCTTCTTCTATACACAGCTATTCGTACTGGCGTCTTCGCTGCCGCTGCCACTGACACTGCCACCATATCACCACCACAATCCACGACGTCACGAAACGTGATTATGAATTTCTAACGCGTCTAATACAAACTAGACGACTAAAATGATCCCTATATATATATATATATATATCGATTCATCGATCTATATCTCTATCACAGCTATCACCACTATTACAGCTGATGTTACTACCGTAGCACCAGCGGCAGAAGAGGCGAATTCGTTCGAGGGAACGAACTTATATGTACGATTTAGGGACAGCGCCAAACGCACAAAACAATCGACGAACGACACAAAGCAGAGACAATCACCACCAATCAATCAATCAATCAACCAACCAACCAATCATTCAACCATTCACCCAACCAGCCACCGAGAAGCACGATTGATCACTCAACAACAACAACAATGACAAGAATGCTGGCTGGTTGCTGGGCAGACTGGCGCGAGCTCTATGGCTCTATGGCATTGCTCCTCAGACACGAAGACAACAAAGTGCAGAAAAAACCTCTGCCTCCTCAAAACACTCTGCACCTACAGCTACACCGTATCATCTCATCTCATAATCACGATAATCATACGTCGTCATTCATACACGGTTTGTCCGTCGTCAACAGTAGCTGCAACAGCAGCAGTAGCAGTAGATAGAGCAGCTGCAACAGCAGCAGCAGCCGCAGCCGCAGTAGGCAAGTATGTGACGACAACGATGTTTGTTTTTTGTTTGACGATGTTGCCAACAACATCGTCTTTAAGAGTAAAACTACCACCTCCACCGCTACCACCACCACCAGCAGCAGTATCCATATCCAATACTACTTTACCACTTCTATTACTGGTGCTGCTGCTGCTGCTGCAGCTGCTGCAACTGTTAATACCAGCAGTACACAATCGGTCGCCGACAGTCAGTCAATCGTTAGTCAGACATTTAGACAGTCCGATAAACAGATAAATAATATTTAGCCGCCAGTATCGACCGACAGTCGTCAAAGCGACAGATATTTCGTCATCAGTTTGACATTCTCTCTCAGCCAGCCAGCCAGCCGACCATCCAGCCAGTCATTCGGTCAGTCCGTTCGTTCGTCCGTCCGTCAGGCCGCCGTCAGTGAGAAGACAATCATCATACGTCGTTCACTCACCATAACCACAACAACCACCACTGCTACCACCACCACTACGATGATCACTAACTACCACCACCACTATTACCACCACCACCACCACCACCACCAGCAACAACAACAACAACAGCGATCGCTTGATGGATCATCATCATCATCATCATTATCATCGTCGTCGTCGTTATCATCATCATCACGATTCGACTGCTATTATTCGGGCTGCCGTCGACCCCTCGCCGCCCCGTTCGTAAAGCGGGCTGAATGTAAATGTCAGCTGCGGCCACTTGCGGCTCGATGCAGCTGCGACGGCCAACTGTCGTCGACTGTCGTCTGCTACAGCGGCGTCGGCTGCTACAGCGGCGGCGGCGTCGGCTGCTACAGCGGTACTGATAACAACACATAACCAAAACAAAAACAACAACAGGAAGAGGGGGCGATCTTCTCTCGCTCTTGCCGCGCCCGACCCTGCCTAAAGTACAGAGCACTTTTACTAGCAGAACGCTCATACCGCACACACTCTCTCATCAGTTTTCTCTCGCCGCTCTTCCCCTTTCGCGCTCTCACCCAGTCTCTCTTTCTCGTGCACCACCCTTTTGGTTGTTCTCTGTGTCTCTCCCCGGCTGGTTTTTGATTTCTGTCTACTGCTCTTGGCCTGCTCACCCTCTTAGTCTGCTATTTAGATTGTATTGCCCTCTGCCCCGTCTCTCTCTCTCTCTCTCCCTCCCTGACTCTCGCCGGCGAGAAAGATTGACCAAGTCAAAACAGTGTCTGACAACACCGGATGTGTGTGGGTGTTGTTAATAAACAAACAAATAAACAAACGCTTCAGCCAGCAGTTAGCAGGTTGGCGGCTGTCAATGCTGGTTTGTTTTGGCTGCAGCGGCTACAATCGACAGCGCCAGCCTGGCACACCAGACGAGCGCGGGAAAATCAAAATTCTCTGCAACTAGCTATAGGAATGTAGCTGGTAGACCTGCGGCGCATGGTTTTGACAGCAGCAGGATCCCTATCCTCCCACCTTCACCGTGCACCCCTACGCCGTTCATAGCCGTTGTACGAGCATGGTATTTTAATGCTATTAAGTTTCTATTATAATTAACTAGTAAGATGCCCATGATGCACACCATGGGCGTCAACTTGATAAAGCCAAGGCTGTGCAAAACTGAAAAGTCCACTCAAATCCAGTCGTTCTCTTTGTCGGGGTTGGCCGCACTACTGTTTGCGCGAGCTTGCTAAGATATCCGGCCGATTAGACTCGCCATTAATGCTGCTCGACTTTGTGCGGTGGTAATGTTCCCCTCGGAAACATTCTGCGAATCTTCTTACCATAGTCCAGGACTCCTGATCCGTGAGGAAGGGGAGCTTCTAGAGAAACTTGGCATGTCAGAGGACTTGCTAGTCCTACGTTCCAACACAGTAGCTCTCGTTCAGTAACAAAATCACAGTAGTACCGTCAGCTTATTCTTCGTTGAACAAACGGCATCAGAGGGAGTCAGATTTATGAATGCGGAATAGGTATTGCTGAAAGCAGCCACCACCGTGGCCACAGTGTTAGCAGTTGCGCCCGTGGGTAGGTGAGCGAGCTGTGTTTAAGACTGTATAACCTTCTGAGATCACCAAGTACTGATTTTGTCCGTATTGTATATGTATATATAGTTGTATATATATATATATATATATATATATAATTTTTTTTTTTTATTCTGACAAATTTTTATCAAAGTTAGCCGAAAGCCCCAGTTATCCAATCGACAAACCAATCACACCTACGAGTTTGGAAGACATTTTGGCATCTGGCATTCTACGTTATGTGTACAAATGTTGTATTAAAGATAATTCTCAAGAAAGAAAATTCTGTCCAATTCATTATATTTTAACGTTCACGCTTAATTGCCCATTTTTAGAGACTTGTCCGCCCCGTTGTTCTACTCTGAAAGAAGTATTTTTTCGCCGATACTGTACTAGATTCCAAATTTTGTTGAACAAATTAGGGGAGACCCTATGTATATATATACATATGGTATTTCAGGTATTTTGATAGTTTACTTTATTATCTGTATAGAAATTAAGGAATAGGTTTCTCTCACATTAGAATATCATGTATTTCGCGCTCCCGGCAAAGATGTCTGCCCCTTAACGGGTCTACACTGTGGCAGCTGACGTGTCTGCTCACTCGATCTACCAGCAATGCGTAGAAGCACTGACGCGACGTGACACGTCAACCTGGCAGATGCTTTATTGTATGGCAGTTTTGGTAAATGGCAAATTGTCGCTGATTAGGTTGTATGCCGCTGTACAAGTTACCTATTGTTAACGTGATCCTATGACACATGATAGGAGACGACGACTAAAAGTTTGCAAGTATGTTTGATTCTCGGAATCTTAGTGAACGTATTTGCGGACGTTATATATATATATATACATATCGCACAATATTGACAGTTGAGTCATCCCTTCGATTCGACATAGCCATAAGTAGCCTCTGTTAGTCACGCAATCGTATCTTTGTCTGTTGACAACAGCAGATCGAGTAACTGGTAGCTTTTAAACGCGTATATATATATATATATATATATATATATATATATATATATATATATATATTCTTCCTTTATTGCTTAATTTACGAAATAAATAATGAAAAAGACTCCTTAGTCGCAGTTGTCCAGTTGTGAATATCCCTGGCCACGCGCCATATACGGCGTACATATTATTGATGTGCTCGGTTTTTGCCGGGCACATATTTTATTTGGCTTCTGCGATTGTTCGGCCGCACTTTCGAAAAGTGATCAATAAACGCTCGCACCTACAACTTGTGCTAGAACCCGTCTGTCGATATTCCTGAGTGTGTCCATTAAGTGCGGAAAGACAATGACGTTCGGTTTGAGGTCGCATCTTCTGCGGAGACTTTTTAAGAGTCCCCTTTGCACACTTTCAAGCATACCTATGTATACCTACACAAATGCGGATGCCATATGGGTGAATAGTATAATCACTTGAAGCGAAGTTTAGGAGATTAGAAAATAGTAGGCTCTTTAACAATGAAGCAGCAAAACAACATTTTCGCAGGTATGAATGCTGCTTGGACTAGTTCTGTTATACGTGCGGAGAAGGTAAGGTCCGCCCAGACCAAGATCAAAGATTCCGCGTCCCATTGGCCGTCGTTGGCAGTGTCGACCCACTGAGCAAGTGGTTTAGCTCGGAAGAGCCGTATTTTGAAGCGAGACATTTATGAACGAAGAACTGCACACCGTTGTCAATGCACAACCTGCTGGCTGACAACGTCCACAGCGGACTGCAGTGCTGTGTGCGCTGATGAGGAGTCACGCGTACTATATATATTTTTTTCTATATTTTAAGAACGTCTGCGTACATACGATATTTAACACTCGATGAGATACGGAGTTTCATAGAACAAACATTGTGTACAAAAGCGAAAAAACACAGCTCCCCTGCGCTACGCCATAAAGTGCCGCGTGCGGGCTGCTCAAGGCGCCCCTGACCTGACTCGGAATGTCCGGTTGCGCAAGAACCCAGCAAACCACTCCTTCGAGCGCTCTTAGTTTGTTGACTACAATCTTATGGTAGGCTCTGTAGAAAACACTTTTCTCATCAAAGTAAATACAGTGGAAATGTTTGTTGGCGTCGGCTACTCGGTATGTCAGTAACGCCGCCGTCGTACGTCATCTCGAGTAGTTGCGTGTAACTAGTAACTATATATCGACCAGGCATAAATCATGTTGTGCCGCATAAAATAACTTGTTTACGCTCATACGAGTATAACTAGTATTGTGTCTTACTAGAACCCTCTCAGAAACAGTGCAGGCTACGGAGCACTGCAACACGGGCCGATAATTCTCTACGCGTTCTTCAACCCCTTCGTATGTACCGGGGTTACAATTATTTGCTAGGGATTTTTGGAATGATCAATTATGCAATCGTTCGAAGATCAGCTTTAGAGGCTCCGCTAAAAATACAGCCAGTTTTTTGTTGTGAAAAAATCGGTAGGATGTTGTCAAAGATGTGTGAATCATTTCGGCTTTAAAAGCTGTCATGGCGAGTGAATGTCGCGCTTGTTGAACTTCGATCAATGAGTCATGGAGAACTATTGAACACAGATGTTGTCACATATTTCGGCCTGTTCCCAAAAACTCCATATTGTGCTGTATCTTAGAGAAAGCTTCAGTTAATCGTAATCATCTCGAAATTTTAAACCGCGTGCTTGACCGAGCTTAGCACGGCCTCACCACCCATCGGTCCGCATATACACAGTTTTCGGAGATGACCCAAAACTGAATTTTTATTAAAGTTAAAAACAATGTTGATTCTTGTTGTTATCTTAGCAAAAAATCTATTCTATAAATATATGAAGTCACAATAATTACTGGACCATGTTCATAAATGCTCGATGAACATTTTACTGCGTCTATTTTGACGAAAAGAGCGTGTTCGACAAATTAGATCTTTCTGTTCTGCTGCTCAATTTAGAACATCTAGGTATCCACATCCGTACAGTGCAATGTATGGGGGCATTCTTGAGCGACGGTTACTTTCAACTAAAGGTCCGTGATAAACTCGGTTGGCCAAATGCTACAGTATCTAGTGTGCCTCAGGAGGGATGTTTAACACCTCTTTTGTGTACGTGTTTGCTTTTAGACACAAATAAGTGCCTGCCCCTTTACGTCAAATATCTTGAATATGCAAATTACATAAAGACGCATTATCCTGTTTGCTCGAGTGACTCCCATGCTGTTCTGCAATCGGCTGCTCAACACTGTTCTTAAAAAGGTATAATTCTCTTACCCTCCAACCTCCGCGTCGCACTGAAACATGGCGTACTTGGGTTCGACTATACAATTACCGACTGCTTCTTACAGGCAAGAACTCCTGGTGATCTCGAAGCTCGGCTCATACCAGGCGGCGCTAGCGTCTTCCACCACAGTGGAAAAGTTGCGTCCCAGATAAGGGCCTTACACAGAAGATAGCGGAACAAGATCATCATGGCTTTAGGGCTGACTTGGCTAAAACAACCTCATTGAGGACGGCTTGTCGCGAGTGCCTCTCGCAACTCCGTAAACAGCTGAGGCCATGTTCTCCTGTCGACGACACCGGTGTGTTGGAAATGGCGCGTCCATACAGCCACCCCAAACCGCAGGGCAATAAATATGCGATGTGTTGTGTTGTCCAGCATCGTTCCCAGCAGTGGAGGCAGGATGGCTTGAAGCCATTTAGTGCGCGTGTGGTTGAATCCCGCTAGTTGGCGCACCTCGCCAAGTGCATCGGCCGTGCTGTTCAGAAGTTTCTGTTGAGCTGCTTCGACTAGTATGAGAGCCTCCAGGGTGAACTGGCATGCCATGCGTCATCAAGCACCACGCGGTGACAAGCGAATTTTTTTGGTATCCATAAGCTGTTTATATGATATAGGATGATGGGGATGACGGAGATTTACAACAATAGAAGCAACGCTTGTTTTCATTAGAATCCGCTAAACTGAGTATATGTATGTATATATATATACATATATATATATATATATATATATATATATATATATATGAGGTATTCGTATGTTACTAGAAAATACTTGCCGAAAATCCAATCAAGTTAGTTCCCCGAAGCAGCCAAGCACGTTACCAACAAAACAATAGTAACGGTCGCCATCGGAAAGCCACCACAGTTTAACAACAACACCGCGAGCCAACATTCCATACATACAAACGTCAGCAAAGTAATAAAAGCAGCTGAAGTAGAACGAATCTTGCCGAGCGAAGTGATATCCCCTTCAGACGTCAAAAGTATCTTTAGTACGTGCTCATGAGATGTCATAAACAAGGCACTTTACCGCTGTGAGAGGCCGGCCCATCAGGGAGGCGGTCGCCCACATGATGACTTCGGCGGAGGCATGGAGGGAGGCGACGCACTTGTTCGACGCCGTTGTGACACTCAAGACAGCCAAAGAAACGATCAGAAGGGAAAGAATTGAGCGGGTTTCTCGGGGAAGTGGTCGAGATGAGGAGCCGAGGGAGAAGGGGGAGGAGCCGGGCCCTCACAATCTCGACGCACCCTCACAGGACGGTTTACAAAATTGCAGTAACCCCTATTCAAGCGCAGGCAGACATGCGGGATGATCGAGAGGGATAGAGCTGAGTAGAGGAGAACGGCAGAGACGCCTCTTGACGGATATTCTGCAACATCTTAATATACTAAGTTTTAAATGTGCACTGCGAAAAAGAGAAACAATTATCCTAAATAGTTTAAAACGCCCTTTCCCACAATTTACATGAAGTTCGAAAAGGCATTTAGAGGCACCCACACCTCAAGTATCTAAGTTATCGTTTATAAGACACTCACCGAAAAGCAGGTGTACGCTACGCAGGAAATAAAACTACCTCGGGAGAACTGTGATGAATCCTTTCGCGGACTAGAAAAGCAACCGGGTCTCGATACCGACACCTGTCATCAGCAATAGATAGTACATATTCTGCTATTTTGCGTAGTTCTATAAGAGAGTACCAGGGCCAGAACGCATTGTCTTTCTAACACGGTACAAAGGCCCATGACGTTCAACATCGCACGGGCAAATCTAGCACTTTTATATGGCCTCCCAACACAGGCAAAAAGCACTGACTGAACCAAGTTCTTGGCGGAGCAACGCCAAGAAGAGCTGCGAAGGTTCTAGTGGGGGGCTGTTTGACCGTATTTGTCGAGTACAAAAGACAATTCCAGGCGAGCAACATTCCGATTTCAGAGCTCAGAAATCAATGCTAGTGGCCTTGTACTTCTACAAAGATTTTTTACGGCCTTCGCGCGGAAAGGTCAACATTTTCTGTAGAGTATAATTGTGTTAACATTTTGTGCCGCGTTCGCCTCAGGATTAAGAGCACGTGCGCTGCTCATTGGGGTCCTAGAGCGTGTTCTAAAACTCGTGAAGAAAATTCACTGACGCCCCGTTAGGAGAATCGTGGTTTTTTTCTAGAATATAGAAAAGGTACTCGACTTTATCGTAGGTATTCTGCACACTTCCCGTCTGTCCAGTGCACCCTGGCGGATTATACTATAGAATCTGTTCCGATATGTTTTTTTCGGCTGCCCCTGCTAGGTTTCGACCTAACTCGCCGTCTCTCTTATATTAATATATATATATATATATATATATATATATATATATATATATATATGAGACTTTTCCGCACACCACCGCCCATCCAAGCCTAGTAAACTCGTATCTGCGAATACAACAAGAGAGTCGAAACAGCGTTCACACAGCCCGCCGATTTGCGGCCACGGTAGGTGGCGTTTTGGTGACGGTAGCGGTGGTTTACGGGGTCTGTCGTCGCATGGCCGCAACAGCTGGCCAGGTCGAGATGATTGTCAGGTTTCCGGCCTTGAAGGTCCACACTTGTGTCTCGACTAGTGGAAATGGTTTGTGGTATGTCGACTCTGTCCGTCTGGCCAGCTAACAAACGCGAGAGGTCTCTGTCCCTCGCGTTCCGAACTGTTTCTGCCTCTACGCCGCTCGGTGGAGAGATGGCGCAGTTCGAATGTGCCGTCGTCAATCGCAGAGTGGCATCTGTACGAATTGTTCCCGCCTGCTGACCTTCAATTGATCTATCTATGGACAGATAGCAAAAGAGCCAGTAGCGTATCCACTGCCAGCGTAGGACTCCAACCCAGCCGAGCCGATTGTCGATCATCATCACGTTAACATCACCACCATTAGCAATATCAGCATTACGATTGTAATGCATTATACTCACCATGATACAATTTCTATAGGACGATGGTCCTCTCGGAGCGCGCTCACCTAAACGGTGTCCTGCTACTTACCTTGGATGGCCAAAATCTTGAGGAACTAGCTTGTGATTGACTTGTTGACCATTTTTGTTAGTTTTGCCTATATATATATATATATATATATATATATATATATATATATATATATATATATATATATATATATATATATATGTATATATTTATGTACTGCTCTTTTGTGTCGTGCGCAGTAGTATGCAGCAACACACCACATCACGTTGCCAGGTTTGCAGAGACTCATTTGTCACGCGTTAAATTTGACTTAGGATTCAAGGCTAATCGCATCCTTGTCATCAAATAAACGGCTATCTCTCTAGGCTTCCAAGTGATCGAGGCGAAGATTTCAGAAACCGCGCAAGCTTGCAAACTGAGGCAAAAAAAAACTTTGTTCTATAGGCGAACTAAGAAAGGTCGACGCGTATGTAACGGACATAGGTATTTTTAGACGTTATGCGTCCCCTTTAAGCGTATGCGCGGTATCCTCCTCCTAACATTTAATGGATTTGGGATGTGGCCGCGTTGACCGAAACAGCTGGTCAACCACCATGGCCAACCACCACGTGCGTGATTTGGCTCTGACTCTGTACGTCCTTGACAATACAATTGAACGCATTGTAAGGCATTGCCGTAGCAAGCCTTATATGGTGCTGCAAAAGCACGAGATGGTCTCTGACGACGTCGATAAAATAGTGTGCGTCGATTTGCAATAAAAACCATAGCACAACTCATTAGAGACGTTTCTGTTGATGGCCCGGCCTTTTCTTCACGTAGATGGAAAGGAGCCATGCAAGGAACCGCTCGCTAATCTGCCGAATAACCTGGCACGGGTACCACCATTACATATGCATGAAGCCAAGCTGTTTTAATATTGAAGAATGTGTTTGTAGCTTTTGCGGAGAGTTTGATATTGGACGCTATCATATACTTGTGTGGCCCAGAAATTTGCGGAACGTCCTTATCATCCAAAGTTGAATTTATATTGTAAGACCCAAAAGTGACTTTGTGTGTGTGCACTTTGTGACACCTTGTGAAAATAGAATCAACTGTCTACCAATTTTGTGGTGAAATAAATGCTGAATTGAATTGACGTTTCTTGTTTGTTTTACGCTGCGGCCACCGATAGCGCCATAGAATTATGGAACAAATATTCTCCCTTTTCAGGAAGAATTTCATTGTTATTTCTGGACTGCTGCCGCGAGATCAGCATGCAGGTCTCCAATCATATAGTGACGGACACCGTGGTATATATATATATATATATATATATACCACGGTGTCCGTCACTATATGATTAGAGACCTGCATGCTGATCTCGCGGCAGCAGTCCAGAAATAACAATGAAATTCTATATACTGCCCAATATGACAACATTACAAAGGACTAAAAATAATTTTATAAAATTTAGCATTTTTTAAAACAATTTATTTAGTGTGATTATTATATTGTAATGAGAAGCTGGTGATTGGCCATAATGTGTTTTAACGGACAAAGCATATAAATTAATATTTATAATAAGGTAAGCTATTTCCGATTTGAAGTAACTGTTGCACGGAAGGACATACAGGTAGGCTGGGCCACGTGTCGAATCAGTGAAATCACTTATCCGCAATGCTGCTTTAATTGCCTGAGAGTTGGACAATGGGTTTGAAACAGTTGACGTAGAGACTTATTTTGAAGCCAAATATATGGCTTTCGATTTTGACCACCATGGTGTTATCGTCAAAAATGCGGGAAGAGGGAAATTATTCACTTGGCTAAAAATTGGAGACGCGCTGCCACATAGGTTCTGTGCAATACGATCGTTAAGTGTCTTCTTGCGTCAGTAATCGCACGGTCTATAAGATCAACGCAGGAAAGTGGCGAAGTGGAAGATTCACGCCAGAGAGAAACCTAGATTAGTGTCGAATGGGGCCTCAGTAAGCTGAACAGAGCGACACTGAAAAGCTCGACAAAGGTTACAAGGTGCTCCTGAACACAGAGTATCGGAACATCATGGAGGATCTCAAGTTGTTGCGGAGGAGGGCTCCGTCCACCTCGAAACCCTCAATGATGAAAAGCTAGAGGCCAAGTATTGGTGAACAAAAGAGATCGCGGAGACCTGGAAAGCCGTGCGGATGGAAGTACAGAGCGCCCGCAAGACCTTGCGGTGAAACAGAATATGGTAGCAAGAGCGTTTGAATAGTAGAAGAGAGGCCATGGGTAACGGATTACCAATACGTTAGAAACAAACTCGGAAAACATCACCAAGCCTCCTGTAAAAGCAGAGTTTACGTTGAATAAAAATGAGACGGCACTAATACCTCAACTCGGGAAGCCTATTAGACTATCAATTTCCTATAGACCAATAATTTGTTCGGGTAGTGCAAGAATATTGCAACTCACTATTGGCGAGGAAGTTCAAAGACGATATAGAAAAAGACTCCCTTCGAATAACCAGTTTGACGTCGGGGCGTCTACTTTTTGTGACCGAAATGCGTACTATAGACGGCTAAAGAGAAAATAAAAACACAAAATATCGATAAGCGGCCTATATCCAATTGTCCTCCTAGAAGGTAAAAATGTTGTCATTCACTTAACCGGGACGTGATACTAGACACACTAGAAGCAAGGGGGATTTCCTTGTGTCTCCGACGCAAAGTCACGAGAAATTTGAACAGTAGTATAATAACGGGAGTAGGTGGTAATGAACCATCTATATTGAGATATCTGTGCTCCCCGTATGAATAATGCCCCCGTATGCGTTAATAGAAAAATACGGAAAGGCTGTAAGTGATGAGATGGGTGATCACGGCCAGGAGAGGAAGATGGAACTGCAGAACAAGAGCCCAATTTTACTTGAAACAATTTGGTGGAATAAATGAGTAGCCATAACTTGGGGTTAGCCCCAGAGAAAACAGGGGCTATCATGTTAATAGGGAGCATGGAATTGCAGGAACTTTGACCTCCATCTGAAAATGCATGGGGTTACAACTAGCAAGGTAGTCCGTTGCTGGGTGTTTATTTGGATCAAGCTCTGATGAGCCGCCAGCACGTGAAACAGAGCACTGAAAAAATGAAAAAGCACTTGCTGTGGCAAGCCCCAGCAGATTGATCCCAAAAGCCAAGAGGCTGACGATAAGCGAAGAGTGGGAAATTACAATACATAGTACTGCGGCCTCCATATAGTTCTCTGAAATGAGGTCTAATATAAACAGAGTCAGGCGATTGGCAGTTCGGGATGCGGATCATGAGGAATAGTCTCAGTGTAAAGGCCTACAAGATACGGCAAGTTCATCATTTTACGGATAAGCAATAAGAGGTTCACTGCAAAGGAGCTAACGCCCCTCTCGCCCTTTACACGCTCGTGTAATATCGCTCGTGACAAGCTTCCAAGCACTGCCTTATCTGATGAAGACAGGGCGAGGTAAAGGTTAAACGGTATAACATTTGCAGTAGATAGTGTTGACTCGTTAAGTTTATACTCCAGATAGGGAGAACCATGTTTCATAAAGAAACATTTTGGAACTGAGAGTTTCATCCTATTGTCACTGCATTAGTTACTGATGCTCTTCTCAACGGACTGCAACGGAATACGCGCTGAGAAAGAGTCCAGAAGATAATATACATATGTTTAAATGGTCAAAGGTGTTTAACGCTTGGCGAAATATAGTATTTTATGCCGAAAACAAGTATTGTGTATAGCAGTGGAGAAACGCAGCTCCCCTGTGTTACGCCAGACGATGCCAGTAGTTGCCCACTAAGAGTTTCCCTGCATTTCACTAAACGATCGATTGTGCAAAAAAGCGACAAGCCATTTACGAGTCTGCCCCCACAAGGACTGATGGGGAAACCCTATATATTTCCACATGTCCGGCCCTCGATGCATTGAAGAAATGTCGCACGGCGATTCCAAACCCGCAGCGGACGGAAAATAGTCTAGAATACGGAACGAGCTCCTCAAATGTGTTTTTAATTCTAGGTGGACCTGGAGTGTCTTCATCTTGTTGACAATAAGTCTATCAAAAGCACTTTCTGGTTAAAGTGTATACAATGAAAGTTTTTGTTGGCGTTTATGTACAAAACACAATCGTTTGTCATCTTCAATAATTACGGGCACGTAGAGCGTCGAGGCACAAATCCGTACTGGGATGTGTCAAGTACACTCGCGAACATAAAACTATTTATGTGTCTGACGTGTATACCTATCAGGGAAGAAAGTTTTCAATGCGCTTCTTGGTCCCTTCTTCTGTATCGATTTTGCAATACTCTACTTACAGAGGTCTGGAACTGTGTAGTCGTTGTATGACCGCTAAAATAGCTATAGAGGGCTTTGCAAAAAAAGCTAGTTATTAAACAGTATAGGGGGATTTTTCTCACCTGTCAATGCCAAATGCGATGCTGAGTCCAGGTTTGGTGAAGACTCATTGCTCACCCTCAGACAAGTCCGGCTGCGTAGGTGCATTAGTCTGCGCCTCGCAACTGGAGGAGACACATAGGTGCGCGGGTTCGAGTCCCACCGTTGCACGTTTGTATTTACGGGGGTCCGTCTATAAAGCAATGCGAAAAGCAGTCCCGTGGACGTTAAATCTTGGCTGAGGGTCAGCCCGAAAACTTTACTTAGGCTCACCCTCAGCCAAGCTTTAACGACAGCTTTTCACACTGCTTCATAGACGGACCCCTCAAAAATACAAAAAACAAATGTGCAAAAGTGGGGCTCGAACCCGCGCATCTATGTATCTCCACCGGTCGCGAGGCGATGGTGAATACACCACGTCACCGGGCTCGATGAATCAACGAATGCTGCGCGCTATCAATCTCTCTCTCTCTCTATATATATATATCTGTCTTAAGTACCGATGTGCAATGTTCACCTATGAAGTACACATCGGTGATGAATCTACGAGGCACTAAAAAAAATGAATAGTGCAAAAAGTGCAAGGTATAAAGCAAACTATAGTTTGCACTTTTTGCGTGTAACGATTTCCGATGTATATGGACATTACGAAAGAGCCTCTTCTGAAAAGCTATCGTAAATGCTCGCCGTCACAGAAGAAGCAATGGTAATTTGAAATAAACGTGTGTGGTAGTGCCCGCGCCGTTACATTTGTGTTTGAATTGTATCAAAAGGCAAGCTTACTGTGTATACAGTACAGATATGCAAGACGGTAGACTGTGTTCAACAACCAGCTAGGAATGTACAGACTTTGTTGGAAACGCTTTTAGATGCCGCCAAATTGTGGATAGTTTTCTCAAAGAAATGGGGGCTACTGGCAGACGGTCGAGCAGCAAATTCAGAGAACATATGAAACGGTAGACAATGATATATGCCAACTTTGAACTTGCCGTCTGCAACTTTGAAACTAATCAATCTATGATGTGCACGCGGAAATCGTACTGTGTGAGTCGCGTGTGACTCAATACAGATAAAACAACGTTTTTTCACCAGAAGCTCAACTGAGTTTCCTGTATACTACCCAATTGAATTTGTGTGGTAATGATCCTATATTTGTTTTCGAGCTGGTGTAAATCTTTTGGTTCTACAAACTGTTACTAGGTGCCACATGGGTATGTAGGGTAAAAGCCAGATAGATTGACTGCATGCGATCGATAATACGTAATCGAAATTTGTCATGGTGGTTATCGGTATGATGCGGAGTTCTGAAGGATGCTTTGATGTTGACGACCTTAACAGTAACGTGAGCAATAACAAGACCTCAGCTATTGACAACGTTTATAAATAAGAAGAGCTTCGAAAAGCACGTTTGTGCCAACAGTGACACACCCTTACTCTATTGTGGGCTTACACGGAAGCATAATAAACAGAATTGACACGATACAACGTGTAGTTGGGAAATGTGCAGTGCAGTTTATCGAAGGGGAGTTTGTTGTGTCCAGCTTCTGGGCAAAATTAGCACAATCAAATATATCGTATGTAAGCCGTCTAAAAAGTATAGCTGCAGGTAACGAAGGACAAAACTGGGCCGAACTGCTCACAGCAAAACTGACTGAAAAAAACCTAGGCAATGGGATAGACGGGTGAAGTTCCTCGAACGCAAATTTTGATTGTAATACGATAAACTTTGAAAAAACACGTAGGTGATGACAATTAAACAAATAACCAAGAAAATATAAAGAAGACAATTGACGAAAGATGGTAGACAGGATATGGAAAGAGAGGCACCCTTGCAGTTGTACAAGCTACAAGAAGAAATACGGCCGTAAATATTGTATATACGCGAACTCGCAAGCTTCAAGCCTGTGCGCTGACTGCGTGGCGGGGTGCTCAACAAGCGACTGTTGGTGTCCAGATAGACGGAAATTTAAAGCATTCGGTGTGCTAGAGAAGAAAAACCCCTAGAACACATCGTGCTGAAGTGTGACGAGCTAAAAGGAGTGAGAACAGTGTTCTTGACCGAAGCATAGATTAGCATATGTCCAATTAGTAGCATAAATGCCACTACAGACTAGGATGTTGGTAAGAAATGCATATATTGACACCAGAGCAATATTATAATAGTATACGAAGCCAGCAGCACGTTGACATACTGCACGTAACATACTGCATAGCAAACGCATCTATTTCAAATTATATTCAACATGAAATGTAAATAAAACGGGATAGCTCGAAGGATAGCCCCATGATAGTTTGAAGATCAATCATAAGAATTGTAGAGCTCGTTAAAGCAAATATTTTTCCAATGGAGCATGGTCACTGAGAAGTCTTGTTTCGGAGTGAAAGTGATATTACTACAATTTGTGACACTGGTGTTGTTGCCGAACATAGGATCATAAAATGTGCCATTGCGAGACAACTAGTCTTCCTGGTTCGATCGCAAATGCGATTTCGTGGCGATCATTTTTGTACCAAATGTATGGTAATACAAGCCGTGGTTGCGGACTAATTAAGATTATTTGGCGCGTATGTCGAGATTGGGTGCATGCCTAAATGACTTCGTTATGACGTTGACTACCGCCGACCTGTCGCGCCATAGCCACAACATGAAATGCGCATTTGCCTAACTGTGTTAGTTTCGAGCGCAGTGAATGGTCGTAGGGTTATGATTTTTAAGTGTTTGGCGTAAAGGCTAGTAAGGAACTTTATTTTATGCGACTTATCTTCTAAACGACCATGTTGCATCGTCTGGCCGGCTTTCATTGTTTTTCAGAGGAAACAAAATTTTCTCACGAACACGACGATATGTAGTTAGCTTCTGTGTAAGAAGACTGGTTGTCTTGTAATAGCTTTTTTATGCTGCCATGTTGGGCAACAACACCAGCGTCACAAGTTGTAGTAATAGCACTCTCATTCCGAAAGAAGGCTTCTCAGGGGCCATGTTTTATTATAAAAATATTTGCTTTAACGAGCTCTACAAATCTTATTATCGACCGTCAAACATATATATATACATACATACATATATATATACATACATACAAATATATATATATATGACGAACGGGGAGTGTCAGTTCAAAGTGGAGCTTCTGTGCAAACATTAATACGGCTTACCTAAATGCCGACAACGTTTATATATGTAAAATGCAACTGACAGAGCAACGAAAACAGCCCCACCACTTAACTCCAGAACTGAGATTTGCCCATTCGTATTTTGGAGGTTATTCCGCTATTAAAATGCACACAACATTAGTACAACTAATCAAATATTATTCTCTGCTTACACATGCAATTCCGTTGTTTCATTATTAATTATCTTATTAGATGTTTAAATCAAAGTATATTGCAAGAACTGAAACTATCAGTAATATGTATTATCTGGCGTGTTGCCAGAGAATCACACAATAAGACGGCTTCACAGGCTTCCCTGCATCCCAGCCTCCTCCCACCCTTTATTCGGTAAATAAAGGCGTTTTCTATTCGTGTCTACTTTTATAGCCTACACACTTAAGAAATTGCTCGTATTTAATGTAAACTAGGCAGACTCTTTCACTGTCGGGCAGGGAGCCGTCGTCAAGAGATCCATGTTGCACACCCGCTAAATCACTGCCACTTTGAGCCGAAGCTAGCTTTTGGCATTGCATGAACGGCATATCAAAGGCAGCTTAACTCAATTTAACTTCAGGATTTCGCTAGTGCCTAAGATGAACTGTGAGTTTTTAGACCGACTATTGCTATCAACGAGTGCCCTCAAAGCTGTAAGACGTGGGCCCAACTTTATTGAATACTTTGCTTCTATCTGGTCTCGCTTTTCAAAACTGTAAGTACAGCTAGACATTTGGTTGCCCATTATTTTATACCGGTTATGAGGTAAGCCTTCATCGTACATGATAAAACACCTCCACTCCATCAGAACATGAAAGGAATTTTTACTGAAACCCCTAACAAGATACAACAGCGAGAGTACTGCTCAATCGAGGTATTGTGCTAAATTGATATATATAATTTGAAGGGTTGAATTTCTGGTAAATATGCGCCTAAATTGCATATAGGGTTACGTTTGTATCCACGTTAATTCCGTTCTCTAAGAGAAACGTTATTTATTCCTTTGTTTTGGTATCGTATTTCTCGGTGAGGCAACTAAGCATGTAACCGTGCTTGGGGCGTGTAAAGACAGATTGGTACCAACTGGAGTTGGCAATTTGGTGAGAGTGACATAATGCTCCATACGTTTGCACAGGACAATTGTTTCTCTCCTTTGTTGTTTATAAATGTACAATCAAGGTTCTTCTGTAGTCTCGAGGACCTTTCGATAACATCGATAACTTGTCGAGTTCTTTCAATTCAATTCTGTTTATTTCACTCAAATTGAGTATGTAGTAGTAGGCTGTCCTTTAATCCTTTATCTTTTTCCGCTTCCGCTGAGAGAAGAAGTGCAACGATTATTTATTACGCTCCAGTGCTGCGTATTCCACTGCATACTTCACTGCGCACCTCCGCAGGCAGGTGCACAACTCGTATTTCTCGTGAAAGGCGGCGTTTGAATATACCGGGTAGTGATAACCATGCATTACGTACTTTTTTTTTGTGTAGAGGAGTAACTGAAAAATGCGGTCTGCACACGCGGACACCACTGCAGGAATATCGTCTGCAAGTGTGGGCCCGTAGTGTGGGGCTCCTCCCCACTAAAAACCAGTCATCTCCGCATCCTCCTAAGGCAATGCATTATGTACCTGGCGTATACGCGGTGACTGTCACATGCAGGACCAGAGAAAAGGTGCACTAAATGCGCCCAAACTTCGATCTCTCGTCTGCCTGCTCGTTTTGAGCTTCCGACTCCGAAACGAAGCATTCGTCGAGTTCTTTCACGGCCGCTCACCTTACTCAAACCAACGCGGATAAAAAAATAGCCAAATAGAAGAGCCGTAATTATCACGAATTCTGAGTGTGCCTCCGATTTCCTTCCTAATATTATGTCAAAATCGCCATGTCTCAACGTCTAGTCTCTTCGAACTAATACAATCTAATAAAATCAATCATTAAGGAAAGATCTAACACGTCGTACCCTGATCGGATGAAACCATAGTGAATAAAGGGTAGATCAAATTTACTAATTTCATTCGAATGTGAAATGCGTGAACGTTTGCACTGTGATGATTCATCATATTTCTAAAGACTAGACACGGCGTAGTGGCTCCTTGGCAGCTTGCGAGATTTTTTTTCGCTTTTCCGAATTAGCGTGTTCTGCGACCCAACGACACTCGACAGAGCTGTGACGAAGGTATGATAACGCCGATTCGCATGACACAGGCAAGGCTTTTGAGACAAGACATTATTAGTAATATTTGTTTTCATGATACGCAGGCGAGACCTAGCGATAGCGGCTTCTATCCTAGAGTCGAGCCGGTGTACTACTGCGCGTGGAAGGCGCTCGAAAGGACACACGCGATGTAGTTAATCATGTCAAGATGAGAATGATGATGATTCAAAATACAGCTGGCTGTTTACCACAAATCTTTCTCATCATTCAAATCGTTGATCATTGTTGTCACTGCTACTACCACCACCGATAAGCTAGTGACGTGAAAGAGACGTGTTTGTGAGAGAAGATTTATTAGAATAGGTATACACATAGCAACAGGGGGATGGGCGGCACGAAAACATGCTTCGTGTCGGCGTGCCATTTCACTGGAGACCATTCGGCCATCCTCCTGGAATCTCTTCGCTTATCTCCAGGAGAACCACTAAGAAGCACTTATCCACCAACCCGCAGAGCACTTTCCAGCATGTACTATATATTTCCTGGGTTAGTGGCACACGACGCGGCATTTATTCGTGGAATCGACGACGAGTCTATATGTGGATATATATATATATATATATATATATATATATGTATAAACTAGTCGATTCGCCGAGCAAATGTCGCGTCGTGTACCACTAAACCAGGAAATATACAGTACATTCTGTATATATATATACGTCTTAGAGCTCTTCTGAGACTTCGTTTTCATCATAAATTGAACCTGTACACCGATTCATGAAGACTTAAGATGATATGAGTCAGTGATAAAGACCTAAATGGCTTGTTGGCCGTTTTGCACCATATTCACGAAGCACCGATATTGATGCTGGTCGTAACAAATCGATATATTGATGATTACTGCTATCACTGGTTCTTGCTACGAACTACGAAACGTTTGCTGTATTGGTTATGCTTACACTGATTACCCAAGGTGTTTTATTATTTGATTCAATTAGTCCTCGCATTCTAAAAGCAACAAGAAATATTCATAGTAGTTAGTTGCTATAGTGCTTACATATATGCATGTATGCGTCCCGTCTGTGGGTTTCGACTTCCTACCTGTTATGTACAGGTTGCCGCCATTTTCCTGCTAAAGTCTAAGACTTCGGGATAGGTTATCTGACTTCGGCTGCCTTTTATTTGGCCTGTCCACTACCGCTGAGTTCTGCATTTGCCCAAGACGATACATGGTTATGACTTACTCAGCATAAACAAAAATATTTGTTCGTGCAGTGCTTAATTGCATAGACGCTAAAACACGGCTTCATTTGGTGCACTCTGAGTCTCTGTCTTGCCAAGCTCATATAACCACGGGCTCTATACTCCTTCGCTCTCTCTGTGTTTTTTTCCACAGCGTGCGCACAGGTGTTATGCCGACTATTGGCACGAGAATATGTACATTTTTCAATCTCTGTAACCCTACAATTGAAGAATAAATTAGTTATCCTTTATGTACACTATGTTTAAAAGTGTTATTAAAATTGCTTAAAATTGTTAAACCTTTCGTCGTTGCGTGGCGTGTGCATTCTCTTAGATCACAAAATTACCCCAGAAAGTTGTTTAGATTATGTTTTAAGTAAGGGCAGCAAACAAGTAATTTATTGTTTGAGCTATAACATGCATACCACAGAAATCTCATCTGAGAGATGCCAAAACATTAAGCAATTTTTTTTAGGGTTGCACAAAGTGCCTGTCGCAAGATGGTGAGCGAATAAGCCCAAGCGGAATCTGAAACCAGTAGCGTAACAGACAAGCAAGCAACCAAATACATACACCGTCAACAAAAGAAACAGTGACACGAGAACCCCACAATCAAACATTTTTGTCGAGCTAACGGTTCGATTTTGTCACCAGACTCCATGAACGACTGGGAGCTTCCAAACCTTAAAAGAAGACTCTAGTCTGTGCACCCACACACACACACACAGAATGCTGACACGTAACCCTGTTTAATGGTCGCAGTCAGCGTGCGTACGAAATGTTATCAATACGCTTAGTAATCAAAGCATATCGATTACATCTTTTCCTTAATCTCGAGACCTTGATTGATCTTGATCGACGTAATAAAAATAAAAATGACCACAGGTTCCCTAAGCGCCATACACCATAAAACGACTTTTTCACACGCACATACGTCCACACCGTAGCGGTGGCAGCCCCGAATGCATAGCGCACGGCACGCAACGGGAGAAAGAAAAACAGAGAAAATACTCGGACCACCTGTGGACGGGTGGACTTGAAACAGAGAAAGGGCACAATGAAACGTGCACTTAGTTGTTAGATCGATACAGTCTGTACCTGTGCGATGATGCACCGCACGATGACAATGAATACCTCTACTCGAATACCTGGCTTTTTGTATCGCTACAGTCGTGGGCAACCAGGAGAACCAACAACAGCAGGTCGTCGTTTTCTGCCTGCTCTGCACGGTTCTCATCATAGGGACAACAACAGAAGAAGAATGTTGCATCTTGCTTGCTTTCAGATGTATCGTTTACGTATGCCTACAGTCAATATTGAAATGCTCCGTTACCGCTCATAGTGATGGTAACTGCTCACGCCAAGAAGGGGAAAATTAGTGTAACATACCGACAGATGCGCTGGTACGTGAGGCTGGTACCGATTGCAAAACAACAGGTTATTGGCAATTTTTTTCCGATGCGGAATTGCGCACTAGACGTTCTAAATGAGTGGTTGGTAATTTTCAACTTCTCGAGATGTCACAGGATTGGGCCACGTTCATAAATCACAACCCTCGTTTCACTGCGTATAATTTAAACCGAATGCTTTCGATCGTAGTTCGCTACTACTACGACATATATATATACATATATATATATATATATATATATTATTATATTTATATTTATATTTATATTTATATTATATTTATATTTATATATATATATATATATATATATATATATATATATATATATATATATATATATATATATATATATATATATATATATATATATATATATAGCTTGTGAACGGTGAAAGCTTTAGCAAATAAGGGTGAGATGGAGATAAGGTTTTTGACCGTCTCGTACAGTTCAACGATCCAGCAACATGCATCGTTACCTGGGCGTTTGCAGATTGGACGTAACGTTATAAGCTGTCTTCATAATCTGCAGTTCCGATTGGCGTAATTAACATAACGTTCGTCCTACTTCAGTACGTTCCGAGAGAGGCGTAACAGTAACAGAAGCCCATGTCCGACGTGCGTTGTGTCGCCCTATGTATACATGGCGCAATTGCCCGTTAAATCTGTCGTCTCTGCTACCAGACATTGGGAAAGCGCCCACTGTATCTTAAGAGCTCTTTGCTATCCATCTATTTGTATGCAACAATATATATATATATATATAATAGGGTCTTCTAGAATTCGTCTCACAAACATTGGGATCTAGTATAACTCGGCGAAAAAGTAAATTCTCCAATGGAACAAGTGTGCGGAAATCTCTTGTTTTGGAGCGAGAGCGAAATTACCAAAAGTGGTTGTATCAAGCTTTTTTTTCTGACATATCTAAACTAAGTCTGCGATTGCAAGAGCCCCAGTCATTTTATCTACAAATCATCAAATCATACCTGCGTAAATAGAATTGCATTTTACGTTAGCTCAAAGCAGAACAAATGTTGTGCTGAAGATAATTCCCAAGAAATAAAATTATTTGCAAACATTTTTTGCTTTCACGCTCAACTACCCATTTTTTAGAAAACATTTCCGCCCCCTTGTTCCATTGTAAAAAATTATTGTTTCGCCGAGTTGTACTAGATTTCAAAGAATTCAGGAAAACCCTACTCTGTATATATAAATATATATATATATATATATATATATATATATATATATATATATATATATATATATATATATATAAATATAAACATTCATTTTCAGCCATTACCAGTTTAATTGATGATCACTGTCACATGTACCGTATCGTATGACTGTTTAGATGTCCACTCGTCGCAAGGTAGACAGTTCTTTATCGAGATCCGTTGGCGAGGCGTCTGTCTGGCCAATCAACGACAATGGCATTGTCAGCGCGCAGAGTAGCACCACGTAACGCGTTTTGCTTTGGCAGGTCGATTCAGCGTACCATCATCAGCGTACTCCCTCTCTCCATGCCTCGACTCAGACTACTTCTGTACAATATTTAACGATAGATCCATTGTCTACGTGTACGTGTGTACGTGCGGTGAGTTTAAGATCGTTCACCTGCATAGTTTGCAAACTGCCTTGTCAACCTGAACACGCGTACAGCTTATACAGAAACCGGTACGATTGGCTGTAAATGGGCAAGTGTAAGAGGCACTAGTATATAGTGCGCGAAATCCTAGCAGCATCAGCAGTATCTGCTGGCTACCTACCTGTGTACTTATAGGTTTCTTGGCATCGTTGTATTCATAGCGATGCGACTTGGCCAATTTACAAGCATTCACACAAATCCAGCTATTCAGCTAATTCGAAGCGAACTTGTCTCCTTAGTTCGACGTCGCATATCGAATCGAACTAACATGCAGGCTGCCAATCCACGCAAGCCTGCCGCGTGTACAGGCGCCTAATAGATGTAGTAGTAGTAGTAGTAGTACACTAGCATGTAGGCACGTGTACTGTAGAATAGGCGCGCCTGGCCAGAAATGTATGGCCGGCGTCGATTGCAAGTCTACTTCTTGCCGAGCTTCGCAGGACGCTTGCAGGTCACCCGACCTATAGTGCGTCGCGTCGCGTTGCGTCGTGGTCGTCCGTTCGACTGCCTATGGGGCGTATTGGGGATTCCGCGTGGGCCGTAGGTGAACGGAAGGGACGGGCCAACGCCCCGCATTTTGTTGATAGCATAACCTATAGATAACATAACACACATATTTTCTGTCCTTTGTTGTCTTTAGCCTCGTCCAGATTGTTTTTTTTTTAATTATTATCTAGCTGAAGACAAAACAGCTAGCGATTGAGCTGCGTTGTTGTTCATTTTTTTTAGATTTTTCGTAAGGCTATGTATTGCCCGTGTACGGTTTTTTCATGTCATGGCTATTTTTAATCCACTCCGGAATTTACTTTGTTTAAATTGGAAACCATGCAAACCAATTTAAGAGTGGCCGGTCTGGGTCTCGAACCCAGTCCTCCCGAATGCAAGACAAAGGCTTTGCCACTAAGCCATCTTGTTCGGTATTATAATTACTGGCCGATTCCTTGCTAGACACCTACCTCTACGTATGAAGGCCGCGGCTGTGGTAAAGCCAGGTTGGCATCGTGATGACCGTGTAAATCCGGCATCAATCCGGGCACGATGGAACTCCAGAGCCAAGCCAAGTTTAGCCTAATCTACGTAGTCTGCTAAGAGTTATTACGGCACAGATGGCGGTGCGGGGAGCTAGGCGTGTATATTGTATTTGCAATATCCGCACTTATACGTATACACAATGTACGCCAGACTATACGAAGTATGCTACATAGGCAAGAGCATAGATGAACTCATGAACTGAATTTGAAATCAAATCGCGAGGTGCAAAGTGGGACCACATCGCAGGATCAGGCGAGCGATGAAAAACTAAGTCGCCATATAAAATTATAAGACGCATTGTGCATAAGCATAGAAACAACGACAACAACATTAGCTAATGCTAGCGATCATGAAACATTCAACGGGCCTGACAACAATGGTTTCTACATTTTGCATCAACGTGCAAGCCTACAAATTTACTTCATCAAATGCATGCATGTATATAATTATGGTTTGGGCCAAAAAATCTCGAGCAGAACCGTTACGAATTTCACATGCCTGCAGCTTCTAGTCTTAGTGTAAACAAAATAGGTGTAATCGTGCAACGATTCGCCGATACGAGTGGCTAACGACTGACATGTTTTTATATTACAGCAACGTTAACAATAACAACAATCCTTTACATCCGAGATAGTAGTAAATACAGCAGAATACGATTACGTTGAATCGCATGTTGTTGCTGGGCAATTCACGAACTGGCTCACTCACAGCATGTGCGCAACATATAGCGCCAGCCAAGTTGAGGAAATAGGTTTCTGTGTCTCACCAACAATCAGAACACGCGTCTCCTCTCCCTATATAGCTCGACATAATCCTACACATGTTTTTGTCATCGTTTCCGTAAGCTAAGCGTTGCTAACCTACTTACTCATCGTATGCCGAAACAATAGTCTTGTCTGACTAGAGAGAGCCATCGCTGAAGGAGTCACCGATTGCTCCAAAGTCTAAAACCACGTTTGAAAATCACAGTTTTATGTCGAGAGATAAAATAATAATAATAATAATAATAATAATAATAATAATAATAATAATAATAATAATAATAATAATAATAATATTAATAATAATAATAGCTTTGTGACGGTGACGGGACATCTGAGTCAACGACTATCTCCTGATGTGTGTAGGAGCAATGCCGAATAAATTAACCTCGCATTTTATACGCAATTTAACCCCGCAACTAGACGCAACTAACGCGTGCGCACCAAGACCCCTACGCACCACAGTTAGGCTTTTACTGTGTTATCATAACGAAGCAGTTACCAGTCAGATCGCATCTCGTCAGCAGTTATCAGAGGACTCAATAATAATAATAATAATAATCCGCAAATACTATGTTTATATTTTCAAATAGTTAGAAGGGGTGTTTCGACCTTTGATTACATAGAAAACTGCATCTTTAATCATCATTGAGACATATCCTTTCGAAACAGGTGAATGGCGCTGACTCGTCTTCTTCTAAACGTGAGTCGAAGTGCGAGAGTAATACGGGTAAACGGCGCTGTTGGCTTCTTTTCTGCGTACTCGTAGATGGAGCATGCAAAAGGGGCGAAGGGTAGGACAATATCAGAGATAGAGCTAGACATACATATGCATACAAGCGTGTCTAACCACACGGCCTGTAATGAAGGCAGCCCGTTATGACCTGCGCTTGATCAACGCAGAGCAACGGACCTATCTAGGTGTGAGTTTCCGGTGCTATGCATGCATATGTTTTGTATAAGTATATATATATATATATATAACATTGATCAAAAAGTCGATGTCAATTATAAGCATACAAATTATTTATATCACGTAAGACGTCCGAAATACGCAGGCGTTTGATGGTGCAACTCTTACCGCATCTGAGAAAAGTAGCAAATCAGTTTTACGCTTGTTACTGATCCTGCATCGGTGGCAGGCTTGACGTAGGGCGGAGATCGGTCTAGTCAATTCAATATTAGTGCTCAAAACAATCACGAATATATCAGGAGAAACAAAAAATAACTAGAATTTTTAAACTTTAAAGTCAATATAAAAATGACCAATTAGCCGGTGTTAATTACTCAGAAAATATTCTCTAATGTTAGTCACATGACTTCCGCATCTCTGAGCGAGACTGTCGATTCCCATGACAAAGAATTCGGATTGCTGCAGCTCAAGGAATGTCTCAACGTGTGTCTTTACTGCTTCTGGTGCGCTGAACTTCTTTCCCTGTAGATTGTCCTACAGACATCTGAATAGGTGATACCAATCGAAGCTTGCTATTCAGCGGAGGCTGGGTACCCTCACATGCGAACTCATCGCGTTGTTTGCTTCTATACGAGACTGTTTCTTTTGAAGGGTCACAAAACTCATTCGAGCTGATCACAGTGGACGAAATGGGTTGACGGTAGTGACCCGTGACTACCCCCGCGATCCCACCAAAACACGGAACAAAAGCTTGCGCGGATGGGTAAAAAAGACAAGGTGGAGTTCGGCCTAAGCGGTCTTTCTCGTGCGCTTTGCGCAAACGGTTTTTAAAGATGGTTGTTTCTCACTACTTCCATGGTGCGTCCATACAAATCGAAGAGGCACACATGGGCCATTTTGCAAGCCTTTACATCTAATAGAACTGTACGGACGAGTGAAGATATGTAAGAGCTAAACCCTCGTGTGCATCCCAAGCTGCCTACGTCGGTATTTGGGAGTGCCGAAGCCAGCATAGCACATTTTTCCACTGAGAGCTAATTGACCATACGCCAATCTAAGGTAATGTTTTGTCCAAAATATTTTTAGCCCTCTGCATGTATCGTGTTTCCTTCGCTCTTGTTACAGGTCGGACCATCTAGCATCGGCAAATAGCGAGAGATATCCTGTCAACCATGTCATCGTTTCTAAGCTGGCAATTGTAAGAATTCACAGATCATAATCCGCCTGGTCGAACGGTTTATAAAAATCGAAACAAATGCAGTGAACATGCTCTTTTCTTTCACGACGAAATCCCCCGGTATGTGTTATCTGACATGCATCTGCCTTTGTCAATTCAAGCTAAGACTGACTGATTAAATAAACTGCTTCTATAAGTTCATTGTCTACTTGTTCAAGGATAATGTAGCAAACGGCTGATATCTACAAGGAAGCGAAGCGGCCATACAGGACACAGCTAATGTCATCACATTTATTTCACTCATATTGAGTATGCGGATAACATTGTTACTTATACTGTCGTCAGATGCTCTCAGCATGTTATTCGAGGGAGGCAATGCAGAATTCTCATTGCGACGGCAAGGCAGGCAGACGCATGATACTTCATGCATGTTTGAGGGCACAGTTGAGAGAGGCACTCCCTGCTCGAACAGACTAAGCAATTATAGGCATGGACTATGTGTCTAGCGTAGACGTGGCGATTGTCATATGCAAGACCAGACCAGAGGTAAGAGGCGCGGAAAACAGCCAGGTCTCCAATCTCTCGTCGAGCTTGCTCAACTTTATCTTCCCATTTCGAGACAAAACTTTCGAATGGTGCTGTACACGGCGTCTTCTACCTTAATCGAATAATCTCAACAGTCGGTGTACAGCCTGACATTAGGTACACAAAGCGGTCTCTCAACTCCAAATTTTGCCCAAGTAAACTGGCCCCATACATCAGTCTTGGAATCAGGACTATACATCAGCCTTCGAATAATCTTGACGTAAAAAAATGCCACTACCGTCTGAACCGACAGTCGCCGGACGTTGCCTACCTCTCCATAAAGAGAGACAAGGGCTGTACGCATTGTCTCGACGATGCGCACAGTAAAGGTCGTCCCAGTATAAATGAGCCGAAGCCCCAGGTACCGGAAAGAGTTGACGAATTTCGAGGATTGGCCGCCGCATCGTATAACGTCTTTGACAGCCAATTGACCTCCTCTCTTAAATTTCACAGTGTTGGTTTTCATAGCGTTTGCCCCTTTAAGAAAAGCAATACCTCTGCCAGAGAAGTGTAGCTCTGGCACCCAGGACGTAATGAGCTACCACTATATTCATCTGCGTACATCACAACTATAGAATTTTTCGATACTACTGTCGAATATGGCCCATTAAGCATCGGCAAGCAAAAGAATGAAGGAGAGACAGCTTAGTGAGTCCCCTTGCGGGCTCCCGCATTTTGCCTTACCCAAAAAACACATCCGGTTCACCCGGTACCAGTATGGTGTCCTCATCAAAGAAGCCCGGAATTACGCTCAGAAGCACCAACTCGTTCGTGTCGGAATGAGTTTACCAGAAAGCTCGAAGTGCTTTATCAAAGCCTTCGACAAATTGACTACAAATGGCCTCCGGGTTTTGCCACAGCCCGTCTGTCTCCGACTGAAGAACATGGATAGCATCACGCGTTCCCCGACCTTCTCCGGAAGCCGAATTGCTTCGGCGGAAGGGTCTGGTCGACCACCTACTCGATCCGCTTTCAAGGTTCATGCATGCTATTGAGCCCAAACATAATGTTACTTATTTTAGAAAATTTACCAAAACCAAGGCTGCTTACGACGCCCGTTATTAGCCTTAGTCAGCTGTTAGCATTCTATTCTAAAAGGCAATATTTAAATGATCCACGGAGCCATACATTGTTTAAACAATTCGTTAAATATCTCCACTTGGAAAACGAATGGCATGTTAATATCTGGCTAAAGTTAACTAAGACAATCTCCAACCAGCCGTAAATATGGTTAAATATGTCGCTCGCTTATTTGAAAAAAGAAGCACTATAGGTCAGTTGGGGCTCATGAACTTGTATTACTCTTGAAAATAGAACACCTAAAAGCTTAGCTGAATACTATAAATATATATATATATATATATATATATATATATATATATATATATATATATATATATATGCATTGCCTCATATCGATAAAGTACGTTGCAATTTAAAATTAAATTATATATATAATTTTATATGTATATGTTTATAATTTTACCCATCCTGGGTGTTAATAAACCATAATAATAATATATAATTTTATTTTAAATTAGGACGTATTTTATCAATATGATGCAATGTAAATATCCACCGCATTTGTATTAAGATGTCTGACAGTAGTCGTGGAAGTGCTGTTTAAGGAGTTTAGAATATATAGGGTGCATGTAGTACGAGTAGGAACAAATGCGAATAATCTGCGTATTAGGTGTTCATATACTTACATATAGTACAAATATATGGATTCGAATCTTCAATCACCCGTTTTTCAAGATACGTTATTAACCGCTAAAGTAGGTTAAAGTGGAGAGGTTTATTTAATAGACTGGCTTCTTAGATTCACTGAGATAGGCTCACCAGTACTTGCTCAGTAGAGAACGTCGGATCCAATCCTACGGCTCATTCGAGCAGACTCACTAATGATCGTGAAACAGCTTTTCAGCATAAACACTCTCACCCCGTAGATTTTGCTGTATAAACCGTCAAACAATTACTACAACAGGGAGAAAGTCACAAGGTGTTAAACGATGGTCTATCCAAATCTAACCGCTATTTAATTAATTAAGTTAGTACCACCACCCGCATTCGATGACTATTATAGCCTTAACGGGCGGACATTGAGACGTTCGCTCAGATAAAACGTCTTTGCTGAACACTGGTGCGAAAATAGTTTTTCCTTTTAATATTGTTTAGAATAGAGTGTGTGATTAACTCATTTATTACGGTTCAAATGTAGTCGTTACTCAGATCTCAGAACAAAGTTATTCCCACAAACACGTGTGTGAAAGTGTGATCTAATATTGTCTATTACGATAGAGCTTGGGAAAGAAGCTCACATGGGCCCATGTAGCCTAATAACGGACGTAGTGAAGACATCGGGGATATTACGGACTATGATTATGTAATAATAGCAAGACTACGTGACATACTCGACCCAACTGTGCACTTGTCAGGGTATCGAGTCTTAAATGAGCCAGGCATTTCCATGTGTAATGCCTTAACGAAGCAATGCATTTGTAATCGTGCTGCTTTTCATTGCTCTTCAGTGCAATTTTTCTAGCGACTTTTAATTAGAGCGACAGCTAGATTGAACCATTTACCTGCAGATCAGCCCTACGGTGCACAGCTGCAAGAATTGCCACTGCCACAAACAAAAAAACAAAAGTACAGGCAGTGATCTCGCCTCGCCCGGTCAGAGTGGCTGTGAAAGTAATGCGAAAGCTTCTGTAAGAGCCACTCGCATTTTCTTGAATTCGAATAGCCTGAAATGTACTGGCCAACAGGTTTGGAAATAAAAGAATGATCCAAAAAGTTTGTCCATGATTCGGCAGTGTTTCAGCAGATTTCAGCAAAAAAGGTGGACTAGCAATGCGTTGGAATGCGAAGTTGGTACCATTGAGGATCTCAGGCAACTTGCCGACTCGCCGACTCGAACCATATAGAAGCGTCAGTATAATTTGCTAATGCGATATAAATTCCACAGACGTTATGCCGGGTTAAAGATGCTGCAAGTGCCCTCAGCAAAGCGACGAGTCCTGGTCTACTAAAAAGCTCACTAACCAACACATACTAGACATGTATAATGGCAGGAAGTTTGTAAGAGAGCTCTCAGGAGGTCTTCGGCCCTGCCTTCGTCTTCTATGCTGAACCTAAACACGTTTCGCATGGAAATTGCGTTAAGAATAGTTGTTCCTGTGTGCGAGCGGTGTTCTTGTGTAAATTATAGTGTAGAAGCAGCTCATGCCTACGGCGTTCACCCGTAAAAGTAGGTTCTCCAAGCGTACAGACGCCAATAGCGTAATAAAAAAAAGGCTTTTGGAGGAGGCGGTATTCCATCGGACGTCCGAAATAAGAGGTCTGGTGAAAATGAACGTATGGAGTAATTATTCCGTCATGGTTACGTGGGAAGTGTTTCGCCTATGACGAGACAGTCTCATGAGCGGCTGCCGACTCGTACTTGCATAAGCATTGGAGACCGATCAGCAGAGTTCTCACGGATCTGCAGACGATCAAGCAGGGGCCTAATTCCCAAGACAGATGATGTATTTGGCTATCTTTGGTGGAGAGAAGCTGCACACATACTTGGCGATATAGAAGAAATGATCTTAAAAACCGGAAGGGACTTCGTTGTGCATGTTCATACGTCGCAATTGGTCCTGCGAGTTGAACATCGAATTAATTGGAATAATAAGGTTTGATTCACGCAAAAATTGGTGGCTTGTAGACTGCTTGCTAAAACCAAACGAGTTACTGCGTAGCCGATATTGTATGTAATTATGATAAAATGATATTATATCTGTATTAAAGCAAAAAGTTATTTGTGCTAAATTAGCTTGTGGCTAAAGAAAAGAGTAGCCCCAGCTGAACTGTTCAGTTTATTGAGGTACATTTACTTTACAATTTATAAGGACGTCGTGGATTAGATACTACTGTAATAGTACAGCGCGTTTTTATTCAGTATGTCAGTATGAACTGAACTGCGCGTGAGAAATCCACAAAACGTATAGATCGTTAAAACCGTTGACTTTCTGAGTTGCTGCTGTACATATATATGTTGAAGCGAACTAGAATGTTGATTATTGTTCTTATAATCAATATTCTAGTTTGCTTATCTAGTTTGCTCTGTGAACTACAGTTTATGTGGTGGCTCCCACCCTGGGAAAGCTTTTTGATGCGTAGACACTTCGATGGTCAACACGATCCGCTTCTTGCGTTCTATACAACGATGATAGAACTGATGACGAATGCTTTAAACACGTTGACGACTATCAACAACACCAGACCTACGTAGTTCTTAGAACTATCCACTAGACAATCTTCTGCACAAGCCAAAGCACAGTCAATTTCTATGTCTCTCTTTCTTACTGCCTTTCCGAATACGTCAGAATTGTCGAGCGACTAGCATTAAAAACACATCTTTAAGGAGGATGCTTTTAATTATCGGGAGGCAGTACCGACGTACTGCCAACCGACGAATGAAGGAGAGAAAAATACTTCTACAACTTCACTGCATTGGCATCGGCAACATATCGATCGACCACAACGATTTATATACTGAGCTATCATTGTACATCGGAGCATAAAGGAAAGAAAGACAACAACAACAACAACAACAACGTCAGAAAATTGTCTAATCTGGCCTGCTCTAGCTGCCGTACTGTAACTATGATAAGGATCCTACAACGGCTGCAACTGCGCGCAGGTTTTTGGCCGCTTTTCATCATCCGACATCCTGGCTGCGTTCATTCATTCAGCAGGAAATGTACGTCTGTCTCATTGCTAATGCTTGCTCTGCGCAGGTCGACGCAGTTCTTCCTCTCGACTCCTTTCGCGTCTTCATGTCATTTCGAGGAATCTTTCACCCCCGGCCTTCCATCGCCTTCCGCCCCCCCCACTTTGTTCGTCCTCCAACTTTTCCTCTCCTACTCCACCTCCTCCTCACACCGAGGGCGTTTGAGGTACTCTCATTGATCCTCGCTGCTTTTCTTCGGTTTGGTCATTTTTTCGTTTCGCCTTTTCTTTCTCGTTCTGTGTCTCGTTTTGCTATCGTATCGCTCTTCTTCTTTTCTCGCTACTATTATGGTGAAAGAGTTCAATACTAGGTGCGAAGGCATCAACAGCAACAGAGAGATAATAATAACGACAACGACACAAACAATAGCAACGGCATGACGAGCAACAGTAATCCCAACAGCAGCTGCAGCAGCAGCAACAACAACAGCAATAATGAAAACAAAACAGCAACAAAAACAACAACAACACTAACACAGGAACAACAACAGCAACAGAAGCAACAACATACTACGGTCAACAACATGACGGTCAATGAATGAGTCATAGGTCATAATCAATCATCGGGGGGGTGCTGAAACCACCAGTCCACAGCACCACGGTAACCGACGGTACCAGCGTATAAGCAGAGTGGTGATCGCATCACTCACCATCAATCACCACCGCCTTTCAACTTCAAACGGCAATGGCTGTGGTGAGGTGAGGTGAACTGACGGGAGCTGACCACGCTAAACATGATCGCCTCTATGGCCGCCGGCCTCGCCATTGTCGCTGTCCTCGCACCGAGGAAGCCGGGCGGCCCAACCAGCCCGCCCCACCGTTACGGCACTATGGTACTACTGTAACTAGTACCAACCATAATCGCCAATCATCCCCGACGCATTCGCCCCACACCAGCAGCAGCGGCACCAGTATCCATAGCACCAGCAGACCTTTGAGGATTGCCTGCCTTCTTCCCGCAAGGCACGCCTGGCTTACTATGGCGAACTGAGCGTCGTAGAGAGGGAGCGACAGTTCCGTCGTCATCGCTATACATTGAGTTGTTGCTGTTGTTGCTGCCAGCGCTGTCGCTTCTTCTTCTATTACTGCTACTACTACTACTACTACTACTACGAATACTACTACTCCAACAGCGACTGGGTGAGTGAGTGAGGCGAGCGGCTAACTGACTGACAGCCGGACGTACAGATGTCTCCTCGGAGACATCAAGAAGCGCAACACAGCGGAGCGGCGCGGTTGGCGAGCGGCAACCATCATCAACAACAACATTGACGACGACGACGCCGCTCGGTCTGGTCGGTATACTCCGTCAGCCGCACCGCATTCACTCACTCCTCCGGCCATTAAAGCTGGAGCGACAGCCCGCAACAGACACCAGGCATCAACCATCACAATCGTATCGTCCCCAGCCCACCGACAACAACAACAACAACATCGACAACAATATCATCGGCAACAACAACAACAGCGACAACAACAATCGCGACAACAACAATCGCGACACCAACAACAACAACAACAACAACAGCAGCAGCAACAACAGCAACAACAACAACAGTAGCAGCTTCAACAACAACAATAACAGCAACAACAACACCAGTAACGCCTTCTCTAGAGACAGTGGCGGCAGTGGCGCCACCATCCACCATAACCACAACCACCAGCACCACCACCACGACCGGCCCTTAAAGAACCCGGACCCCATAACGTCGCCGACAGATCTCACTTGATCAAGTCGACGACGCCTGTTCGCGTTGTTCGTGTAGCATTCGAGTCGTATTGAACAAAGACAAGAGTGTATGTAGCCTCTAGTGTGAGGCTAGCTCATTGCAACTTTGCTGGAGTGCAGCCCACCTCTGCCTCCACCAGAAGCAGCAGCAGCAGCGGGACCAATCAATATAAACTGCCGGAGGATTGCCGCTGCCGCATAGTTGTTCTTCTTGTTGTTGGTGCGCTCACAGAAACGCCCGCCCGTCAAAGGTGAGTCAGTGTATTTCATCGTTTTCCTGTGTGTGTACGTATGTATGTATCTATTATGCATTTGTTATTGCGGTTGTACTGTCGTTGGTACTGGAGTAGAGAAGACAACGACGACCACAAGAACAACAACAACAGCAAAAAACAAAAATAAGAGGAAGATGAACAACAACAGCAGTCACGGCAACAACAATAGCAACAACAACAACAACAACAACAACAACTGCTACTTCTACGCATGAGCGACAACAGACATTTCCACTAAGGTCATCAACACCACCACCACCACCACAACAACAATGACAATAATCAATCAGTCATCTTCATGAAGTTCATGAAGCCAAGGCACCACTATGAATGATTTGAAAAACAACGATTCTTGTATACTAGAATTTACTGCTGGTTTTATCGTTGTTACACTACCATTACGGCTAAAGGCCGTAAATGCGGTCGTTACTGATGGACGTCAATATGAGCGAGGAGACGATTAAATATGTTGTTTTCTGCGCGGTTTTCTGCTTGATTCGCATGTCAATGAATGATCCCCATCGACAATACAAAACAGCAACAACAGGAGCAATAACAACATCAACGCAAAATTATAATAGTAACAACCATCGCAATCGCAATATACTTCACCTTTTCTTTTACTGAGACATATGTGATTCATTGTTGCTCTTGATTTGAGTATTGAAACGTACTTCATTTGCATTGAAATTTAGCTGCTCGAGTTCTGGTCTACTTCCCATAGTCGACTTAGGCCCTATTCTATCTTTGCTCAGTTTAAAACCCTGAAATGATCTTACCGAGAAATAGTCTGCTCTGCACTATCAAACAGGTGTGTTCAGAGTATGAGCCATGTATGAGGCAGACGATATTCGAGAGATCTTCCCTCTCTCCTTCATCTTTTCCTGATTCTTCATTTATTCATCCAGGCTAGTATCGCGCTTGACTAAAATGTGGTCCGCCCACAAGAATGCGATGTACGCACTCTAACTACGTTGATTAGTCAAGGGTTAACACAGCGAACCTGTGTAAGCAACATGGAATGTTGCTAGTCGAGTTCAAAGGACGCATGATATCCCTCAAGCGGTGAACAGCACAGCATACAATGAGACAAGCGCGCTCTTTCTCCAACCAGAGAGCGACGGACTCTGCAGGTCTAGTCAATCAGTATCCGGTGTCAACTGACATTCAATGTCGACTGCCTCGGTAGCAGAGATAGCTAGCAGAGACAGGACATGATGAGATATCATCCCGTTTTTCACTTTGGCTGGCCTTGGCCAGCCTGGCATTCCTGACACGCAACTTCTGACAGTTGTAGTCGTAGTAGTAATAGTAGTAGTAGTAGTAGTCGGGTCGAGCCCGGTGGCGTGCTGCGTTCGTCTGCGCTTCGTGACTGCAGGAGACACATGGGGGTGCACGGGTTCGAGCCCCACCGTTGCACATTTGTCTTATGGGGCATGTCCGTCTATGAACAGCAATGCGAAAAGCAGTCCCGTATACGTTATCTTCTTGGCTGAGGGTTCAACCCGAAAATTTTACTACACCGTGGCGAGTGGGCGCTCCATTCTCCATTCGAGCAAAAACACCTACCACCGGTTACCGGTTGTGGCACTAACAAACCCACACATACTACAACAATGCCGTTGTCGTCATCAGCAGCAGAAGCAGCTCGCGTAGATAGATCCGTCGCGTCTGAAGAGTTTGGGACAGAAGTTTTGATGATTGCCGCAAAGCCGGCAGGTTTCGGCATCAGTTCCATCAACTCCAGTTGTGTAAGTCCATTTCTCGTAGCGAGGATAGGACGCATGCTGCTGCTGCTGCCGATTTTGCTCACAGAAATACGCTTAGTATCACGCGACGGACGTCGGCACATATGTGTGGCGTTTTCCTGCTCAGTGTGGCATGGACGCTGAGGAGCTTCGAAGAAAAGAATAGCGTATTCATGAATAATCGTTTCTATATATATATGTATATATATACACAATTCGCAAGTGATCTCTATTAACACGATGTTCGAGTCATATATATATATATATATATATATATATATATATATGACATTCACATCTTGTTTCATGGAATAGTTTACTAAATAAAAAAGAAAGCTTAAGTGGGGGTGCGATTACCCTTAGCGTGTTCAAACAGCCGACGCCCAGGCGGCCAGTAATCAGCTGAGCGATTACAGCTCGAGACAGGTTGCTGTACAAGTATCTGGGAAAAAACATCGATGTGCGAACGTATATGGATAGGGTCGTCCATATTGTAAGGCTATCATAAAGAGCTTGTCATTTTATATGCCTATTTCGGGCGATACATCTGAACGTTTTATGCCTATCTCTCTCTCGGTGACAGCAAGCATACTCATAGCAGGAACCAGAAACAAAATCATTCTCAGAACTTCCACGGATTGCGTATTCATAAATAGATGGGGATGGCGGACAGAATGATGGCTGGGGATACAGCGAATGACGATGTTCTTCTGAAAAAAGCTGGTAGTCGACAGAGGTATCAAAACCGTGGACTATTTCCACAACCAGATTGGGTGTAAAATGAGCAATAGTTTGATTTCAATATCACCACAGGCTCGTTCATGATACCCTGATACTATATATATATATATATATATATATATATATATATATAACTCGCGTATACTTCAACGGACAAAACGTACGCCCCCCCGCTAGATGGGACTGAGTTCAGTGGATTAGCCGAAGTAGTATCGAGAGTCTAACTTGGTCTTTGTACCAGTTCAAGTGAAGAAAAAAAAAACGTGTTTCACTTGTTGCAGTGCCTTGAGGGAAGACACTCTGTGTTCATTACAGGTCCCGAACCGGCATAAGCCAAATATGTGTATGTATACGCATGTAAAACACGATGATTTCTTGATGTACAAACTCACACGCGGAACGTGTAGATGCGATGCACGCTACTCACACGTGTCAGGTACGCAACGCTGTCGAACATATGACTTGCTTGTATGCAGAATAGTGATTAACCCGAGTTAAAAGGCCTTTATATAAATACATACGCACGCGCATATAAATAAAGTGAGAGAGAAACAAAGAAAGAAGCAAGCAGGCTGCGGTCCGTTTGATTAGCAAAGTATATTCACGTGCACAAGAAATGCAACTGCTGCTGCATTTTAAACTATGTATTTGCTTGCAAACCACGAAAAGAGCTATTTTAATATTGCCTATAATCGACTAACGACCGTTCGTCATTTGCATGACAATCATTTGTCTTCCGGCGAGTCAACAAGCAGTTATTGGTCCTTTGTTTCCCAAGTAGAACTTAATACTTAATTCTAGGATCAACATACTTAGACGCAGCTATTGATTTATGGGAGGAGTTCTTATAATTGTTGTCGATATGCGAGAAGCCTACAAGGAGAATCACAACAAAAGCGGCGGCAACTATATATATATATATATATATATTTGCATTATGACTCTTTATCAATTTATTTACCGCATATTCGGACCTGGGTGTGTAAGCGGCAGTTTTCCCTTACCGTTAATTACTTACGTAAAATGTAAGTACGTAAGTAATTACCGTACCTTAAAATACCTCCTCCGTCCATTGGAGGAGAAGGGGCGGGCCTCGAGCTCGTTTGCAGGAGAATTTTTGCGCGCGAGAAGATTTGCAGAGAGAAAAGTTTTTTTTATTTTTCTATTCAAAGATGGGTAAATCGAGAGGAGACGAAAAAAGTGGTTTGTAAGTAAGGGAGTTAGATTGTTTGAGTGCTCGGAATGCGTTTCTTGCCAGCGTAGTTTTGTGTTCGGTGGGGTTCAGGTGACGAGGCGAGGTGTTTTCAAGCTTGCGCATAATGTCAATCATCTGCAAGTGGACCCCGAGAGAGAAT
>QVRM01000169.1:0-79304 GCA_003439945.1 Dermanyssus gallinae | reverse complement strand
GTGGCGATAGTCACTTATATTTGGGGGGACTGTACATCCGTGGCGTTCTTCTAGCCACCTTTTCGACCCGTTCGCTTCTGTCTGATCAGCAATCAGGTCGTTTGCAAAAAGGTCAATTAAGCAACAAGCCGACGGTCAGTCAAATAATCGACCGATCACCCAACGAGAATCACGACCTCTGTTTCTAAAACAAACAGATCTTTATTCCTACTCGTTCGTGTATTCAAGTATAAAGCCGAGGGAATCACAAGTATTCCTACTGAGTTACCTTTTGGGTTGACCCTCAGCCAACATTAATGTCCACGGAACCGCCCTCGCATTGCTTCATACGACGCACCCTAATTAAGAAAAATGTGGCGCAACGGTGAGAATCGAACTCGAGCGTCTCCTTGGGCCAGACGCACGCAAATGCACCACGCCACCGGGCTCAACATCCCTTGTAAGTTGACTGGCAGTTAGATTACTCTCCTCCATGCCCCACTGCTGCTCATTATGCGTTGTTTAGCATAGCCTTAGCAGGAACAAGCTACCCGCCTTGGTAACGAGAGTGAGTTTGAGGCTATTATGCGATCTGGCCTTTTTCGAATGGGAACAGCTAAAACTTGATCCACTGCGGCTAACGTTCCTACCTTTGTCACGTTGCCGAACTGTTCTAGTCATCGAGCCTTTTTGTCGGTTTCGTATTAGGTTAAAGACTGAATCGAATGTGTGCCAACTTGTGTCAAGGGTGGATCCCATAAACTGCTTTGCTGGGCCAGGGAATTCGGACGCTGTAAGTCGACGCTATACGTTACGCTACGGACGCGCAATCCTAGAAGCCGAATGCCGCGCCAAAGTTTTCTGAGAAATCAAAGCAAGGAGAGAAATCAAAGCTTACGGCCTACTGGAAACTGGAGCTTCTGTACGTAGTTTAACCACAAAAAAGAAACAAGTGAGGTTGCGCCACATTTTCTGTGTAGTTCTGGGCACAAAGACTTCGGCCATCACAAATGACAAGAACCAATCGGGCTCGCATATCTACCTACAACAAAAGCTGCGCACTGAAGTTCGGTGCGGTAATGAGGCGTTGTCACCAGCTCAGGACCCTGATGGACAGCCTGCTCACGGCAACGGTTTTTTAGCAAGCACAGGGGGGTGCAATATTCACGCCGACGGATCGGCGACTCATTTTATTAACGAAGTCAGCGCCAGCAGCAACAATAACAACAATAATAGCGGAATCGTAACATCATCACTTATCTAGTGTAGGTGTTATCCGCCTAGAAAACAACAAGACGCAGACCAGTCTGTCTGAGGCACAATCGCAGACTCATTCTCCGCTTGGTTGAGCACGTAACTGTATCGCTGCGTGTTTGCAGTCTTCATTGTCTGCCCGTCCTAACGGTATGTTTCTCTTTCTCTCCCTCTCTCTCTCTCTCTCTCTCTCTATATATATATATATATAGTTCTTTCTGACTGCGTCTGTATACAGCTACAAAAAGCTACTATTAGTTAGGCGACACAACAACCAGTCAGTCGACAAGTATATAGTGGAAGCGGGAAAAGACAGAACAAGAGTGCGCGAATGAAACAAGCACATACAGACTCATGCTAAACTAAGAGCTGCGTAGGAGAAGAAGACGAATCGAGTGTTTTCCCGCGTCTTGCGGCGCACGTGTATGATACGCCAGACAAATGCAACAACAACGACGACAGCCATGACATTGATTGTGATGTCGGCGATGATGATGATTATGATGGTGTTTTTGTTGCTGCTGTTGTTGGTGCAGTTGTTGTTGAGTTTCTTTTACTGCTACTGCTATGTTGTTGTTGTTGTTGTTGTGGTTGTTGTTGCTGTTGTTGTTGTTGTTGTTGTTGTTGTTGTTGCGTCGATCATGAAGTTCCTGTACTCCGGCTAGCGACGTGCCCAGACGATGACATCCACGCATGCCACGATACGTCCTCGCGTAGGTTTTGTTTTGTCTAGGTCTACTGCTGTTGTTGTTGTTGTTAGGGCTGGTCGTCGTCGTCGTTGTGTGGTAATATCGCAGTGAAATTGCTGGTCAGACTAGTCAACGGGACAACATGTTTTGTGTCGCTCATTATGCGTCAGCCAGACAGATAACCAGAGGGAGGAGAGGGAGGGGGAGCTAAAGAGAAATAAAATGAGTAAGAAGGAGAGAGAATGCAAAGGAGAGAGAGGAAGAGACGGGGTGGGGGAGAGATAAAAAGCCTACAGAAGCCACTCAGAGACGTAGAGATCAGGTTGGGTAGCATAGCAGATCAGACGCGCTAGACGTCTGGCAAGAACGCAGGTCGTCGGACACATTGACACACGGTCGATCGGTCAACATGCGACGGCCACGATACGAAATAGCAAACCTGTTTTTATACACTGGTGCCAAGTAGTAGTAGTAGTAGTAGTGTCGAGCCCGGTGGCGTGGTGGCTTAAGTCTGCGCCTCGCGACTGGAGGAGACACATAGGTGCGCGGGTTCGAGCCCCACCGTTGCACATTTGTATTTATGGGGGTCCGTCTATGAAGCAATGTGAAAAACAGTTCCGTGGACGTTAAATCTTGGCTGAGGGTCAGCCCGAAAACTTTACATTAGTAGTAGTAGTAGTAGTAGTGGCAGTCGGTTAGTTGTCTGTTAAATCGATGATCGTGATCGTTGTTCTAACAGTAGTAGCTAGAACAACAGCGACAACATTAATAGGAACGGCAACAACATATCATCCACAACACATACACCGGTACAAATGCTGGCCACTTCAGTTCAATTTGAAGCTTACGGACGGCAGCAGCGACACGCACAGCATGTCTCGGCAGGGTACCTTATGTAAGTAAAGTTGTATTATACATACTTATGCATATGATGTGTATATGTATATAATATATATATATATATATATATATATATATATATATATATATATATATATACAAGCGCCCTGATACAGGCGTCGCTTCAAATCGTCTATTTACATGCGACGTTTGGTTACGATGTAGCAATATATCACAGATAATCGTCACTAATTGTTGCCACGCAATATTCCGCTACGTAAAAAAATGGCCACAACAGCAGCAAAACAATGACCACTACAGCAACAATAGCAAACAACAACAACAACAACAGCAGCAAACAACTACAATAACGACAACAACTTGGCATCATCCAACGGGAGAAATAGAAAAGAGGAAAGATAGAAACCGATCGACAGAACACAAGCTAAACAGAAACGAGAAAGTGAGAACGGGCAAGACAATGAAAAATGTTGAAAGACAGGGAAGAGATAAATAAAATGGAGAAGATGTGCAGGAAAGGAGGAAGAGGCTGGAAAAAAACAGCATCGCTGATCAGGCCGTTTTCAACGCATTAGGCTGGTTGTTCGATGCTTGTTAGCTGACAGCTACTGCGAGCGCCTTGACGACGGATATATATATATATATATATATATTTAGGGTTCTTGTCTGAGTCACCACTTTAGCCTGCCTCAATTCGCCGGCCCTGGTAATGCTAAAGTCGCTATGATAGACGCATTGCAATGGTGCTGCATATTTAGTGGTAACGTCATCGATGAGTACAGTGCGCTGAGTCACTCATGTATGATACGGTATTCACGCTTCGTTCAGTAATGGACGCGTATCGCAAGAACAGAAGCGAATGCATATCATACTTGAAAACGTCACAAGTGACGTTGATAACATGAATACCATATTAATTGCAATCATCGAATTTCAACAACGGAGAAGTTACGTCACGAAGGTGTGAGCACCTATTGCGTAGCCTAATGCTGCTGACATTGGCCCAAGCAGAGCTGTTGTCGATTTGACAGACTTTGTAGACCGGCAGACAGATAGGAGGGCAGACAGAGCAATAAATAACATAGTGCACAGCAAACAGCGAACAGAAATAAACATCTGTTCAGCGGCTTAGAATACCAAGATCACCGTATGATCTTGGGAAGAGACGACACGGAATTTGAGACACGTGGACTGATACGTGAAGGGTCTTGCTAAGATTCCGAGCGTAACAGTGCGAGAACCTGCCCGCTCATACGGGCGGGTTGAGTGCACGTGTGCGCCAAGATCTCTAGATCTCTAGTCACACAGCGATAATGCTGTCGGCCGACGAATGGCGTACTGATATGAGTACAAGCGTCCGCGGCGAGAGATTGCCTCGGGATTGCAAAAACCTTGAATAAGCATTCAAAGGTGTGCAAAATGGTAATTCAACAAGGGCAGCAGCAAACATAACAATAGCGAGTAGCGTCTAGCAACAATATCCTAGCGGTCGTTGCTGTGATAATGGGCGTAGTATTTGTGGGTCGATAATCAATATTAGTAGTTGTTGTAGTATATGTTGTTGGTGCTGCTGCTTTTATACCATTAAACAGTCCGTGGCGTAATCGCTTAATGTCTGTAGGGTCGCGCACAACTTTCATACGGTCGGCCGGGAGCAGGACAGCGTCATAAATAACACATTTCTTCATAAGAAGCTGCTTCTTTTCCTGTTTTTTTTCGTGGGTCTCTTACGGCCCAAGACACCAACAATCGACCACGAATTGTCATAGGCGTAGCTGACAGAGACATCAATGAAAAGATCAGCAGCAACAGAAGAAGCAGCCGTGGCATCAAAGAGCCGAGACGAGGACCTAGCTCTCTATGATGATAAGACCACCTCTCGATCTCTCCTCGTTTGACCCGACGACATCGAGCAGCAAAGAAATCAGAGATGGGCCTCCCAATGGCTGGAGTGGCGCGAAACTAGTTCCATTGCCAAGACGACCCTTTTTTGCTCTTTCTCTCTCTCTCTCTCTCTCTCGATCTATTTCTTGCTACCTCTCCCTACCTGTCGTTCTCTGCCTGCCTTTCAGCGTAACTTGCCAGCTTTGCTTGTCTTTGTTTAGGCTCTGTGGCGTCTCTCATCGTAGTCTGTCTGTCTTTCTTCCTTTGGCTCGATCTTCTCTGGCGTCTGCTGGAGACGCATGGTCGAGCATTAGGCCTCTAGGTCTGCCACACTCGCCTGGCACTCTGCCGCCTCACCCTCGCATTCTCCCTGCGCGTACGGAGACGGAGACAAGAGCGGCCCGCCCAGAGCTGGGTTAGGTTCGAATCAAGCATGAACCACGAAGGCAGTTGGAAGGCTGCGCCACAGGCTGCGACCCCGGATAGACAGACCCCTACGGACAAATAGCCAGCCAAAAGCAAAACGCCCCGTAGGGAGACCAGCCACGAGAGACGACACTTAAAAGGCGGCGATAATTGTGTCCACACATAGCTCCGGAGCACGGCGGCGGCGGCAGCAGCGGCGGCGGAGACTGCTACAGCAGCCGAGCGTGTGGAGACTTGCTTTTCCAGCTTCCCGCTTTGGGCACAACGACCTACTACGTCTTTGCAGGGGCCGATGACCATCTTTGGTCATAGCGATCAGCTCAATGTTCTCTTCTCTCTCTCTCGTGTCCTATGCTGGGTCGGACCAACCAACCAACCGACCGCCGACCGAGCGACGTTGATTACATAAGTACATTTTTGGGCTTCTGCCCGGCCACTCACTACGCATCGGCTGCCAGCCGATGCGTAGTTGAACTAAACTATGATTGGCCCGAGCTGTACGAAATGTGTCGAAATCTTATCGTCTATTGGATAAGTGAGCCATATACGTATACAGCTGTGGGGGCCGTTTTACGATTATCATGGCTTATTTATATAGCTTTATCTGTGAAAGTTTATTTTTCGTATATTACAATATGCACGTGGGGCACATATTATGGAAGGTTAGCTATGCCAATGGGCCTAGCGGGTGTTTTATTATCATATAGCTTTATTATGTGAGGAACATTTTATAAATAAATGTATATATATATATATATATATATATATAAAGAAGGTTGCATGTTCTGCAGATACTAAGAATAAACACTGGAATCGTGGATAGATTCTGTGCCTCTCGGTTCAAAGCACCTGTTTCAGCTGCATAGCGCACCCGCTCATACCGGCCGTTTAGTGTAAGGCTGGCTGGCGAAGCATGTTCTGGGATAAACTCTCTTGACCGCATCTAGCAGTCCACACTTAAGTTATCTAGATGACTAAGCGTGGGGCCTTAAGCGCGAGTCAAACCCAACTCGACCTAACAACACAAACTTGCTCAGTACCTCTATTCAGCGGACATTTGCAAGCTTTAATAAGCAGGTTTTGCAAGAACCATAATTACGGTTTAGGCTACAGATTGAAGCAACCAATAAAGCAAACGGCGGTTACGTTGTACAAATACGTCCGTTAGGTATGTCCCTACTGACACGTGCGAAAGATGTCATTTAAATGTTCGTTTGGATACAGCATTTAAACTAGGTGACATCAGTTATTTCCAATTTAGCCATTTTTTACTGTGACGCTATTTCTGCTGCTGTGATTTGGCAGAGAATCTTTCAAACAGCTTGACGACAGAGTCGAACTGATGCCACTACTAAAAATCGATTCCTATTTGACATAACATCGCATTGCCTTAATCTGCATACAAGTTGACAACTAACACTTTCAAACAGGGTTTGAAGTTTACCCATAAACGAGTATATAGCCTCGTGTACTTCTATCTTGTTGAATAGTTTTCTTGTTTTAAAACTTAAACTCTTTGGTGGACAGAGTTTTCCACAAGGCACACAAATATATATGGCAGATACAGATTCTGGCATTAAGAAACAATGACCATGTTTCGACGCTATACACTCTATGTATAGCGAACGCTCATATACACATATAGTAATAACAAAGTATGTCCTACGAACTTTACGGCTACCCTTTGTTATAAAGGTATGCACGTCTTTAGTCCTTATTTGTTGATTTTCTTATTTCTTCTGTCTGACTTAAGCAGGTGACTTAAAGCCCAGATAATAATGGGTTGTATCCAGACGCAACACCTCTAGAGTATATTTCTCAAGATATCGGTATATGTTTTGACATAGGAAAGCTCGATAACAGGGTATTCGTAAAAGTGTGCTTGTTGAGGCGATTTGTCAGACTAGTTCTTGTGATTGTTCGCGATAATTCTCCCAAATCAGTAACGAAGATCACGCAGCGCAGTTTAACATTTATAGGTACTGACTGATTGCATGTTCGAAGACCCCAGTCAGCGGAGTGATTCCGGGTCAATGTCGGGCAAACTTAAGTTTGTCTCCCTAAGTTTTTCCGAACAATTTATTTGGATTATTGTGAAATCCGTAATTTTGCCGCCATACGCACAAGCGACAACGCATAAATGAGAAGACACGAATTTTACGGCACTAGTCAACTGATACCTAGACATGTACAGGTTACTAGATAAAACAATATTTTGCACTTACTAGAAGCGTCTAATGTGGGTACTGTTAGCAGTAGTAACAAGAAGTAAACTTGTTGCTTACTTTGTTGGAGTTAGAGAGACAGTTGAGACGACGAAGATGATTGGTGACGATTGTTCGATATGTTGTTTGGGCAGCACTGCGAGTTACGACAGCAGCGCGCAGTCCTTCCGTTCCGTAGGGCTGCGTTTCATTTGGCAGAAGATTGGTGTCTGGACACGGCGCGGTTTTTCACCAACTTTCCGCCGAAGATGTCCAAACATTCGCACATACACAGCAGATGATTGAGGATAAGATAGACAATATAATTAACTAACTATCAGCGTCGTCTACGTTACCGGATTAATTCGGCAGCAGCAACAACAACATCAACAACAACAACAACCAAAGCAATCAGCAGCAACAACAACAACAACAGCACTCCGTCGCGCATTAGCTCAGATACTGCGATGCGCGTTGCGTCATACGACCACAAGTGCCAGCAAGCATTCAGACAGCCATAGACTATGTAGATCGGCCAGATAGACATGGGACAGAGGACCCTATTCCTAACTCTCTCTCATGTATTTCTATGTTTTTGTTTGACTTTCTCTCCCAACCTCTCGGCGGCCCTATCCGTCTCTTTCTCGTTCGCTTTCGTTTTCCAATCTCTTCCATTCGTTTATTTTCTGTTTCTTTTCCTGTGCCTTATATTCCTGTCCCAATGGCCTCTATCCCTTGTTATCCCTATAGCTATCCGGCCTTTCTTAGTTTCTCTTTCTCAGGATGTCTTTTCAGGTTCAGCTCTCCCAAAACCGCGCGTCCCTTTTGTATGAATGTGTGTATATGTATGCATGTATGTATGTATGTATGACCTACTTGTTCTCCTACAGTGTCTTTCTGCGTTCGTTCTCTCTGCACGCTGCCCGCGTAGTCTGTACTCGGTCGTTATGACTTCTCTCAATGTTTTCCCTCGACCAGATTCTCTCTCTTCCTCTTCCTTTAGCGCGGTTTCTACCTCCCTTGTATCTCTCTCTCTCTCTCTCTCTCTCTCTCTCTCTATATATATATATCTCCTTCTTGAGAGCTGCCGGCTCTGGGTGCGGGTAAGGGAAGCTTATGCCAGACCTCTGATCTTACGATTAGGCGCACAACCTAATCATAGGCGACGATTACAAAAGACGCCATCTTTCTTCAAGACGGTAGTAGCGTAAGGTACCAAGGCAACGTCTAATGATGCCAGACTCTAGTAGTAGTAGTAGTAGTAGTAGTGTGTAGTATTAAGATTGCTGTCGCTCACCACCGCTACCAGCGGCGCCACTGACTGAACCAGTGGTGAGAGGCGGCTTGAGAATCGCGCGCTGAACTCAATGTAAGAAAGCAAAGTGATGGCTCATTGGCTCGACGGGTCGTGTTGTCAAGCTTGTCTTCCACACGCCTAGGCCAAATGTGAGCATGTCCTTCATCGTGGAAAAGGGGTTCCTCTACAGAGATAAACACGTGCAGATAGAGAGAGATTTGTTGGATTTAATTCAATCAACTAGTGATTGGTTGGCATACTATGCTTGGAAAAAATGCCGTATTTGTTTATATGTATATACGAGGGCGGATTATGAAATTCTGATACATATTTGTGAAAAACGAAGATTTATTCAGTCCTCCAAAGTGTTTTTGTTCTGTTTAAAATAGTTCCCGCCCGCTGCAGTGCACTTGTGCCACCTATTAACCCAAAATTTAAAACATTTTCTAAACCTGTCTTTCGGAATCGAGTTCAGTTGTTTCGGCGATTTTTTTATCGTCTCTCTATAGTCTCGAAACGTTGTATTTTCAATTATTTCATCTGCGGGAAGAGGAAAACTTGTACGGAGCCAAATCCGGCGAATAGGGATGTTGAAGAAATGTAGAAATCGACTGTTTCATCAATGATTTTTCAAACAGTAACGATTCGCGCTGTCGTAAAGAAGGATCCAAGAGTTGTTTGCTCAGAGTTCAGTCCTCTCGCGTCGGGCGTTCGCGCGCAATATTGTTAAACATTTGTAGTAGTATCGCTCATTGGGCGTAAAACCAACCAGAGGACTGTGACACCGTAGTTTCCCGACGGGCAGGCCGTACGTAGGCCGTCGTTAGCAGGCCTAATGGGACTTCATTCAGGACGGAGCGCCAGTGTACCGGGTAAGGACTCTGATCCCGGATATCAGGGCCTGGGTGTACCGGCCAGGTGGCGAGCTGACGTTTTACATGGCTCAGGTCGTTACCGGACACGGTGATCTCCAGTCATACTTGTTCAGAATTAGGAAAACCACGTCTCCACGAGATAGCTGTATTTTAAAAACACTCTCCCCATTCGGTCGTTTGAAGTTATGCTTACGCATCGATCGGTTGCTGGGATTGGGACATAACTGGTTTTTAGTGAGTTGGAGCCCCAAACTACCAGCCCACAGTTTCGGACGACTACCCTGCGGTAGTGTCCGCGTGTGCGTACCGCGTTTTCCAGATAGTTCTAAAAAATATTTCTACAAGCGTCCAGTTGCTGGAAATTTAACACTTTTGGAAAGAACTTTGCTACAAGTTGACCAGAAAATATCGGTCAAGACTGATACAACTAATTCATAAGACATTTCCAATTCCTCCACAATTTCGCTGATAGTAGTAAAGTTTTCGGGCTGACCCTCAGCCAAGATTTAACGCCCACGGAACTGTTTCTCACATTGCTTCATAGACGGCCCCCATAAATACAAATGTGCAACGGTGGAACTCGAACCCAAGCACCTACGTGTCTCCTCCGGTTGCGAGACGGAGACTTAGTCCACCACGCCACCGTGCCTTTACCGTGTCTTTAACAAAGACGCCCGGTGTCCATCACGCATTTTACCAGTTACCCCTATAAAAAAAAACATATATATATATATATATATATATATATATATATATATATACCGGGTGTACGCGAATCGCGCGCACGCCCTTGCGGGCACGAGCTGAAAAGAAATTTGATTGCTACAGGGGAAATTCAATCAAAAGCTGGAAAGTTTTAAGCGGAATTTTGTTATAGAACGAACGAGTAGAGTGACGACGGCTGAGTGGGTATAGACGTTGGTAGTGCCAGGAAAAAATAGTGCCGGGAATTCGTTGCATTCGTTACTTGGTAGATCCCAGAGAAACTAAAGTGCTACAAGGGTACTCTATAAGCAAATCGAATCCAACCTTACTAAACGGCCTTATTGCATCCGCACTTCTTTCCTTCGCACACTCAATACAAACAGTAAGTCAGGCGACTCTCTAAATATCGTATTTGCTAAATGTGTACAATACTATATATGTCGTATACATCATTTAGTGGGGCAGTTTAATTTTTTTTAAATAATACTTTCGACCTACATTTCACCTGCTGATACTATCAGGTGAAATGTGGATTGATAGTGTTAAGTACGAGTTCCGACGAAGACGGCTTTGAAGAAATAAGATTTTTTTATCTGCTTTATATTATCCGCAGAAGAACATTTTTAGTAAATCTGCCTTGAATCGCTAAAAGAGTTCGCTGTAAGCAATTATTTGCAAATGTCGAAGTTATGACAATTTTGACCCAACGAATAAATCGTGCCGTAGGTGCGCATTAATAGCCGCTTTCTTTTTCGCCTTCCATAACGGAACACTTGATAACGAAAAGTGCCTCATGGAAGTAAACATTAGGCAATTTTGAATAGTGTCTAATGCTTGGTTGATAATGACAAGTAAACTTATGTATAAAACACGGTTGTTCTGTAAGGAGCGTTTGTTTGAAAATAATAATAAATTGAACTGAGCTGATATATTGCCTTATTTTAGTATTTTGCCTTGGTGATCTGTATAACAGGGAAGCCTCTCGGAGACGTTTCGTGTGCATTTATTGTAGTGGAAACTGTCGGCCTCCGTAAACCGATGTTATATTAACGATTTCGATCTGTCACGTGCAGATCTTACTGTGAACATTGTGCCGCGCATCTGCCAATCTGTTAACGAGGTGCTCGTTTTTGTCGCTCGACTGCTCTCACGTGCTCACTAACCTCGCTTCATGTGCTTCATAGAATAATGGGCCCACTTCAAACATCTTGTAGTCAGAGTCAAGAGCCGTGTAGAGTTTTTAATGCCCTCGTTCTCAAACGGACGTGCCATTTCCTCAGTCCGACCAGTAGTGTGTTGGACGCATAAGAGCCTTAGCGGTCGTATACGCATTTTATTTTTTTAAATTTATTTTTAACTCTGAATAGCTTTATTTCTTTTTGTTTGCCAAGAGATATTGTAAGACAATATTAGCTCTTAAGTAAGGGATCGCTAACAATGTGACGAACATTTTCCAGAACCGTTTGCAATTAAGCAAATATAATCCGATTTCGCGTGCAAAAGTCATTAAACTTTTGGTTGCTTAAGGGATGCAACGACAACTTTGCTCAGTAATTGTAGCTAACCACATCAATAATTGTATTTTGTGATACGTTTCTCTACAGGTATTACAATTGAATACACGTGTTTTTGGCATTTTGGCTTCTGGTTTCATCTGTGAGGTAAAACAGAATATGTTCTATGGCAGATTTACAGTTACTCTATGATACTTTTGCTTCCCACTCTAGCTTTATTCAGCTGTGATGAAAATATATGGATGCCGCTATACATAAAGGATGACTGATTAGACAGTTTCCATGAGACCACGGGGGAAAAGTCGCCCCATGCCTCAGCCACCAACAGGAAACTTCTGGGTTTATCTGTGTTAACTTATTTTTCTAAGTAGCATTTAACTGGTTAACCAAGATGATTGTAGCGCTTTGAGTAAACGTACCCAGCTGAGCCATTTACCAGAATGCAACATTATCAAACAAGGGAGTTTTCTCGTAGTGCTCCTGGGGTACCCTGGTTAAAGCTCCGCAGATAGAGACGAACTTAGTGGTTCAGCCAACAGCAAGCATTGCATCATCTTCATCGAGTATTCAATTAATGATTCTCTACACCGATATATGTATTCATATATAGAAAATGTTGCGATATTAATAATTTACAATACGTTTGCACACTCAGCAGTGCTCGCCTTCATACGTTTTCCCCCAGACTCCGCCTTTCTCGTCTGACAGCACTACAACTCTCCACGCAACACCCTGGGGTGCAATGGATGCTAACCACCGAGCACTTCAAAAAACACCTTGCCCAAGACTTCTTTGCAAGCTCTTGGGAACCTCCAATGAGACCGCTAAACAAGAGACCGATTACTGGTCTCAATAACTACACAACACGTTCGATGGGGCACACTTTAAAAAAGCACACGAAATGCCATTTGTACATTAATGGATTAAGGAGATGCTCTACCTATCTGGTAAGGAGTATTTAAACCTACTAAAGCTCAAGATCAACGCACTACCAAGGCGTGCCAGATTGGCCAGGAGACGCCCGGGCTACAGAAATCGTTGTAGGCACGGGTGTCATGCGCCTGAGATGTTGGCTCATGTCGCTCAGATGTGCGATACAACACACAAACAAACTATAAAGAAACACGACGACGTCTGTGATCGCGTGGCGCGTCTTCTCCGCGAGAGGGGTCATGAGGTGGTTTGTGAGCGAAGTATTCCGTTGACCGGGCGCACCGGGTCTAAAGCTTGACCTCGTAATAACAACACCTACCGAGGTCTGGGTTTTAGATGCCGAGGTTTGCGGGCCGAACAGGGACCTGGCAAAAGCTCGGCAGGACAAGATCACTAAATATGACGTCGAGTTCCTAAGAGCGGCGCTCCCCGACCCGCAAAAACCTCGCAGATTCTGATCCATCACTATCCCTATGAGTGATGTATGGGACTCCGAATCTGCGAGTACGCTCTTGGGGCTCGGCGTCACGAAGAGGAATCTTATGGATCTTACCGTCTTAACGTTGCAAAGAGCCTTGAGGATATACCGCTAACACCGAATCCATAAGAGCGGGGGCTACCATCAAGCAAGGACACGGACAGCTGGTTCTTAACCTCACGTGACACCTTTTACCATCATTTTTATTAAGGACAGCACTGCCGAGTGTGCAAACGTATTGTAAATGATTAATAAATCATCACAACATTTTCTATATAGACGTTGTTAGTTATAGTGCTGATGGCACACGTGGAGATGTGTGCTGCAGTTTTCTTTCTGTCCCTTTTGCTCATTTACATTATGTATTAAGACAAGCTACTACACGCTAAGTTTAGTAGAGCTTAATTTCAACGACGATTCACTGCGCTCTAGACACTGTGTTGACACGTTCCGCATTACGTGGGACTGTTAACTAAAGCGAAGAATATTTAAGCTTGCGTAAAAAATAGCATTTACAAGGTTTGCCCGGGATAGGGATTTTATAGCGCCAATATACTGAGTTTTAAGAGAAATAACCATTTTGGGCGAACAAGTCGAAAATGTTGTTGATTCTGCATTTTCATGGACATTTTGGCATGCATCACATTTGTGCATCATTGTGTTATCCTATAATATATATAAAAAAATCCTTTTTTTATTTGCCTACAAATACTATAGGAGTGCCGAATGTGCTTTACTGAGCCACGTTTTTTCTTTCGTTACGCAAACAAAAGGCTAACACAATCATACCCTGAAAATCAAGTGTAGCTTAAGCGTAAGACAGCGTTTTAGTATTTTTTTTTAAACAATAGCATCTCCGATGGCCCATTTGCGTAAAGCGTATGTTTTTCGCCACTACGAAAAACTAAATTCGACTGCTACGAGGCAAGGCTGTGCAATGAGCCTGAAACGATGTACAATGGTACTGCCAGGCGGCGATTTGATCGCTTTCATAGTGGATATTTTGATCAACCACGGCCGGCCCTGCACGGTGCATACGCTTGAAATAACTCTCCCGTGAATTGTAGCACACTCAACTCGAGCAAATTGTTTGAGACTCCTGATTATAGGTGAGGAGAAATGGATCGAAAACAACAACGTTACTCGCACTACGTGTCATGGTCGTTGGCACTAGACACTGATGCGTTTAAGCCATTTAAATCCTCCCAAGACAATCATGTTAATACGATCATACGGGTCTGGTGGGATTGGAAATGCGTAGTGCTCTATGAACTCCTGTAATAATAATAATAATAATAATAATAATAATAATAATAATAATAATAATAATAATAATAATAATAATAATAATAGTTGCCTCGTTGTGTGGTATCTAATGGTTTAAGGGATGCAGGTCCCGGTTTCAGTGTGTGTTGACTAGACTTTAAGAATACTGAAAGCACTGCGAAAGTTGATGCACGCCTAGCTGATGTTCGTCTTGGGGGTAAGAACTGAAAACGCTATCTCCTTAGGTACCTCATTAAATGTTATATGCTGATATAGAAACCCGCAGCGCGCACATGTTTTCCACCGTGAGTGGCTTAAATTGTCTAAGGACGTCAATATAATCCAGATGGGGATGAGGTCTCATGTTTTGCTAGATCCAGGCCACCTGGACCCGGGCCACCTCGTTTTTAAAAACATTTGTTAAGTAGGTTGTATTTCCTAAACCCAGGCCACCTCGTTGTTTCAAATATTTGTGAAGGACGTTACCTTTAAGTTTGAAACATCCTCTGTCTCCTACGGGCTCGAAATCGTTGTACGGCATATCATCAATGCACAATGGCCGAATAAAGAACCTCGGAAATAGAGACGGTAGAGCAAGAATGCATTATTATTTTTCCCATACCTAATCAAATACGATTTTTATAACTCTGATATTCTTGATATGAGCAACCATAGTATTACGTATGTTGGCAAAGTGACGGTTTAGCTCGTCAGCAATTCCAGTCGGTTTTTCCAAGGTTTTATCGTCGCCATGGACGGTAAGTCCACTAAATCGTGTTGCCTACGACAATATGTTGATGAATTTCCAAAGTTGAGAAGAGTCGCTATGCAAGAATGTAAAATGATTACGACTTTAATCGTAATTATTTTAAATTTAACGCAACAACACAAGCGCAAAAAAAACAAGAAAGGCAAAAAATGCTATTTTGGCAACGCGGGTTGCATTGGGATAACGGCGACGACTGTTTGAATAGGAAATTTTCGAGTGCACTGAAATTATCTTACGATGTCTGGGATATTTCTTATAAATGGTAATCTCGCATAAGACGTAGCCGCTGTTAATTTGGAGAGAATGAAACTAAACTAACTATTAGAGGCAACAAAGTCCACAATATCAACAAACATTTTGTATACTTCAAGCACGATATTACTAAAAGCGTCGAGTGCCAAAGTTACATTGACTGCATCACAAGCCACTAACGACGAGACATTTTGTAAGCGACATAGGAACATATCGATATTGGCCTCATTATAACTTATTTTTTGTAATTTTATAATACGTGGGTTTATGGCCAACGGTTTAGTAGATGCGGAGTTATCAGAAAAATATGAGCGAACCGAATAATAATAAGAGAACCGCAGGCTGGATGGTGGTAAATTAGCAGGTTGGATGAAGATCCAGGCCCCGTTACGCTCTAGCTGATTTCGCGCATGGCTGGAAACAGTAACCTTTCGTCGGGAGACTCGAGAACATCCGAATTCTTGCGTTAGAAGCTGTCGCTTGACCTACAATGAGGAAATGCAGCATCTGTTCGGGGCACACTGTTGGGCTTGGCTAACCCTGAGTTAGGGAACCCGGGAGTACACGTTCGCGCACACACAATTTTTCACTCCAAAGTGTTAACATGGTATATATATAAATAATTTTTTCGCCAAATGTTGACAATATATAACAATGGATAAATACGTTATTTTTTGATAATATTAGTACCAAAGTAAGGTCTCCACTCTGCTTCGCACAGATGTTTAGTTTAACTCTGTTCACGTCTGTCTAAGATGTCTGTTAAGATGCAGTTTCCCACAATACTTGCATACACATTCATCAGTAGCAGAACAGTTTCTTTTCATGCACATTTTGTAGTGGAAATCATAGATGTAATCCTGGTTACGAGTACTCTGTTTACTTAATCATACTTCTCCTATCCACTACAATTGCATGCCGCATCTCTTTTTGTCCTGCTTACTAAAAACGAGCTTGTGTTCCCAAGCAAACAATTGCGTAAGGCTCCGATAAAATACTGGCTAAAATAGAATTATTTTGGCCAAAGATCTCATGAAAGGAACATTGAGGCCTAATCATTTCATCACATAGTAGAGTAAATAGGGTGACTCAAGGCATTCATATTTTGCAGTTTACACTTTATGTGTGAATTCTTACATAGCGGCCAATCACGGCAGTTAAGATGCCCCGCAAATCCGAGCCTGCGGGATGGGGAACAATACGGCTTTAATGGGCGTGTGAGTGTCACACTAGTTGCTGACAGCTGCCGGCGGTGCATGCATTCCTGCAATAGCCTATAAAGGTCGTCAGTCTAAGGCAATGTTTCATCGCTTGATGTCGATGTTATGCTGCCGCTTTTTGTTGTCGCTGATGTTCCTGTCGCCGCTGCTGCTGCTGCTACGACTTCGATTCAGGTGCGATCAAGGTTTGGTTCAAGGTGACCGAACTATCGTCGATGCACCTCTCGCGCTTAATGTAGATTCTGTTTTGAATAAAAAAATGTAGGAGGAAGAGGAGGAACGCGACGGTCAAAGACCAGATATATCTCGTTTTAGAATAGAAACAATTCGTCAACGAATATCGAACGCATGGCTTGAGGCTATTAGGAAAAACAGGCTAGTACGCGTATGCCAAAGCGGCGTTGAGCAAAAATAATCTCTACACCAATGGTGCGGAATCGAGCCTTCAACGCCTGGGCACCGTCGCGCCGAAAAACGCTGCCCGCGTGTCTGAGCGGCGCCAAGATTCGAAACCGTAACGGTATAGTAGATTCGCAGATGTCGCAGTAGTTGTAGCAGGGGAGTTGTGATACTAGCCAACACGTAGTAGTAGTAGTTGTAGTAACGGTGGAAAAGTGTAGGCAACAAAAAATGACGACAACAACAGCGCAGACGGCGAAGACGAAAACCTCTCTCTTTCCAGGCCGAGGCCGAGACTCTGTGGTTTCTTCCGCTCAAATTCGCACGTTTCCCAACGGTTCAGATTTCCACCGACATGTCACTCGCCCTTGCGGCTTTCCGTGGCAGAGCCTCCAGCGCCCCAGCCACCCCCTTTCCGCTCCCGCCAAAGAGAAGTGACCAAAGGCGGGAAGCGGGAAATCGTCCGAGGTTGAAACGGTTGGACATTGGCGGGTTTGGCGACGACCCACGCAACGAGAGAACAGGAGGCGGGCTGGCCCGCTGGTGTACTGTGTGCTGGACGGTCGCCATAGCCGAGGTGCTGCATCAGCGGCCATAGTCCACGTACAGGGGGCGCATCTATTTCGCCTTGTCGGCGCTCGTCGCCTTCGACTACTTCTCCACTTCGTCTACTACGGCAACTTCTACCGCCTCGACTGCTACCTTCGGGCATTTTCCTAGGGCATGCCCACTTTGATGCTGGTATTTCTGCTGCTGCTGCTGCTACCGCGGTTGTAACCACCGCGACAGACCTCACTCAAAGCCACGCAGCAGAAACGACTTTCACCGCACCTTAGCCTTGATAACATAGCGAAGTAAGAATTATAGACGCGCCATGGCAGCTGGCCGGTCGGTCGGCCGTCCTTCGTTTTCGTCTTTTTTAGGAGAACAGAAAAATAAATAACGGGCCACGCTGGAACAGTCGCGATGCCCAGATAACGACAGCCGGCTCGACACCGGGCAACGGCTTGAGGATTTTGATGTGTATTGATCAAATTCGGTATTTGTACCGAGATACAGTATTCCGACGAAAAATGTTATGTCCTACAACGAGCGGTTCTTTACGTAGCATATCTTACCCACAAGGGGCTAGAAACAAGCAAGACTAAAATAGAGTTAATCTGATCTAGATTCAGAACAAAATCCCTAATTTTTATGCTAACGTGACGTTAACACATTAGGTATCAATGTTATATGCATACTCAATGTGAGTGAAATAAATGTGAAACATGTCAGCAAATAAAAGCAATACCAGCATGCTCTAAAAACAATCCTAGGCAAATATTGTTGGAAAGCTATTTATGTAAAGGCAAATAATCTTTAAACTGGAAAACACGTCAAGTAAAAGCAGTTGCTTTATTAAATCGTGCAAACTATTAATGGCGTGAACAAACCTAAATGATGCCGCAAAAGCTTTGTAAAAAAAGTGTTTCCAGCCACGTCAGCGAGTAAGGTTGTGTTCTAGGAAAAAAACGGCTTATGATTACCATAAGCCGTTTTTCTTCGTCCTTCAAATTATATCACGAGTCATCAAACCAGCGTCAAAAATGCTCCCTGTAAAGTGTACGTTCATGTGCGTCATATGGTAATACTAAGATTTCAAGTCAGTAACCCTAAGGTTTGCATACTGTTTTAAATATTTGCAATACTCTTATTTTTTTTCTTCAGTTTCTCAATTTGTCCTCTCGTAACCCAGCATGAATATCCCTCAGACGAAGCAGGATTTTCTGCCGATCGCGACGATATGTCTGAACTGAACAACTAGTTCACCCGCAATTACGCCTTAAAATGAGAGCACAAAACATATATATATATATAAAAAATATATATATATATATATATATATATATATGGCATATCATGCCCGTATGAACGTTTATTAAGGTTTGGTAGAACTCGGCAAGAAAATATTAAACGGAGAGGCGGAAAGGTCTTGTTTAGGAGAGAGGCGACTTCGACGTTAACGACCGAGACTAGCCGGGACGCCCTGTGGCAGTGGACACGGCCACATTAACAACAGTGGTCGAACGAAACCCACACATCTAGCTCGGCGAGATCGTGGCCATTGTGGACGTATCATACAAATCTGTTCAAAGACATCTCCATGCCGAGTAATTCGTCAGCAAATTGGATGTATGGGTGTCGCACTCGCTCAGCAATCGCCAACTGGAGAAGCGTATGCTAGTTTGCGATCAGCTCCTAAAAAAGAACGAGGATCGCCCCTTTCTCTGCAGCATCGTGACAGGGGATGAAAAGTGGATACTATTTAAGAACGTTGTCCGCAGAAAGGCGTGGCTAAAAAAAAAAACAGTGAGCCTTAAGCAATTGCCACGTCCGGACCCATACAATAAAAATTATGTTAAGTGTTTGGTGGCACGCGGTGGGGGTGATCCCATGATCTTGCTTCATCGGAAAATCACCTGTTTTGGTCGTTGTGAAATTCTCAAATTTGCAAGGAATTCGATTCTTTGGAAGGTGTTAAAACGTATATAGACCATTACTTCGGAAGCCAAAACGCCACCTTCTGGTGGGATGGAACCATGAGCTTACCTGAACGTTGGACAAAGGTAGTTGAAAAAAGTGGGCAATACAGCATTCAATAAAAGCTTTCCGTTGTACCGACATGCGACTTCAAATTTAGGTAAAAAATCGGAACGGACTTATGGACTAGCCCATTAGTTATTCTGCTTTATTTTTTACATAGTTGCACAAAATGTACGTTTGCGCGAGAACCAGTCAACGAAGAAACCGATAATGTTGGCGTGTTCGGCGAAAAATCTGCACAATCTGGTACCCGACACAAGCGAGCGAAAGGCGAATAGCCGGATTAGGGAAAATCTTAAATAGTTAATATGTTATTATGCACTCCGTTAAAGCTTTCACGTGCAGAATCGAAAAAAATTGCTATTATGACCAAACATTTACGCCCAAAAGACAATTCGCAGGCAATAGCAATTTTAATGCCCATAATTTTTATGGGCATTAATATTGCTATTGAAGATTTCGTGCCAAAGTAATCGTCCTGCGTTACGTAGTTGCCGAGTAACTAAGCTTTACATAAAACATAACAACTATCTAAGTCTGTCAAAAAACGTATTTACTCGGCAACTACGTAACGCAGCATCATCACTTTGGTACGAAAATGATGGGAATAGTCTTTTGGGTGTGAATGTGGGTCACAATAGGCACATTTTACGGTTCTGCGCGTGAAAGCTTCAACGTAAGACATAACAACATATTAACTTCTTATGACTTTCCTTAATCTGGCTATTCGCTTTTCGCTAGTCTGCGTCGGGTTTCATTACGCGGATTTTGCACAGATATGTGCAAAATCATGTGAAGTAAGACAAAATAACTATTTTAATAGATTTCATTCTCAGTCTCAAACAAGACGCTTCCGCCCCTTCTTTCATTCGAAAAAAATCTTGCCGAGTACGGTTTTGATAGACCCTGTATATATATATATATATATATATATATATATATATATATATATAAATATATATACATAAAAAAAAAATAAATATATATATATATATATATATATATACAGTAATACAACATCACTGTCTTCCGGCTTCACGGACAAGAAAAAGCCAACTGCTGCTCGCAGTGGCACCCGTCGCACACACACAAACATCGACGCGCAGGCAGACATCGATCGCGTTGTAGTCGACTTTCAGCCCACCCGAAAGCCGTTTTTCTCCTCACTACCCGTTCGTTCCTCTTGTCGGTAACTCCACCGTCTCTAGGCTAGAGATTAACCCGCTTAACATGGTAGGTAATGACGTACGCTGTCACACCTTGGGGCAACGCAGCGCCACGTTATGCAATATGCGTTGTTATATTGCCAACTCGTCGTGCTGCACTATGAGGTGTGAAGCGGGACGGAACATCAGATGGATGACCTGATGGCGTTCTGCGAAGCCAGACATCAGGCTGACCGTCGGTTTTGTTCGGGTAGCAACAGACAGTCTAAGTAGTGTGATCGTCGCGTGGATTGCGAGTTTGTTAACGATAAAATTGAGGCTGGATTTAAAGATCCGGCTGTGCTTTAACTGTGTTTTATCTATGTGGTGTCCATTTCAGCCGCCGTGGTGCATTGCATGCGACCAGGCCTGTGGCCCGTGAAGTCGTCAGCTTCCTGGGAGTGTTGCCCATTATCGGGGAATCTAACAATAAGTTCAGAGCAGGTTGGGGTCAGACAGCTGGCTAACCTCCTGAACGTTGACCTCCCCTGATGCCGACAGATGCAGCAGAAACTTCAACAACCAATGTGCGGCGGCGTCCTTTTTAACTCCGTCCAACACCGCTTTCTTCACCACAGGTTCTCCCCGTCACCCCCCCCCCCTCCTTCTCCAACCCCACATCCCGCCTCTGCTTCCGGTATTCCCACATCCCACCCTCATCTCAAAGCACTCACTGTTGTCAAAACAATCTAGACTAAATTCCCGCCCCGGTGTCCGCGCTCAACGGACGGCATCACTTCCCCACGCGTGCGATACAATTCGTGGCAGCCCGGCCGTTCCACCGTTTTCCATTGCCTCCGAGACTTACAACGCAATAAATTGTGAATTTTTTAATGCGCGTTCGATTGAAAATAGGGTCGTACGCAATTGCTTAGGTTATGCGTTGCCTTAAATGATATCGATAACCGAAACCTGCCTATAACCGAAACATGGGCTTAGGTGGTAAACGTGTAACTCATAGAGAACTATCGTGTGATAATAGGTATTCAGTATTCTTGTGTGAATGTGGCTTTTGGCTAGGAGAATTTGTTTAATAATTAGAAGCACGATAGGAGTTTGTAATTTGGCACTAGAGCACTGAAGCTGTTGCTTTAGACGTCTTTTCTGGATTTAGTTTCGTTAGGGTTGTTTGTTATTATGCGGTGCCCTTGCTGAGCGCCAAAAACGTATACGAATGATATGTGACTCATTTGACTTAATTTGTGATACAACCAGCCCAATTTCAATTTTTAAGGATTTCAACTTTCCAAAAATACACTGAATGTCTCTCTTTTAGAGTCACAAATAATGGAGTCTACCTTTGTTAACACTTGCATCAACAACGGCCTACACCAATAAATGAACAAAGTTATTCGTGTTCGACTGTGTAGCCATGGTACTGTGTCCGCATAAGTCAGTTCCAATGATGAAATAGATAACGCGTTTGCCATCGTAGATAATTCAGGAATCACTTTGCTAGTGAATTGAATGACCATAACTTATCTAATAATTCGAGTCAACTAACTAATTGCACCAATAGCAATAGCTACAACAATAGGAATCATGCAACGAATTGATTTTGTTTGAACCTTAGACCCATTCATCACTGAAGATATATGCGCATTCCAGTGGCCAATCCTATCCGACCACAATGCCATTTCGTTTCATGTTTTATTCAATGCTGAATATTCTACGATAGACAAGTACAAGCAGGAAATTGGGTCTAGATGTTTTTAATATACAAAACACAACGAAAATTAAAAAGCCATTTCAATCATAAATCACCCACACACATTTGAAAAAAAAGACACGTTCTCTTTATGGGTATATTTTTGTACAGATGGGGGGGGGGGGAGACGTTATCGGATTCTCATTATGAAGGAAACCCAGACTAGATTTACTTTTTTCTAGTGATCAGCAACAGTAGTCATCACGTGCCGGGTAAGCCGGAACGCTTAAATCCGCTGAAACAGTACGGATGTTAATTTTCGTTGCTTTTTGTATAAGAAAAATATTTTGACTATATTTTCTGCTTGCACTTGTAACCTACACAGATAAGCACACATCGAGCAAAAACGTACACGACAAACATATGGTCACCAAGTTTGACCACCATATATTGCTCACCTCATTGAGCACCGCCAGATACGGAACGTACACCAGCCACTCACGTTCTCCCTCTGCTGACACAGGCCTCCATGAGAAATCGAGAACGGACAACGAAAGGCGGGGAAAACAGCTTAAGATAAACTTATCACTAATCGACATCGCCTACAACATTGTTTTAGTTCCAAAATGATTCTCATAAAAGCCTTTTCTGAATTTGCGTGTTTTTCAAGCGTAATTGCACGGTCGTAAGGTATTGAACGTAAATGCTTAAAAATGAGAGATCACAGAATCTCGATGTTTGCCAACTTATTTCTGTCGCTAGCCACCCTTGAAACAGCTTCGTTAGCTACCCAGAGCTTTCCTTCGAGCACGCCCATCTCTTCAGTTTTTGCAATAACAACTAGATCTTTCATACGATTTGTAAAGTGATTTCCAGCTAGCCATATCGGCATAAAAAGGTGACTCTGCAGTATATATAGTGATTATACTGTCACTCCTAACTACGACTTTTTCGTTCCCAATTATATTGAAACATTGCTTATTTCAACAAGTTTTGTGAACCTCTCTAGCCCACTATGAATTATAAGGGACCTTATATATATATATATATATATATATATATATATATATATATATATATATATATATATATATATATATATATATATACATATATATATATATATATATATATATATACATATATATATATATACACTCAACGTCTCTAATTAACACAAGCAGTGATTTCGTTTTGTTGCTGTCGTGGCTTAGCCTCTAACTGTTAGGGCTGGGTCGGTCCAGGTAACCTGCATTGCGACCCATCTCACGGGTTCGGAATGCTTTTGGACACTGTCACAACTCCAAGCGCCTCTGCAGCCTTCTCCGATGCAACGACACAGTGTGCTCCTGTAGAACGGCCATTAATTGCCTATCCGTATACGATAGGGGACAACGAGTGATTCCGACGAGGGGCTCTGATCATCTACTTTTGTGGCGGAAACAACGACATCGATTTTCCTTGTGTTCTTTCCTAAATTCCCTTTCACCTCTCTCTCTCTCCATCTCTGTGCCTACGTCTCTCCTCTTCGCTTTTCGCCCCTTTGCGCTCTTTACCATCCCCGTCGATGCTCCCGTCATCTCCCACCTCAGCTTTTTCCCGGCCAATTGCAACTCTCTGCCTAGCTACCGTCTCTTGCAGCTCCGCCACGTCCTCCGCCACCACCACCACTACCACCACTAACACCCCAACACAAACATCAACAACAATGGCCGTACGGGCCAAGCCGAGGATAACAAGTTTTATCGGATTACATGGGGACTTGGCGCGCGAGCTTTGGCTTTGTAAGACCGAGGCGGCGGGAAGAAACACACCCTCTGTATCGAGAAGTAGATAGGTGGACGATCTCCTATCGGGGGGAGAATGGGGGGGGGTACCTCCCACCCCTCAGGCCACCCGAATGCTACGACAAAGGCCGAAGTAGTCGCCAACACACGGCAATGCCGATTGTCGGGTCGTTCAGACCAGTTGCAGTCAGCATTTGGGGAAGTACCTTTCTGGTTTACATCATTGTTCTTCGACAGCAATACCCCTCCACTCCACCTGACCCAAGGACTAGGGCTTTCCTCTCCTCTGCCTTCCGCTTGGGTTCTATTCTATCGTTCGATTCTGTTCTTAACGGGGCCAGCGACATTGCGACGAGGTACCTGTTCGCTGTCAGCCTTTAGCATTATCGTCATCTTCATCATCATACCTAGTAGTTGAGTATAACAACATAGCTTACAGTAATGCAGCTTATTGGCTCGCCTCAGCGGAGTCTGACTTCCTGCCGGCAAATATATATATATATATATATATATATATATATATATCGTCAAGCCAAGTAATCTGAACGTCTTAGCACGTGAAGCATATATATATATATATATATATATATATGCCGTGCATCCGAGAGCCAACTACCTTCTGAAAAGCGACTAGACGATCTCACCCTTATCGCCTTTGAAAGGAAAAGGCGTTTGTTTGGGATGCGACGATCACCGATACGCTCTTTCCCTTGAACCTGGAGGCCAGTTCATCTGCCGCTGGCACCGCGGCACTCAAAGCTGAACGTTTAAAGACCAACAAATATGCCCAGCTTGCCAACGAGTTAATTTTAGTGCCGCTATTATTCGAGACATTCGGGGACCCGGCCCTGAGGCATGGTCGCTTCTTCAGAAGCTTGGCAAACGAATCAAACTGGCGCCAGAAAACTCTTGACTATCTACTTCAGCGGCTATCTCTGGCGGTTCAGCGCGGCAATGCGGCAGCAATAATGGGCACAATAATGGGCACTTCGTAGCTACTAATATGTACGTGAACTGTATACACTGATCTAATGACTTTGTCTATTGAACTTACTAGACTACCCGACGGCACGTAGGAATGAAAACACGATCGCCTGCGGTCACCTGTAGAGTGTCTCTGTAGTTCTTTTCTGCACTCTGTGTCAGCTGTATTTATTGCCTCACAGATTATTCTCGAATGCGGTAGATTCCTCTCGGTACAAGTAGACATTTCTGCACGTTTACCAGCACGTGGCACCTAGAGCGGACAGTCGTGTGTCTACGTAAACTTGGCCAGACACAACAGTTAGTTAATCACAATTCTTTGTAACCTTAAAATATTATATATATATATATATATATATATATATATATATGCAGGGTCCCCCAGAATTCGTCCAACAATCTTTGCAATCTATTACAGCTCAGCGAAATCATATTTTTTTTCCAATGGAACACGGGTGCGTAAATGGTTTGCTCTAGAGTGAGAGCAAAATTGCCAGAAGTGATTAAATCAAGCTTTTTATCCTGACATACCTTCGCTAAAGCTGCGATTGCGAGAGCCCAGTCATTATATCAACAACCCAATAATCCCTGCGTATTTGGAGGAAATTGTTGCATCCGGTGAATTGCATTCTGCGTTAGCTCAAATCACAACAAATGTTCTATTGAAGATAATTCATAAGAAAATAAATTCTGTGCACTTTTTATATTTTTCGGTCACGCTCAATTACCCAATTTTCAGAAGACATTTTTGCCCCTTGTTTAATTGGGAAAAATTATCGCCGAGTTGTACTTGATCCCAAAACTTGTCGGACAAATTCTGGGAGACCCTGTATATATATATATATATATATATATATAGAGAGAGAGAGAGAGAGAGAGAGAGAGGGCGAGAGGGAGAGAGCTTTTTCTTACGTTTTCCAGACAAGAAGATAGGCTCAATACAGGGTAGGGTGGCAAAGATGATCTCAAGGTAGACAAGACAGGCCGGCACGGATAACATTCTAGAATCTGCAGGATGGCGTTCAAGCGCACAAAAAGAGTATCTCAGTAAAAGAATGTGCTGCTGCGGCTCTCATTTTTGATGTCACCAAACGTTAATCAGCCCTAGACTCGAATCGAGTGTGGGCTGCCACAGTTCTTCTACTTGCAGTGAGAAGGCGACACACATCTACTACGCACATGCTTGAAATAGAAGTGACCGCCCAAGTCTTTTTTTACGCTCTGACAACCACATTTAAGTTGCTCGTAATGGGCTAGGTTGCCTGTGGCACGATATCGTCTAAATGCACCTATCGTCATCGCGTTCTCGTACTGGATTTTATGTAGGCTTTCTCCAGCAGAGGTATGTAGCAGCAGGACAATGACAACTACGTACGTCCAACAAATGCAACCAGCAAGGCCGGGGCTCGAACTTGCGATTGTTTTGCTAACCATGGTTGCCATGGCAACGCCCCGTTTCGAACGGTGCGTTAGCCGTCTGAGCCACCGCCGCTACTAAATCTTCGTTTATGACAGATTATATTGCTGTTGTCGTTGCATGCTCTGCGTGATGCTAGCGTAGAATTTGATATTGGTCTGCTAGTTTAGCAGCATTCGGCTATCCGATCACATTTCTCCACTGCCTGGGGGCTGCAATTTGAACTCACGGACCGGCGCGGGTTTAAATTTGGGCTGAATGGAAAGCGTTCGTCATTCGCTTTAGTACGTTGAATCTGGCCGGGCATTGTGCTGCTGTTGCATTGCTCCTGTACATTAACTGTACGATTTGGCTGAAGTTATAAATAATGAATTAATGGCATCAAACAGTTTCTGACCAGTTGGCAGATCGAGTTTGCTTAGACGTTTCTTCTCACGAACCTTGTTGTGGCCGTGGCTGCCTTTCGGAAATGCCCATAGAGGTGCGGGTTGAGGGAATTTATTCATGTAGTGTGGGAATCATCCCGAAGATGGAGGGAGGGGGGAAGGGATGAGCCCCCTCCAATTTCTGGTAATAACAAAAACTTTTTGGAATAGAACGAAAATTGATGTAACGATTTGGTTTACGCTGTGCGTCGTCCACCAGGTCGAGGAGCATTCTGAAATAGGACGTCTGTCTCGACAGAACCACACAGCGTAGCCGAGTCGAGACGGCGTCAAGGTGAGAAGTTCAAACTGCAACCTCTCATCTTCATAGCGATTGCAGAAAAAATGCCAGAAGCAACCGCAGCAGAAGGGGCCATTCTATGAAAAGCACAGGCAAAGCGACATAGTAGTCAAATAGCTCAGCTCAGGCGTACAACTTGCTCCAGAGGCCAGCAAACGTCTAGTTTCTGTGTTCCTGTTGTACGGAGGATCTACAAATGTCCGTAAAAATTGTCGTGCACAGACACATAACTACCATTTATTTTGTGACTCATACAGAAACGTATCGTAGCGGGCTATTGTATCCTGCAGCATGTTTAGTGGACTACATGCACAAGTAATTTAAAGTAAATAAGTAAGTCAAAAGCAGGCACACAGTTTGCAAACTCCATCAGGGTGCCTTTTTGTGAAGCCATGCGTTGTCTAGCACACCTGAAGGCAGATTAATACCGAGTGCTGGTGTGCGGTGGCGAACGTGAATGTATCTCCTAGCCTAAAAGACCATTTGACTGCGCAACGGGATACACTCATTGAGCATCCACCCGGCGTATCGTTTTATGTCCCCTTGCCAGGATCAACCTAGTCAGAATTTCGGTTGAGAGATCTTGTTAATAAAAATAAATATTGAACGGTGCTCTTTTTATCTTATTTACATTGAGACGTCCTCTGTGAAGGTATTGTCAAAGTAACCCAACGCATTCCGTTCAGGTAAGTAGTGGTTTGATCACTTTGAGACGGCAAAACATTCTCCGGCATGTCATGCCAGGAGTCTGCTAGAGACAAAAGTCTTCAGCACGGCAAAGGTAAGAAAAACTGTTTATTTTGACCAGTTAGATCCAAAATATGAAATCCGAGCAAACAACAATCTTATAAATGTCGCAGTCTTAAATATTTTTACGTGCGTGCTAGTGTTACGCGTGTACGGCCAAAAGGCAAATGAGCACGTCTTCCAATAAACCGCTGTATGCATCGTGAAGAACGTTCTGTTTCGATCATCGGGAAAGCAGCGAGAACAGATATGAGAGAAGCATATGCTGAGTAGTACTCTGTGCGTGTGGAACAAATGCAGTATTAGATAAAGTACCTCTAAAGTTGGGTTCTCGCATTCATATATATATATTTATATATATATACATACCGTTTTCTCATTGGATCACGCAATGCCCCTCTATTTGGCTTGTTCCGATCTACCGGTTCGTCGGGTGCGTTCGTCAAACTTTTTGTTCGGAATTCGCTTTGCCCGGTTCGACCCGGTCTATAAAGAAGGCTCCGGAGAGCACAACAAACCTACAGCAATGTCCACCATCTGTTGTTGTTGTTGTCGTCGTCATCGTTGTCTGCTTGTCTGCTCGTCTGGTCGAATGCTCGGGACCTGCCCGCTGCTGAACGGTTACGATAACGTGGCCGCAGTTGAGAACGAATCGTGGATCATGTCGTCTCGAACGCGCTGTCCGAACAAAAGCATCCGTTTTGAGCCGTCGCCGAGGAAAGCCGGCTGTGGAACGGCAGCCGGCGTTTTCGCTCGGCCTGTTGGTGCCATTTGTCAAACTGAAGGTTACCGACGGCACAACAACAACTGCAATAACAACTGCAACAGCAACAACAACAACAACAACGAGACAACAGTAACAACACGAACAACAACAACCATCTGCGAGTAACCGTTTCCAGATAGCGCAAAACAGCAGTAGAAGCATTAGTCGTAGTAGTAGTCGAAGCAGCAGCAGCTGCCGTAGCACTGAGCGATACTGTACTCGTACGGAATTCCATCGCGACCAGCTGACGCCGTTCCAGCGGCGCTTTGACCAGACCAGTTCGCTTGTGCTCCTCCTTCCTGTTCCCTCAGTCTGTACCACTCTGTTCTTCCCGCGCCCAACTCGGCCCTTAACCGCCGCCAAAGTTTAGCTTACGTCCTGCAAACGTTTGTGTGATCTCGCATCCCACCACTACTTCTACTACTACTAGTACTACTACTACTACTACTACTACTACTGCGACGATGACAATAATACAAAATAACAACAACAACTACTACAACTACAGCAACAACAACAACAACAACAACGACGAGAACTACTACAACTTCTAGGACAACGACAGGACTTGCCTAGAAAGAGGACCTACACGCTACGAGCGGGGAATCGTTCCCGTTCACAGCCACGGATTCACAACGTTTGGGTGTACAAACGGGCAAACAACCAGCTGTCAGCCTCCTGGCCGGCATTCCAATACGCAGACGTAGACAGAGGCACAAAACGCCTGCCTGCCTAGAGCAAGCGGCGGGAACAAGGGAAGGCGAAGCCGGTGCCCTATGGCAACAAGAATCTCAACAGTGAACGGTGGTGGTGGTGGTGATGGTGGTCGCAGAGTAGAAGCAGAGTTTTCCGCCAACTTGGCTTCGGCCATCGACGACTGCTACTGACTGCTACTTCACTTCGAAGCCACTTTGGGTCTCGTTCTCGCGCCACGCCATCGCCCGGCCACGACGAAGGCGGCACGTCGAGGCACGCTAACTTAAACGGAAGCGTCAGCCAGCGAGTCACCTACAAGACACAAGCGAGTACTTCGGAGCTACGTGATCTATCTACGTATCGGATAACGCAGATAGGCGGCGGCGGCGGCGGAGACGATGAAGGCTCAAAGAAGACGACGCGACGCGAGAAGATGAAGCGTTGGCCAGCGTCGACCGACCAACGGCGACGCAGTGACAGCAGGTTTTCGAGGACTCGAGGACGAAACGCCGCAGAAACATCATCGTCAGTGACGCTGCTGATTTTCGCGTCTCCTCCTATTTGTTCATCCTTACATCAGTTGTTCATCCCTTCTTGCTCTCTCTCTCTCTCTTTACGGTAAGAGACAGAGAGAGCAAGAAGGGATGAGAATCTCAATGTCTTTCTCTCTTGCTCTATCCCTGTCTCTCTACGGCATTCTCTCTCGTTCGCCTTCGACGTTCGCTCTGCTCCGCTCCCTCACGTACTCAACGGTAACTGTTCGCAAACGATTCTTGATGCTGATGTCCGCTGGTGGAAAGTGCGCGCCGTACATCACTAATAACGATTTTACGATTTGGCAACTCTCTCTCCCTCTCTCATATTACTCGTATACGACATTTTCACGACAGCACCGAACAAGAAACAGCAGCAGCAGTAGCAGTTACGACATCCGCTCGGCATACACGTGCGGTACAAAATCCATTCATTGTTTCTGCCTTTGTTGTTGTTGTTGTATCATCGGCGTCGCCTAATAGAATTTTTTTGAGGGGATCTGATATCAATTTGATAGCCTTAAACAGGCGGGCGGAACAGGTTAGCAGCGATGGTGGCGAACGACAAGGGAACGACCGAGGCAAGAGATGATGGCAAACGGGAGGAAATCAACGTTGCGTGACTTCGTGTAACGGACAGGCGAAACAAAGGCGTGTGCTTAGCGTGCCATTAGAAGTGTGACGCGAGCTTCTGCCTATCAACGATACGTATTTCTTCTCCATACCGGACAGCTTCTTCCAGTGACAAAACGCGAAATCCGACGAGACCACCGTGGCCGTCCAGATGCGTTACATGCAAGAGAAACAACGCCAATAACTGGTTCGCACAGAACATATTTTTAATGTGTATGTAAAAGGCAATCTTAAAGTTTTTCCATGGGATTTTTAAATCATAGGGGTCGAATTTGAATTTCGTTTACCTCTACGTATTGACTTGTTCACTACACAAATAGGACTTTTTGCGTCTTGCAGAGGTGTGGCTGGACAAGTAACGTACAAGTAACGTATCTATCATCAAGTATGGTTTATCATCTCGATTCGAAAATTCAACAAACAACAGGAATCGAACCGGCGACACCCCGGTAGATGGCAACCATGTCTAGGGCACTAACCCCTTGACCACGCCGCAGCATGAGCAGACTGGCTCTCGCAGGTTTGAGCCGCGACCTCGCTAGTTGTTTCCGGTGTCCTGCTGCTATATATTTCCTGGCGAAAGCTCATGCAAGTTCAGTATCGAGAACGTGATGAAAGTAGAAGAATTTAGACGCTATCGTTTCATAGGCTTATCACAGCCAATATATATCCTGTTGTATCCTAAGCGTAAAAGAAACGAAAAAAAGCTATTAAAAAAAATATATGAAAAAAAAAAATATATATATATATATATAAACCAAAAAAATATATATATACATTTGATTGCGGCTTGGCCGTAGCCGATCTACTGTAAGTTGCTTGGGCTAATTCTCCTAAATAGACGGGAGGAGATTATTATTGACATATTGTTTTTCGCCGGGCTTTGTAGAGCCTTGCTATTATAAAGTTGCTGATATTTGTTAGATTCTTATTTAGAATATACTTACCGCATTTATCAACGGTTGGAATTAGTGAATAGAAAAAGACGCCTAGTTTAATTATTTACCGTTCTTTACCCTATATTATTTCATAGCTCTCTCAATTTGTTTACATGGTCGTATAGTTTTGTGAATGTCTTTGTGGAATCATCTTAAACACGCACTTGTCGACAACGCATTCTTGTAGTTTAGATTTAAATTTTTGGGAACAAATTAACAGGTGCATATCCGAGAGAATAAGGGAAATTATTTCAAGATTGTCAAATGTTGTTGGCAAAGTTAACTAAGATTGCTATTCGTTGTTTTTTTAATCAAATCCGTAATGAGGGAATCTAGCATAATTCAGTTTAGTCTCTCATAGCACACATACTACCACAGTAGCTATGGCTTGCACGCGTTAATACTTAATACGTTAATGACACACCGACAGTGGTAGATAACTTGTAGAACAACTTAGTAGATGTACTGCGTAGACTAGAAACAATTGACTGGAAACGTAGGCATTTACATTGTATACGAAGACAATGGCTTGCAAGATGTGCTGCACGTTTGATACATTTCCGTACTAATTGGAGCCCACAGATAGTTTATGAGCACACACACACTTATATAAAATCTAGAGCATACCTTGCTATTAACTACCAAACAGAAAATACGTAGAAATGTTGCTAGAAATGAATCTCGTCAACCGTTTATCTAGGACACTGAACTTCGATTCAGGTGACCTCAACATAGAAAGTCTCTACTAAGACCACGACAATCTTGAGCTGAGTAGCTCGATCCACCATTCGGCGCTAAAAACCAGGGTTCAACGGACAATGTTACGAGGCTCAAAAGTGTGTGAGGCAATCATTCTCGCTCGCCCGCTACCGTTTAGAGATGACTGATTTCTACAGCAGGATGCGCAAGTGCCCTTACGCCAATGCCCTAAATAAGGCCCAGCTCGTATATATTGAAACCCAGCCAGCAGTGATGATACATACGATAGAATGCCAGGTTTAGAATGAATTCGCCGGGCAACGGAGGGGTGGTGTGCCCCCATTCGTTTAATGTTTCTCTTCAGCATTTCAGAGATGTGTTCTTGCCAGCGGAGATGATTCCTCCCCAAGTGCCAGTGCTTTAAGCCCCGCAAAGCGAGATGGCTAGCAATCTCATTTTTTGCACCTTAAAACGGAATGGCGCCGGACCCATGATTCGAAATGGCCAAATCATGACCATCGAAATAACCATATGTTGGAATTGCTGCAACCAGGGATTACTTGCTTAAATAATGGGTCCTTAGACATAGGGAATGTACTGGCTACTTGGCGAGACTGCATACTGACCGCTACTCGTAAACGCAAAGGATCCTTTTGGAATCCTTAACGTGGAGAGGAATTGTAAGAAACGTTGCATTTATAAACTCTTATAGTTGGTCCTCATTAGGAAATTAGAACATTTTTTTCAAATTGCAGGAGAAACAGCACGGATTCAGAAGCTGCAACTCAACACACACATAGCTTGCGCGATTATTATCGACGAGATAAAACAAAACAATGAGACGCCGTGGGCAGTAAATGTTTGCAGTATTTGCTGATTTTAAATTTGCCGTTAATACTGCACTTCGCAACGTCGCTCTCTAAAAACTAGCAACATCTGGTGCGTCACCACGCCTTCTCAAGCTATTGGTGGCCATTCTCAGAGAGACCTATATAATACTGGACGAGGTGTTGTAGTACATTTTAAACTTAGACGGACAACAAGTGTTGCAGAGAATGATAATCGTAATCTAGTCCTGTTTTCAGTGACCTGCCGGTGATTTTTAGGCAGAAGCATCTAGAAGTGCAATTCATTCAATATGTTGTTGATATTGAGCTCTACGCTGAAAGTCGCTTTCATTATCAGCAAACGTCGGCCAATCTTGCAAAGTTGCGACGCATACTTTGCTGCAGATAAATATTTCTAAAACAAAAGCAATGAAGTTCTGTCGTGGAGGGCATCTTGCAACGGTTGAAAACATAAAGCTTTACAACCAGAATTTGTGCAGAATTTGCAAACCATTTTTCATATTTTGGCTTAAAACTTACTCAAAGAGGCACCTTGTTCTCAAGATATATAGAGGAAAGAGCCCGTAAAGCGCTCATCGTCATCTACTCAATTAACCATCCGCGACTTTTGCCACTATGAACCGCTTTAGAATTGTTGACCGGAGCAGCCGCAGCCGGTTGGTGTATTTAGTTGCAGGCACCTTACTTTTCACAAAGGGCCTCCTCTAGCTCCGCTTAAATCTGTGGATAATTCACGAGTACCAAGAGGTTTGTAGCCCCAGTCACAGTTGATGGATGGCCGAGATTGATCGCCTCAGGAGGAACTACATCCAGGCCCGACGCCTCTTCACGAAGGCCCGGCGGTTCGTGCCCATTGGGTATACGGCTCCACAGCGCTGAGTAAAAAAAGATGCGCGCCCCATTTTACATGGAAAGTTCAGGAGCAAAGAGCGTTCCTGGAAGACCTTTATCGATGAGCTGAAGGACAATTCCTGGGGCCGCCCACACAAGATTGTACAGGGGTTCCCCACTCTAAAAAAGAGGGCGAACCAAACGTCCGAGGGCACCAAAAAACTGTTGAAGCGTTATTCCCATACCATTATCCTTATTATGACCACGTTTTTAATAAGATGAACACCAAACACGTCTCGAAGTGACGGAGTTTTTTAAATGCATTTCTACGTCATTTCTCTCCCACTAGTTGAAGTACATGCATAGGCAGTCCCAGGTCGGTGGAGGATATTGGGAGACGACTGGTTTTCAATGGGCTGGAGTCCCACACTTTTCAATGAGTTTCCGGCAGTGGTTACCGTGTGTACAAACCGCATTTTGGAGTTTCTCCTTTACAAAAAAAAAGCGCTTCGCTGAACTGCTAAGTTGAGCTGTGCCAAGTTGATTTTGATTTCTATAGGACGCAATCAATGATGAGCAACTCATGGAAGGATGCTTAACACGTAACTGGCCACCTAATTTAATTTAATAACGTTTAACAGTAGTGCTAAAATCAAATGCGTAAATGTGTTTTCTTATTTTAAATAACAAACTATTTTTGTTTCAAAATTATAGCGTATGGTTTACGGCTGTCATTACGTTTATCGTAAAAAAAAACAGTTATTGTAACACGTGGGTATGTATGCTTCCAAAAATCATTTTGCACTATCAAAAGTTTCATAATATACATTTTCTTTATTTTCTTATTGAACTATTGTTGGCCGGACTATTGAAACGCACCTCGTCTCTTGTATTGTTATTGTGTTGTTGTTTATTATGTGCCGTTCTGCGTTCTCTTCGTTTCTCTGATCGCTGCTGAGATTTCTTTGATTATAGCTACTGCTACCTAAATGTATGTAGTTGTTGCTGCAGCTGCTGCTGCTGCTGTAGGATCACCATCACCATCATCACCATCAACTGTCAGCGAGTATATTAAAGAGGAGACGCAGAAAATGACGTCCTGATGGAGCGTGTCATGTTGTCAACGCGTTGTCACACTGACATATTCAAGCATGCGTATGTGCGCATGCCGAGGATTTCATGTCATGCAAAGTGCGCTAGGCGCTTGATAATAATGATGACGACCGAGCTGGCTGGCTGGCAACACGATACGTGCATATGCATGCATCAAACACACACACATATATATATATATATATATATATATATATATATATACATATATATATATATACATATATATATATACATATATATATATATATACATGCATTATACGTCATCACATCTACGAACACAACGCACTCGAAGAGCGAAGCATGTACCCCAATCCGCTGCCCTCCGTTTTCCTTCTTTGCAGCTCCCAGATACTTCCAAAATACATACATCCCACACACGTACACACTCGAATTCGAATCTGTTACGCCACTCATAAAAGCGCCGAAGCGTAACTGGCGGCCGATCTCATGTCGACCCAGCAGTTACAACGTGAACCGTAGGGAGGAGGTGAAGGCCTAGGCGCTAGGCCCTTTCTACATCCGTCGCGAATGCTGCTGCTGCTGCTACTGCCGCCGTAGACAACCATCGTCGAAGATCTACCGGCTCTAGCTCCCCCTTGGGGAGTCGGCCTGTTGCACTGCAGTCAAACTTTAATAATGGGGTACGTTAGGCGTGAAAAATAATTAAGAAGTGCTGAAGCTTGTTTAAGCGCGAAGTACACAGGCACTGAAGCAGCTAAGCGCCAGCCGTCCAAACGGCCAGAACAGAGGTGCCTCTCCCCGGTCTGAAAGGGGTGAAAAGATAAGGAACACGTTGCGCTATAGATACGCAGTCAGCGTAAGCTCCATTCATGTCGTATATGTAGGTATGTATAATTTATTTTATGATATATATACCATCTTACACATAGTATATATAGTATATTCAACTAAAAAATGGCATAGTACTTTGTAGAAAGTAGAGCCATGTAAACATATTCCTGCCATACAGTAAAGGCAAGCTTCTAATCGGGAACAATACTTTGATGGGCTTAGAACACACATTCATTTGAGGGAATACGTCGTGGTCTGGATCCTATTGGATCCTATCAGCATACCGCTTAGGACCCACTTACAAGGCTTACTTGGAATTTGTTTCTCATCGTATGCGTACGCTTTACCGCAACTGTTGGCTGGCGTTCGCTTAGCAGTGCGAAAAAGAGCAAGAAAATTGCAGAAGTTTATTGATTTGTTTCGACAAGGGTCGGGAAATAATTCAGACGGTGTCCAGGCTTCTTCTACTACGTCATGAGCGGGATTGACATTTTGGCGGTCGACATTCGCCGGGCGTTCCGATCTGGTATCTGAGCAGCGGTATTGCAATAGGGCAAGCTCAGATCGGGTCCAATCGAACCAATCTGCCATTTGTGGCCAAATCAAGAATACGCTAAGCATAATACGGTGTGTCTACGCAAAGTCGGTGTGTCTGCGGCCAGACCAGTCAGAACGACGCTACGAGGCCACGCGGCGAGGCTCAGACAGGAGGATCGACGACACTGTTCTCATCATCAGTATGATCAACATCGTTACCATCACAGGGAGTAGCTGCAACAGCATCCGCAGAGGCAGACATAGCAGTCGAAACAGTCTGTGCCTTTCGGTTGCTGGCTCCCCGTCTAATACGCAAATAGCATGAGGCTTGGCAAATTGGAAAACTATTGTGCGTTGTAGCCTTTTGGCCCACCCCGCAAGCCCCTCAAGTAAGCGCCACTGACGGATTTCGACAGCAGCAAAGCAGGGGAGGGATAGAGGAGACCGTGGGTGGAGCTACGCGGCCTCCCCGCGCGCCATAAGGACCGGGAAAAACGGCTTGGCCCACCGGCCGATTCAGCCGAACAACGAGAACAACAACAATGAATAGAAGGACCTTGGGGGTTGAGCGGTTCGTGTGGCTCGAGCAGGCCACCTCTCTTTACCTTTTTATCCCGTTTGTCCCAGACCGAGTGTCATTCCGGGGCCCGAGGCTATACATTCGCGTGACCGCCGTTGACGTGCGTCTGCCTGCCTACCTACGACGTCATGAAGTCAGCCTCGATTCGACTCAATGAGAAGAGAGAAGATTCGCTCGCAGGGAATTCGCTTGCGGTCACGCTTTTTCGGTTTACCCCATGGCAGGAGCTGAACGTCGAAGTTGCCACTTTTCGCATGCCCGTAGCTACGGCGAATAGGAGGAGGCAGTGCCGGTGGCATGTTGTCGTTCGACGAAACGACAAGAAGTCAATTTGGAAGAATCTTAGAGGGCATGTATTGCGGCTGATGATGATAATGCTGCTGCTGCTGCTACTACAAACGTTGCGACTCTGTGCGCGTGAGTGGCTGTCGTCCCTACAGCTCCGCAACTTCCACCAGCGCCAGAGAATGCTTCTTGAGAAGACAATCTCAAACTGTTCGGGCCGTTCGTAGCTGCAGAAAAGAACAGGGCCCAAGCGAGCGACGAGCGAGATCGCACGGCTCGTAATTGATCCTAGCAATTGTGTCTCTCTCGCTTGGGGGTGGTCGTAAACCTCATCTCATGGCATGCCGCGCATTGACGCGCTGTGTCCTGTCGTCAGTACAGCCCATGCATGCCTATATGGATAGCAGGAACCTTTTGACCAATTGACTTTGCAGGGATATCTTTAACCACTTAGCTGACGCTTGAATCCACGAAAAAGTGGAACCGCGCTCATTCTGCGATACGCTGGTGGAAGGTTTCTGCTGTCGATTAAAAATATCTGAGACAGTAAAACAAGGTATTAGAAAGAATACGTATCGAAGAACATATACTTATTCAGTTTATTTACTCCTTGCTGTTAAGAGTGAGCAGCTTTGCTAGTAAGCACGGAGCACTCGGCTATCAACGATAATCTCAGTCTTTCTCTCTTCGCTCAGCTAGACTACCCAGCATCCGCGAGCCCCTGGGCCTGTTCAGAAACGAGAGACGCTGACCAGATGGGCTGACCCTAACCCAAGCCAAGGCTTGCAAAGAGCGGCCGCTCGCCTCGTTACGAGCATCCAATCCGATTTAAACACCGATAATTATGGCATCGTTATCGAAGCTCCTACACCATTTCATCGTTAACGCGGTGCGGCCTAGTCGGGCTATATAGTGATACAAACGGAGCAAACTAAAAACCGAAAATACCCTGGGGTTCAGTGCACACATCTTATCGCCAGCATTCGAAACGCTGAGAGGGCCAAATCTCCTCTCGAAACAGTCATTACAGATGGTGTCAGACCTATTGTAGAAGATTACGAATGACCCGATTGTGGGGTACTTCTTTTTGCAAAAACTCTCTGTGGACGTACAGTGCGGCAAAACGGCAGTAGTATTTTATAACGCTGACGTTAGGGGTTGTGCCGGAAATCGTCACACAACCAGGACTCCGTCCTGTTTTTTTATTCCCCGAACAAGGCCACGACGGGCTTTTCTATATTCCTCTCACTGGGCCTGTAGTTCTGGACGATGTCGAGCGTGTCGGCGAGTATATATGCTCGTGATTTAATGGCATTTATTGTTTCGTGCTTCGGCTATTCGCCCATTGCACCAGTACTTGAAGGCCGCCGAGTCCATGCAGGGTATAAGAGGCGGCTTGTTGTCTTGCAAAGTTGTGTCGCATAGTCGACACCGTGCGTGGATCGGTATCATGCAGTTAGGCGCAGCGAGTGCAGTGTCTCCGAATTATTTCTCTCTCTCTCTAACGAACAAACAGTCTCTAACGAACAAACAGTTTTACTTACTATTATTACGTTTCGGACTTAGCGCACTCTCATTCCTGCCAAACATTCTTATATGTTTTTATAGCGAACATTCTGCGTTCTCTAAGAACTCCTCGGGGTCTCGTCTGCTACATACAGACAAGCTCGAAACATGACAGTCAACACATTTCGATGAACAATCAGGACCTACAAGCAGCGGCCATGCGCCGACGTAGGAAGTGCAACAAATGGAAACTCCGAGTGGCTTTTTGAAGGAAATGTTCATATCTAACAAACAGCGAACCAGATTGGCAAGGCCACCTGGGAAATTTGTCTTCCGGAGAATAACAGCAAACTCAAACAAACAGACAAACATAGCGAAAACCTTTGCCGCCTTCTCTCAACAAATATGACTTCTAAGAAAAGTTCTCTGTGTCAATATTTGGCAAGTCCAGAGGTATCGAAGGCTAGTTAAAAATTGGCACGCCTGGAGCACGTACCGCAGAGCCTACAGCAGATTGCACACAAGCGCACACTATTAACATGTCTACCGTAGATTTTAATTGCACTTATTGTATACGTGAAAATATAAGGGATGCGTAGTATTTGCTGTTTATTAAGTGAAAAAATTACCAGATCATTCACGATGAATTGGTAGTAGTTACATCATGGGTTACGGTTTGTCACCAATTTATCAATCATTTGATTGCCTTCTTTTGTAGAAGTCTCTGCGCCACTGCACCTTACGCAGGCGCATCCTTTTTAAAGTCTTGGATTGTTCTAGCCAGTAAGTTTTTAAGCAAGCCAGTAATAATAGTCTGGCATAGGCTTTAAGACATATGCTTTAGAGCTTCAGGCGGCTTATATGATGACGCACGTTTTTGCAGTCAAGGATAATCCTATTTTCAATTTGTGGACGCGTCGTATTGTGGCACATCTTCTTTTTCAAAATAAAACGAAGTGCTAAAGTAAACTCCATTATTTTCTAATGAAGTTTTAATTGAAAGCTCAATGGCTCCGCGGAAACAGACAGTTGGTGTTTCTTGCCGGTAATAAACGTCGGATTGATGTCTTCCATGCATCCCTGCTGGAGCAGATGATACTCAAAGAACGGATGAAATAGGAAAATACTGGTCAAGACGAAGCGAGCGCTGGCAATGTGGCTAGTAAGAATCTACGAAAGGTGTTAAACGAAATCGTCATTGTGCTGGCTAAAGCAATGCCCTGCTACGGGAAAACCGAAATGAGATGGCAGCGTTATGAAGACTCGGCGTTTGAATCAAAATAAACAGAGACAACAGATGGCAACACAAGTGGCAGAACTCGACCGATAATGGGGTCGCGTAACGGAGTTTTAATCCCAGACCTTCGATTGAACACATTGACACTAACTGTCGTAGTACACGACACAAGTGTTGGTTGGTCACGGGACTTCCGGAAATACCTTCCTAAATAGTTTTGTCTGGCTAGCAGTTGATTTGATGAACTAAAGAATTCTGTTTATAGCTAAACTGTAGTGGTGTACTTTTCTGTTCTGAGGGGGTTTGCCCCTACGTTCCCCTAGTTTACTAGCTAGTGTACGCCGCTTCATGGGCCAACGATGTGTCGATTGGCACAGATTCACATATCGTAGAGTATGTGAACAACTTTACAAAGCATTTCAGGCGATTCTGACGCCTGTGCCTTTCAACTGGCGGCAGGCTGTCGAATTTGCGCCATTCATGGCATGGGCCCTTATCACTCGCGCTCTCAGGTGTTCCATATGATTCGACTCGTCGCAGCAGCGTCCACCAGCCATAGGCAGAGCTTTGAATTATAGCTTTTGGATTTCGAAATTCAGCCTGCATGCTGCCACCACGGCCTATGGCGTATTGCGGACGTGCTGCTTCCAATTGAGCCCCTCTCCATCCGCTCCCAACAGACGGGCTAGCGATAGGCAACCCTTTGCCGGAGGCGTCTAACCAATGACAGTGTCTGAGTCTCCCTATATATATACATACATATATATATATATATATATATATATATATATATATATATATATATATACTGGCGTATGCACCCATAGCGTGCGTGCTACCTCAAATGAATTTCTACCCGACTTGCACTACAGTGAAACGCCAAGCGTAGCTTGAAAGGCACCGAATGAGACACGATTAGGTTCGACATTTCAATATGAGCATTTGGTAGTAACATATTGCATCCGGTTTCGAGTTGGCCGATCCTGAGCCGGCCACACTGCTGAAACAAACGAGTCGAGACAAGGACGCGGTATATTGCTACACGGCCTAGCGTTACGCGGCGGCCTCTATGCCAACAAAGCAACCCAGTCCGGCGTGTTGTACTCTTGTGCTAGATAATGCGCTACGATTCAGGGTATTGCACCATAACTACGCGCAGAGGTGCCTCTAAATTTTGCTGATTCTTCTTTTATTTAGGGGTATGTCTAGACGAACGGTAGCTAACAGCTTAGTGCATACCGAGGAACTGGCAACTAGGTAGTGCAGTACATTTACAGGTCTATTTCACAACATAAACTTACAGCATTTCATCGGAAATGCAGCACTAGATAGTTTTTCTTTTACGTTAGTCAATGTTTTTAGGCAAACACTTGTTTTTTAATTTAAAGCAGTTTTGGGGGGAGTTAAACGGATTCTGCGAGAATCGCTGAGTTTTGTTGAAAATAGTATTTTATAATATAAGACCTGACATTTGAATCTAAGTTAGGAGTTTTGCGAAGACTTTCTTTCTTTTGGCCGAACAGCGCGCCTGTCAGACACAAAGACAAAATACGACGTAGAAAAAGATTTTTGCTTCAGTTAACACGCAGTTTAGAACTCGACGTAAGTGGCGTTTACTGCCCCACGAAACTGAATTACTGCCGTTTTTGATACTCTCAAGAAGTGAATATATATATAGATATATACTCGGAAGAAGTGTATATATATATATATATATATATACTCTGAAGAAGTGTATATATATATATATATATATATATATATATATATATATACGGTCCAAATGATATATTATATACATATGGTCCAGCAATCCGTAAATCATTTTTTTTGGCATCTGGGCCTTACGTTATTCAAGAATAACCGTTACATGTGCCACGTGTGAGAGTCTGGTACGGCCTCTCGCTCAAAAAATCATTGAAATAGTAAACTTCACTTCACGCTGGATGGCCAGCGTTATCGCAGCATGACCCTTAATTATACATATTGTTTATTTCGCAATAATTTTGCACTTCAAGATGGTACATAATTACAATACAATCATCATTATATACAATTTTAACACTTTAGCGACCGTCCCACCGGGCGAGAAAGTGCAAAGACCGCCGATGCGACTGGCAGCTCGCTGCGTGGTATTTAGCGCATACCTGCGAGCAGAACCGGCAACGACATTGATCGCCAACTTGGTGAAATCCTTGAGTCGAACACACCAAGTGATGATAGCCATGTACAATGTACCTTGTGTACACGTGTCGGCTAGTGCATGCCATTCCCTCCCAAAGCTCCCTGGTGAGGTACACATCTAACTGCGCTACCTCAGCCGAGGCCTCGGTCACTTTTCCCTGCCACTCCAACAAAAATGGTTGAAGTGGCATTGTAATAGGTGACTTAAGCCTGACTCTGATTGTTTCCACTGCCGGTCCGCAACCCGCTAGCAGGTACACAAAGCGATTCCTTGCCGTCCGCGGCAAGCAAAGAACGCGCTTCATATATATTGTGAAGCATCTTTCTAGCTGCGCAAAATTTGCCGCGGAAAGATGACCCCACACCCTGCCAAGGCTGTAGCTCAACATTGGCACAATCTTAAGCTCAAAAAGACGCAATGCAGCACTCAGAGACAGTTGTCGAAGATCTCTCACCTCATGACCCTTAATTGTCTCTAGCCAAATTCAAACGGAAATGATGCAAGTAAACTCTGGTTTCAACAAAATAACGCCACAAGCCACTCAACAGGCGAGGCAATTGAGGTTTTGAGGACGAAGTGTTCTAATAAGTTTGCTTACCGGAGACATTCACTAGCCTTTAAGACGTTGCGATTTGCTCCATTAGACATTTTCGGAAGAGTTTTTAAAGAGTAGATTACACTAATAGTTCTACGACCAACAGCAAACTGAGGACCAATATTGAAGCGCACCTTATTGCAATTGAGCATGATTTTCGTAAGAAAAAAAATTAAACATTGGTTGGACTGGTGGATTTACGTGATTTATATATATATATATATATATATATATATATATATATATATATATATATATATATATATATTTATTTATTTATTTATATAGTGAAACAAAACAAAAAGCTTTCGGCAGTAGCGTTTCGAGCAGCTGTATCTGTCTCGTCGACAACAGTACAGTAGATCCCGACACTGCCCAGTCGGACGGTCGAATTGACCACCTAATGAGCATAGCAGTTGTATTGTCCAATCTCCCGTGAGGTACTTCTGTCGAATGCAAATGAGACGTGCCTGCCTAATTGTAATGTGTTTTGTTTGCCGGAATCGGGCATTGGCCGTTGGGCGATGGACCGACGACGGGGATCGGGCTGGTCAGTGTCCGTTAGGCTAGCTTGAACCTTCTCGGGTGACCGACCCATCTGTGCGCATTCCGCCTACAGTCCGCACAGATGCGAAGAAATCTCAAGGGAGATATATTTTCGAAAGGGCAACTCCTTGCTTGTTTTCCCGATAGAAAGAGGGTTGAAATGACCTGCACCTCGAGCACCACGCGCGCTAGTTGCGTATTACGTTACCCGCGCAAAGCCAGCCTGTTCTGTTGCTGTTGCCAGGAGCTTAGGCAAATTTCAGAGCTACATGTTCACAGGCCTAACTGAATGAGGTGTTTCTCTTCGCTTTGCTGCTATATATATATATATATATATATATATATATATATACTCGTGTTAGACGTTTTTTGGCCCTTTCTCGGAGGGCCGACTGCGTAGAACGCGATGTTGCAAAAAAATACTTTGTTCTTGGCTTGTTTGTCTCACGTTCACGCCATCTTGCACGAGAAACGAGCGTAAGCTAAAGGAATTCTATTAAATGGGAACTCAGTCTGTTTTTCTTATAAACCTCTACAGACCTCTATAGTAATAATATAATCCTCGTAATAACCTCGGCCGGCGAAAGATGCAGCGTCGAAAACTCTCCGAACTTCTTCTATTAAATCATTATAACTAATACTGAACAGGACGTTACAAAAGATTTTGTCATACGAAAAACCTAGATGGACAAATACCGAATAACCGTTTGATAGGGTGTTTGGCAAAACCAGCCTCTTTACCACGCTCCACATCAAATAATAATGAGAAACTACATCATGATGCCGTTAGCGAGAGGAACCGCTGTGGGGGGGGGGGGGGAGGGAGGCGGGAGAGGCTATTTCAAAATCGGCCCCACAGATTCTCGCGTTAACTTCAACAAGGGCAGCCCTGGCGACCTCGTTTCGACGGCTCGATCGATTCAACCATCTCCACCGCTTGAGCATTGCTACATCACGGCAAGTTGGCTATGTCCTCTCTGGTGGGTTGGCTGGTCGTTTGCCTGTGCGACCTGCCTCTATTAACGGTAATAGCGTCGCCAGCAAGATGAGTAGAGTTATTGCCACTATGGTCATCACCATACGCGTCACCAGAAGCTGCTGTCTCGTTGCGTGAGAAGTGTGCCGGCTAGAAGGAAGAACTACGATATGCCTTCATTTCGTCTCCAGTTTAGCCGAGCCACAGCGCGCTGATACAGGTCGTACTGGCTTATCTAAGCTTTCTTCGGCAAAATAGAGGCGTGTGACAGCAAGACAAAGCTATGCTCAAACCGATTTAGCAATCAAGATAGAACGAAAAAAGTCTTTTACTCAAACACAATTCGACATAATACTGGCATGGTTACCGGCGTACAACGTTATGAACTGTCACACGCCCTAGCGATTTCTGCACTACCTCTCAACGTGGGGCGGGCGCTAGCGTCGCATAAGGCGTCGCATTAGTTTATGTGCACCTTGAAAAATTGGCATTTAAGTTGTGCAATTAATAAAATTATTCTAGGCATGCTAACCAGCTCAGCAGTTGGGAATCTGATGTCAGCCGCCCAAGCCACCACTGCTTAATGATACACGGCTTATACAATGAGCAGGCAGCAGCTGTCAAATAATTCTTCTACCAACGGTTCATGATGGCACCGCTTTCTGCTGATTTTGCAGGTATCAGTCGCGGCGGGCAGTATTTATGGGCGAAGCCTGATCGATGGTGTTGTCATATAGGCAGAACCAGTACTCGACGACGGATGGCAAGCGCAAAAGGAAGTGTGATGTGTAGGTAGATGGAGACGTATTTGGCGCTGACATGGCGCTGACGCATGACATACACTACTTTAAGTGTTTATATTATACATATCAATATTTAATTTTATTCATTTACTCATTAATTCATGATTTATTCACCACCGATTTGGCACTTACAGTCACAACGCAACAGTGTGGTGGCACACTACGTAGTCAGTCAACTCTGGATGTAAGACATACGTGTTCTTCTTTATTCAATTAGGAGCCTTAGATCAGCTACAAAATCGGCGCTAAGAACGCAAGCGTAGTGTTTTCAAGAAACATAACTCTAGTGACATTGTAATTTTGTTAACAATTTCTATTTCACAATGTTGGCGTTTATCGGCTTCTCATGTTAAGATATATCGTGTGACAAACACAATGTATGGTCACGACTCAATGCATTATCATTTGGCGCCAATTGACTAATGCAGGGGATGTAAAACGCGGTCAGGCGCGTCTGAAAAAGCAGTCAACGCACCTGCTGAGCGTTAAGAGCGGTCAGTTGAGAGAAAGACTTCAGACACGTGACGGCATCGCGTCGTGGTGCTTGACAAACGATTAAAAAGACATTTTGAAAAAAAATGCGCACTTCTTCTTGCATACCTAAGCCTGGATTTACTATTCCGGAAACGAAAACGGTACTAATGGCTTAGGAAAGCGACACTCACCATTTCCGCTGAAATTACTCATCACGGCCAAATTATATGTCAGGGCACTCTTCCGTGCTAATGGAAAAACAAAAGAGCAATCCTGTCCTCAAATCTGGTAAGGAAACTGGTAAAAATAAATGCTTTTTTGGCTATTTCCGTTAAGGTAATTTTATTTAGTGCATTCCCTAGTATGATTAAGGTTTTCCTTAAATAGGGGCTCAGTCATTTTCTTTGTAAAATGTTTCTTCATTGGCAATCAACTGTATTTGTTTTGTTTGTTTGTTTATTAGTGATTTCAAACTTCATTTTCTTTTATATATAGAGTCCTCAAAGCCCGCCATTGTACAGCTGCTGAAAAACCCATGGCTTATCTCACAGTTAGCTCCACGTCCTTAGCCAGAATCAATGACAGTCGGTTCCATGAGAGAACGCCTTCAATTGAATTTTGCGTGATTTGTTGTTTACGCACTATTCAAAAAGTTTTTCCTCCTAGCTTTCTTCTTGTTAGACTTTTCTGGATACAATCCAGCCGACATTGGTTGCTAGAACACCTAGTTTACAAACCAGAGGAGTCCACTTCTGTGAAACCACGGTAAACTATTGACGGATTACCGTCAGTTAGCTTGGTAGCATGTAAACAAGGAGCTCTCCACAGAACGTTTCTGTCTTTAAAATGCTTTAGGCGATATTCGTAGTGATGTGCATTCTATGCTAAAGTCTTTTGGAAGTTCTGGCTACACGCTACACTCGTAGTAGCGGTGTCCAGTACCTTTCGTGCCATAACGTGTGTAGTGTATGAGAGGATTGATGATTGTGATTATATGATGCTCTAGATAGAGGGAAGCGCACCGCCCGGGGTAGGGGAATGCTTGCCACCATGGGGCGCTAACAATGTCTATAAATTGGGATGAATGCAAATAAACTAAAAAGCCTTTTTGTTGGCGTCCACGCTGGTTGAGCCGGTAACTCGAACGGTGAGTGTCCTTATTCTTCCACTACGTAGACACTACAAACGGCATACTAATTTGTATTGGGCAGGTTTTTTTTCACTTTTGATGTTCCTATTGTTGCTGTGCGTTTAGTCACAATGGTCTTCGTTGTCCTTAGCGCCACTAGTATTGTTGTTGGTAGTATTGAAATTCTCAGTCCTCGTTATGTTTTGCTGTTGTTTTTAGTGTTACTGTTGACACTGTAGACCTTGTCCGTACTTGCTTTCACTGTTGTGATCCTTGTTGCTGTGTTTCTGTTGTCGTTTGCGATACTTGTGTACACTGCACTGACACTAAGTCCTTTCGTTACCTCCTTTCTTGGTTAATATAATTGTAGCTATAATTGCACCCTTTGTAAGGTTTTTGTCTTTTAAGCGTGTAGCAGGCTTTTCAAAGATCTAGTGAAGCCTTACAACCTCTTTTAGGAAAAGCAGGAAAACCCATCGTTCGAAAAGCCGCGTTCCTGGGGTGTTTTCTCAAGGAACTCACCCTCCGCTCGACGCATACTGGTTTTTAGCTTATAGTAAATTGAATTTGACGCGCAATTTCGAGATATCTTTTTGCGGTTTAGTTAACCCCGCTGCCCACTGATGTAGAGGATGTTGCGACATGCAAGCCATGATCATTACGCATGCATGACTCTTGATTCAATTTGTTTATTAGTACGCTTCATTTTTACACGTAAAAACGATTACAGGTAGTAGATTATTAACTAGTCAGGCGTTGTAATTGTTTTGGGTATTGTCAGTTCTGTATCTTCTTAGCTAAAGTTAGATATACGTTTTCATTAAATTAGTAGTGCTGCGTGGTATTAGCGATTACAGATGGCAGCAGAAGGATGCGAGTTTTTCGTCAATTATTAATTGGCAACAGCCTTCTCTGTTCTAAATTATCGCAACGCGTTCGACATTATGGAAGGCATGTTGGTTGTATTGTTGTTGCTATATATTGATAGATTGTGCTTATTTACTTTGCAATGCCTATATCGCTCTACGGCAAAAAAATAAACAAAAAATCCCATTCTCTGCGATTTCGTCTTCGCTGCACTTTAAAAAATTACGATTTTTTTATACAGTTTGTCAACGTTCTGTTTTAACTAGACACACGGCACATATATTTGGAATAGTAATATTAAATAAGTCTGACGGTCCATTTACTTGGAAAGAATCAACTTTAGTAAAACAATCAAAGTTCGCCCACAAATGTTATCCTTTAATGTTGCTCGTTTAGTGAATGGCTAGCCATTGCCTCTTTTCATCATTCGAGAGAGTCAATGCAGCGATATTTTGTAAGGACCAACTAGGCAGGCTGTGTATTCCTCGTGGACGTTTGTGTTCGGTGAGGATAGCCATGAACTATGTAGCGATCGCCACGTGCACGACTAGACCCGAGTAATTCCAGTTACCGGAAACACGTGACAAATTTTAAAGGTTAATCACCGCAACGTATAACGTCTTTGGTAGTCAATGACTCTTCTAATTTTTCCAGCATTGGTGGTCATGACGTTTATTCCAGCCTATAAGTGACTACTATGTCATCTGCATACATCACAACTATGCTTTTTCGGTACTCCATCGAATACGGCCGATAAAATTGGCAAGCAGACGAGTGAAGGAGACGCAGCTTAGCGGATCCCCCATCGAGGTATCCATTTTTTGTCTTACCCGCAACGCACCTTGCTCACCCTTACCAGTATGTGTTCATTCGAAGACGGGTCTTCGTCCACAAGAAGCGAAGTTACGCTTAGAACAGAGTGGACTCTATTAAAGCAAATATTTTAATTGCCGTGGTAAGATGATTTTCCCTTATCCCCGTCTCGCCCTTAACACTACTCTTTGTCAGATAACATTTAGTTTACTTCGCAAGTATCGTACGTTTAACTTAATGCAATAAAAATAAATGATAAGCACATTCAGAAGGCCTACCGATATGTAAAGCTAGTCCGGGTCTTGCCCAAGGCGGTTTCTTTACGTCGGTGGTGCTGCGCTTTCCATAGATTCGAAACGATACAGCATTCTTGTACAGGAATTCTTAAAAATAACCTTCGCGACTTTTCGTAGGGTTCAAGGATTGAGACCATCGTACACCATGACAACTAGGACTAGGGGGACCTTGAGGATGAGATCTGTAGACGCGCTGTAGTCAAACTCTCCGAAGGGAACATATCTGGCGCCGCCAAGCTTATTGGCACCATGGACACATTTAATTCACATTAATTGTGAAATAGTTTTTATCACGATTAGCATAATCGTGATAAAAACGTTGGTTGAAAAGATAACTCAAGGCTCTCATTAGAGCCTTGAGTCTATCCGACACAAACATCCATAGCCCCTCGGACCTTTGCTTGCCATTTTCGTCCCTCGACTATGCTGCTATCTACTATCTTCCAGCGAACGAAGTGCGCCTGGCCGTGAGATTCCTTCCCCAGAAGCTCTGCAGCTGGTCTTGACTGCAGATGCGCTGGCAAATATTGTTATATTCTCCGGTGGGAGTCTTCCCCTGTAGCCCTTCAACCTAATATATTCAGACCACGACTATTTGCTCTCAAGAAGAAAGACGGCTCCCTCCACCCGATAGCATACCCGTCTACACTCCGTTGGCTTTAAAATAGGCTTTAAAAATAGGGTGCACTGCCCACACAGCTAAAATATTATCGGCAATTTGTCCTCATCAGCTGGGCTTTGCAACCACTAGCGATGCGGAGATCGGAATTCACACTTCCCGCGTCTTTATAAACTCCCGCAGTGGCCACACCGTTCTGCTTAAATTCGATTTTAGCAATGTCTTTAACAGCGCCAGAAGAGACTACCTGCCAAATGCGGTGTATCACATACTACGCCCTGCAAATGTTTCACCAGGTACCTGCAGCTCAGGTACAACCGTCGCACTTGTCTCTTCCTCCGTTTTGCCACACACCACTATATCTTTGCAGTCCGGCCTTCAACAAGGACACCCTTTAGGTCCGCCCTCTGTTTGTGCGTGAATAACTTGATCGAGTCCTTTCAATACCTGGTACCTGGGCAATGGTGTGCTTGGAGGTAACCTAGAGAGGGCGAGTGGGCTATCTCTAGACTCCGAGAAATGCGAAGTCTACGTCACGGGCTCCGTGGATATGATCTTGCTAGATATATAAGAGCTATACCATCTCCTTCCCGGTTGCAAGGTCGTTCAGAAGAGTCACAATGAACTTCTCGGAGTTCTTTTCTGCCAAGAGGGGTTACGTGGGGCCTTAGACACGTGGAGAGAGCTTGAAGTAGCCGCAAGCCGTCTTCCGTCGCTGGGATCTTGTTGCGGAAAATACCTACTGAGATAGTGCTTTTTGGCGGCTCGGATAACTCCCACGCTTAGGAGGGGGGCAATTGTTTTGACTTGACCGAGAACCTTCGAGCCTTTAACAAGTAGACCTTAAAGACACTGGAGGTGCTCCTAAACGTACGCCGCTTACCCGATGCAGGCTTGCAGGCTCTGTTTTCCATATCCTTAGGTGGGCTGGGAATACATGACGCTGTAGCGTTGGCTGGTCCTGCTATAGTCTCTTTTTTATTCCAAGCATTGGTAAACTCCAAACGGTGACTGGACGACACAGATAAAAGTGTCTACGATCTCACTTTGGCAGCTTTATCAGAGAGATTAGCCTCCGTGCGTTGTCATACCGACTGACACCTTTTCCAGAAAGGCTGATTGACCACACTTCAGGAGAAGACATTTGCGCATATTTTCGAGCAAGCCCTCACTACGGTTGACGGGGCCAAGCTACGGGCGGCCTCCGCAAAAGGCGCCGAGGCCTGGTTACAGGCTCTCTCCAGTGCTTACTTAGGCACTCTTCTATGTTACGATATTGTTCGGATTAGTGCGGGGCTACGCCTAGGAGCAGCTGTCGTATTTCTTCACCATTGTAAATGCGGCGATTAAGTGCCACAGGTACACTATGGTCTCTCTTAAGCCTTAAGCGTAGATCGTCGAGCCCGACACGCAGCACCTAACTGGGCATTTAGCCGAGGTTTAGACTTTTGAGCCTCCTGGCCACTGCAGGGATGATGGAAAGAGGCCCGGACGGACTGACACTAATGTCCTTCGAGATGGGTTTCATGCTGGTTCGAAGACACACAAAGTTATCCAACCAGTCGGCAAGGCGTTTAGCCTTTCGACAACTGACACTAAAGCTGTTAATTACCTGTACCAGAGACTATTGCTAGACTTTCAGCAAAGAAGCGCCGCCCTTGTGCGTGGAACTCTGCTAGACTGGACACGCCCGAACCTGGATGATATGTGACGATTTTATTTATTTTATCCGGTGTATACAATCATAAGAAGACAACTATTACTTCTTATATATAAGCAACTAAACGTTTAACTGTGTAGGTAATAAAACGATTAGCACTATATTTAGGTACGGCGATGCACGTGAGATCGCCCGCGTGTCTGTTCTAGTAGTCCTTTGAAATTGAGCCACTTGAGGCACAGTTATTATAAAACTGCTTTTGACAGCAACAAACCTTAATAATTATAATGTGTGCAGATACATATGTAAACATATATAGGCATCTGCCTATATATGTATATTTATCTATATAGGATGTTTGTAGCAGTCCGCAACAATATATAGGCCTCTATAGGGTGTTCTATATAGGGTCTATACTGGGTTTATATAGGGTGTACAGTGTTAATTCGCGCGTTCTTTATTGCTCCTTGTTCGGGCCCGTACCCAAATAAAAACAGGTATCTAGATAACTCATTTTTTGCGTAGGTCAAGACGGGGTACAACACCTGGTAAACGTTTTTATTCAATATAACTCCTGCTCACGCGGATGACTTTTTAATGTGAGATGCAGAAGCACTTTCTTCATAGTAGTAATGAGCAAGTCTATGTTAGCATGCTGCCCCATACACAGTAACCCAACGGATTCAAATCGGGGCTGTTTGGCAACTATACGTCCTAGGCCCAGAGCATGCTCAGAAGACACTCCAGTACTAAACGTTTAGTATGAATGGACGCCTGGATTGTGGGCAAGCCAGGCGCCATTTCTGCGATATTTTTTGCATTTGCGACGAACATTTGCTTATCAGAAAAGAAACGAACACGGCCTACAGCTTCGTGTTAAGAGATCAGAACAGCAAATTACATCGAGCAAGTCGATTCACTTTAGCAACCTCGGAAAGTGTTTGCCTGACTTGTATAATATGGGAATTCTACCTCATGTCTTTGTAAACCAGCTTGCACATGGTCGTTATGGCCATGTTAGTTTCACGCGCAAGATTTCTGACTGAGATCAAAGGATTGTCCGAAATGTGTAGTTAAACTGTGTCCATTGGTTCTTGAGTACTTGCTGTACACACGCTATCGTGAATCTTCCTCTTTATTTTATAGGAACCTGGTTCCGCATTTTCTGCAATTTTAATCGGCTGCGATCTAGCTAATTGTTCGTAGACGAACACCAAGGAAAATTTGCAATCATGGAGCAAGTCCGTCTAGTGCGGAGGGCACGGATAATAGCTGCTTTTCACTCGTATTCGAAAGACGACGCATCATCTCCTCTAACGGTAAACCCACACTCGTTTTCCACTAAGCATGAGTCCTTTGTCTGTCACCCGTTTAACCGGATGAGCAGATTATGTGATGAGCAAACCGTCAGGGAGAGATTCCTGATACGACAAGTATTCAAATCGAAATGCGCGATAATGTTGACAAAACACCCCACATACATGCAAATAAATTAAATGTATGTTTTTCTGCCGAAATTAGTTTAGTAAGGCTAAGCTTTAAGTTTAGACATATACAATATTTAGAAACAAGACTTATGTATTTATATATATATATATATATTTTTTTTTTTTTTTGCTATAGCGGAAATATTTAGTTCGTTAGTTCGCATTTCCAGAACAGAATTTCTTGAACCGAGACAACTTACTTTAAACTGAAAAGCAAATTGGCGTAGTAGTTGCTTGTCCGAGAAGTAAACTAAATGGAGAGAGAAAGTGAGCAAATATAACTAAGAGATAGAGGAGAAGAACAACTCACGAAGTAAAGCAAGGGAGAGAGAAGAGCAGAGCGATGGGGGTATTTTGTGAGGTACTGCATTCAACTCGCGCTGGCCTGCCGTTGCAAAGCGCCCCCCCCGCCTTTTGCTCGGCGCAAGCGCTTGCCGCGCTGCCATCGGCCGTGAAGCGTTAGAGTATCATCGCCATAAAGTGGTACAGCGACCAGCAGGGCAGGCTAGCTACCGGAGAGGGAGCATGACCATGACGACGACAACGACGACGCAACTAAGGATTGCCCTTTTGCAAGAATACCCGACCACTCAAGATACGAGTATGATTCCGCCCAGTGGGTGGTGACGCAAGTTTTACGAGAGAGAAATAAAGTCAGTGCGCGCAAGTAAGCGACTGAGTGAACGAGTGAACGTGGTGGTGTAGGTGGTTTACTGGGACTGCTGGCTGCCTAGCTGCGTAAGTAAGAAAGACGGCGCATGCTAGCTTCCCGAAATACCCCGAAAGAGCACAAATATCAGAGATAAACGTTGCACACGCGAGAAACAAGAGAAAACAGGCACAAAAAAATGGGAGACAGATAGAGAGAGAGCAAGAGAGCGAAATGGAAAGGAGGCGACAGCGCAACGGCAATGGCCAAAAATAGAGTTGGCGTCTTGAGCAAAACTGAGCTATGGAAACATATCATCTCCCTCGCTTCATGGATAGAGACAGATAGGGAGGCGAGAGCGCATGAAGAGACAGAGGGAATAGAAGGAATAGGAGAGGAAAGATAGTAGATCTTGGGGGGACGTAGTAGAGTGGGGTACGGCTGCTGGTGTTGTTCCGGGTGTATCTGTGGGTAGATAGGTAGAGATAGAGAGAGAAAGAGAGAGATAACGTGTGGAATTGTACGAAAATCTTGCTGCCGGTGGCTAAAAGACATCAGCAAGCCAAACGATCCTCACTTCGCCGCCGCCGCAGTTGCCTCCCCTTCACTTCCTGTATGTGGCAGCGCTGTCTGGTTTTGCGTAGTCCTGTAGCTAGACCTCCGAGCCGAGTCCGGGGAGGCTACCCACAGGAACAGGAGGAGGAAGCATGCGCCAACGCCATGCGCGCGTTCATGTATTGTTGCTGTTCCCATTCTTGTTGTTGTTACTCTTGCTGCCATTTGTTGTTGTTGTTGTTGTACTCTTGCTGCCATTTGTTGTTGTTGTCATTGTTGTCGTCGTCGGTAGTGTTGTTGTTGCTGTAGTTGCTGTTGTTGTTGTTGTTGTTCGTCGCTTCTTATGAGCGAGCGGAATGACCGGCTAGTGCACCACCAAGTCCCAATTTTGGAGAGAGCAGAGCGGCCGCTTGATGTCGCAATCGGCGGGGTTTCATAGCGGGGGTTACGATGAGCTAAATCAGATTTTGGCTGGTGCTCTGCGCGATACGTTTTTTTTTGTTTTAACCCCCCAACCCCCTCACACACAGCCACACACTCGCTATAGGAAGTCGAGCGTGTTTTTGTCGTGCCTAGCTGCCGCTGCTGCTGCTGCCAGTGTGGCAAAACGCTACACATTACATGATTGCAACTTGCTCTCACTTGAGAAAGCTTTGAAGCGCCCGTAAAAAACACTACAACTTCGACAAGTGGTATTCGCCGCAGAGTGGTCTCTATCTGGCTGATGCATGACGGTGCGCGGTGCCTTTCGACTGCTCAGCTATCCTCCTACACTAACTGATGATACAAAAACGTTAACCAATGATACAAAAACGCTACCTAATGACGCAGGTGTTAAGCGGACGGTGAGCTAATGCGTGACTGACCGCGGACCGTTAGAGGTCAACGAGAGACAACAATGTATTTAAATTTCGCGGCGTTTACATTTTCAAATTCGATGTTGCCTTTTTCTTTTTTCAGGTGGATTGTATTCAACCGCACATATATATATATATATATATATATATAGGCGAGCACTGCCGAGTGCTGCAAACGTAATGTAAATTATAACATATTATATATATATATATATATATATATATATATATATATATAACATATGTCCGTTGTTCTAAGCAAAGCAAGCGAAATCGTAGTAGTAAATAGATTCCGATACAATGATGACCGAGGCGTTACGAGCACGAGGTACACAATGCTGATGATGAAGAAGAGGACGACGGTGGGACAAACTACAACACTGTTGAGTGGTGTTGTTAACCGGCCGCCGGTGTTATTCATTAGTTTATTAGTTGGTTAGTTAGGCAGGCTTTCGATGCAAAGTTCGGGCGAGAGCCGTGGGGGGTGGAGGTCGGGGACTCGTGAAATGCGGTAAGCTGTAGATTGCTTGCGTATCTCTCTCTCTCTCTCTCTGGCACGAGCGAACGAACCACGCCGAAAGACACAGAGGACTGGGAGCAGAAATAGCCGTGCTCACTACGGCTATTTCTTTCCTCCAACAGCGGGGGAGCGGAGCATCGGCGGGGTAAGCAACAAACACAGCGACGCTTACTTAGTTCACGGCGGTTGTGTCAGCCAATCTATTCATCCAAGTCGTTTCTTCTGTCTGTCTGGCTGTCTGGGTGTTGCCGTAGGACACTGCGTGGCGTGGTGTTCTCGTTGTTGTTGGCAATATAGCGAAACGATAGTGACCCATCGTCCTGGCTCTGCGGCCTCACGAGCAACGCACGCCAAGAAGAGAAATTAACGAGCTGTAAATAATAGTCGTCTTAAACCCGGCACGGCGGGTGTCAACCAGGTCTCCAGATCTCTCCAAATCTCTCTGTGCGAGAGGTCGAGATAGATAGTAGTATGACTATCGCACTCGTGGTCTCGCTTCTCTCTCGTCCTGCATCTTCTATACTCCGTTTTTCTGCTTCTTCGTCTGTTGCTTGTTCTGCTTCTATCATTCTGTTTGTTTTCATTCGGCTTGTTCATCATGGAATTGGCGGCGCAACTCCTGTCGCTCGGCACTGTGGCGGCGGCGGCTGGGGTAAGCAAGGACGGGCGGCCGCTGACAACGAATCTGCTGCTAGGTTCCAATACAAGAACAACGGCAAGCCTGCATTGCTTAGAGCGGCGGTTGATAGGCAAAAATAGGGATCCAACAGGGAATTAGAAGACAGGTCATTGGAACAAGAGATAATGAAATAAAGCGCACAAAAACAAGCAAAACACGGGCACATTCGCAGACAGAACAGAACGGGACTTCTGCGAACTCCAGTCGCTCGAACTCGAGGACGCTGTATTACGTAATAGGTTATGTAATAACGACGAGCTGCATTGCTAAGAGTGGCGGCGGGTGATAGACAGAAATAAAGATTCGACAGGGAATTAGAGGACAACTTATTTGAACAAGAGATAATGAATAAAAAGCACATAAAAACAAAGCGAAAGAAGAGCGGAGTCACAGACGGAACGGGACTAGTCCGTACCCCAGACGCTCCAGATTTGAGGATGCTATTTTTTAGCGACTTTAGACTCGTTAGGTAATTCGTTAGCCAGAGGTTAGTTAGTCAGCAAAGTGTTAATTCCATATGCGCAGCAGTGAAATCCAGTAAAGGACAGCGGATAGTACATAGTAGTTCGCGAGCTGCGTAAGCGGAATACGTAGCCGTAACAGTAACCCTAGTTGCGGATGAACTACAGAAACCTATTACCACCCGAATTGCGAACGGGTATGATGAATAAGGTGACAGATAAAAATATCTGCTCAGAGACAATCGAACATTATCAAGCGTTAATTAATAAGATGATCAAAGCCGAACTTACTAGTATTAAAATAAGTAAAGGAACGTCCTTTGTCTTGTCAAGATAATCATTTGATTTTTAGTGTAATTGTTATAAATGATTTATTTTACTCCCGTATGAGTGCAGCATACACTATTAAAATATGATGTGCTTATCATAGCGGTAAGTCGCGCCCCCGTACATGTATGTATATATATTTTGTGTCTCAGATACTGAATAGGTGAATAATGACCTTGCCCAATGTGGCCTTACGCATAGAAACAAAACATTACCCCGCTGAATGTTCAGCGATAGCATCTAAAGCAGGTATTCAATAGCTCGATTGTGCTATGTAGAACGGTTGAGCGCCTTGCCAATTCGTTAGATGGCGGCGTGGTCTAGGGGACTAGTGCGCTAGTCATGGTTGTCATCTACCGGTCCCCGGTTCGGTCCCTGTTGTTGATCGAATTTTCTTTGAGCGTTCCTCATTGAGATTAGATGTTTAACCATACCGCTGAGTGTTAGCGGCCATGCTGCCACAAGGACTGTTAGAGAAACCCTAGATATCTTAACATGTCCGGCCCTATGTGCTTTGAAAATACACTCAGGTTGAGTTCCAAGCCCGTAGGGGACGGAGGATAGTCTAGAAAGATGAGACCGTAATTGTCATTGATCCGTATACTCTCGGTGTCTCGAACGCCGGCGGACGAAAATCTTGTTAGAAATGTATACTCACATATTTTATACACTTATTAGCTTCGGCTTCTAGCGTTGTTGTAGTCTAAGTCATTGATGCCTGGATGCAAGCCGATTCGTTGTTCGTATGAATCTTGGTCGTAGGGAGGCTTTGTGTGTTGTTGTTATTGTTTGCCCATCGTTTGTCAGCACTCAGTAAATTCTGGCAATTTAGTATGTAGTGGCAGAGGCGACAGCGGTCATTGTAGTTAAGTATTTTAAGCAGTATTCTAGTTCTTAGTCATTGTGGCATAACTGCAATAAGGGTTCAGTTGTTTGTCAATGTGATATGATTTGTTTTATGTAAGCTTTGTTCCTTGTGGTCGTTGTAGTTTGCTTGTCGTTTGTTAGCGCTCACTATCTGATAGTTTCTTCACGGTTACCCATTGTTCCTTCTATTTAAATGATTCAGTTCTACACGACATCGTGTTTGAGTAGTTGCTAGCAGAGCGACTTCGTCGATCAGCAACCACAGTCAGGGAGGTGTGCGATTATTCAACGCAAAACGATTACTGTGTGACTCCCCAATGGTCTGTCCAGTGGTGTCAAAGCGAACAGTCATGCGTTGCGACGGTGACCTTCCGAGCCTTCCAAAAGGCCAAACGAACCTCACTCAACTCAGTCATAAAGGTCACATGATCTATTGCCCAGACAGAAGCGTGAAAGGTTTCCGGCGGAGGCACTTATTTGCGTCTCGGTCCCAAGGGAAAACCGGTCCTGCCCATCTGCTTCGATGGATGCCACAGTCGGCGGCCTGCGCTCATGTCTGCTACCTTCTTGCACTACCTCTTGGTGAGGTCAGCTGGGTATCTATCTCCTATCGTCTACCTATGAGAACGGGAAGAGAGAGAATAGAATGGAAAGGAGAGATAGAAAGAGAGGAAAGAAGTGCACGCAGTGTTGTTGTCCACAGCGTAGGACGCGCGCTGATACGGCCACCTTAGACATGACGGTAGCAGCAGCATCACAACCACCACACGAAGCATTTGTTTGTCCCAGGGCCAGCAGCATGAACAGTCCCGTTGCAGACTCGCTGACAGCGCCGTCGAGCTGGTTAGCAGAAACGAAGCAGAAGTGACTAGCACTATCTTTATTGCGGCTACTATGACGACGACAACTCTTACTAACTTCCTCTAAACCCACTACTACTACTGTTACTAATACCACTGGCAGCAGATTCTGCAACAACCCCTAACTATTACTATGCTATTGCCCGCTTACGGAGGTGCTGACGCACCACGAAGCTCTACGTAGCTGTGGTCAGAGAGCAGGCCGGACTGAGTCAAGCCAGGAGCTCTGAGGACAACCTTGTAGGTCCAGGCTGCCTTCGGCTCGATTTGGTCAGTTCGTCTGGCGGTTTTTCTATATCCTGCCCTATTTTCCGCTGCCCTGGTCACCCCTTTTTGGAGCTTGTTGGCTCTCTGGTACGCGTTACCGGCCAATATTGTTATTACACCAAGAGCGCGTACCTCTGACCCATCAATGGCCGTGGCGACAAACAAAGATTGGTCTACTTGCCTAACAAAGCCAGTACGGAACATTCAATCCTTGACGAGCGGTCGGCAAGCGTCTGCGTATGCTATAGTAGGACAACGGGGACCAACAAGAACAGAACCCCGCGCGGTCGGGGGTGCGCACGCGGAGGATTACCTCCATCTACCGTTTAGTGTGGCCAATACAGCACCCATATATACATAGCGCATGCAGGGGCTCCCGAATAGCTCTAGTTCTACTTCTGTTGGTGAGGTGTGCCCCTTCTTTGGTGCCTTGCCCATCTTGACTTCCCTTTGCTGTTCTGTTTGTGCCTCTGTTTGGCTGCAAAGCCAAACTGTTGGCTTTGCAGACACCGCGCTGCTTGTTGTTGAAGCAAAAGCCAGCGGCAACAGCCCTCGTCTCGTGGATAGTTGTGGTCGAAAAAGCTAGCTTTAATAACGATTAAGCAAAACGGCATAGCACCAATAGCGCCAAACGAATTTTTCGAGTGGCTCTTTTACCAAATCCCTCTTGCCTTCAAGCTGGATTAGCAGAAGCTCGTCCTGCATAAGGCTATCTTTATTGTACTCGCGACCACATTAAAATAATCCGCAGACCCAATCGTATAGTGTAAAACCTAAGTTTGACTATTTATTTATAATGCATACGATAATGACCTGTTTACACAAGAGCATGCTTATCGCCATCCGACAATTAGTGCGTAATTCTTAGTTGTTGGATCTTGCACAAAAACTTAATTTAATTAGATTTTTTCTTTAATTAGGCGGAGATAGATGTTGCCAAAATGCTGACATCTTAATATAAATGTGTCTCTAACTATCTAACCAAAGGTAGAAACTGTCCAGGAAGGTGAAACAAACACAACTGTGGTGAGCCAGGGTGACGGTCAGTACCCTATAAGTTTTAATTTAGCTTGGAGACCTGTCTGGAGAAATAGTGAAATGCTGGTCGAGAGAGTGGGGAAGAGTTTTAGTGTGTGTAGATTATGTTGTTATTTTTGCGGAAATCCTAGACGGGGTTGGACGGGGAAGGTGTGCAGCTTAATGGATAAACAGAGTTTAATTATTAACTGAGAGAAAAAGATGATAGTTAAATCCAGAAGAGGCGCTTAAATAGGAAATAAAAATACATTAGAAATACGGGGATGAAGATTTCATTTGTAAACCAGTTATACTTTTCAGGAATAACGACTAAGATGGCGGAATTTGCTTTGATGATTGATTTATTATGCGTTTGACATTTATACTTATGTACACATGTTACCCTTTTATATCAGGGGCGCTTAGAGCGGCAGAATGTATACTAACTACACATCCATATCTTCAGTGTATCCTGCAATACCTACGAGTATTTGCCTATCATCGAGATACCCTCTTTTTTGTAATATCGACTTGACCCTTCCTAACAATTGTTCCTAAAGCTAGGGCTTTTGACTCCTCCCCAAGACTGAACATACATACAATATGCTCAATTGATCTATTCCCTAACCCACAACTTCGAAATTTTGTAATTTCCTTTCCCTATATTTAGCTCAATATAGGTTTGTATGTAACATCCCTGCTCTAGCAGCTTGCCAATAGCCCACTCGCTTTTGAATTATAGTACACCCATACTACCATGCCCATTCCTGCTTTTGATTTCTATATACGTATTGCCATAAATTTGGCACCAAAATAATCGTCTGAATGTGCTTGTTTTATTTGATCCCCGGGATCGTATATCAGCTGTAGTATGGACTGTCCTTTACAAAGAAGAGCTGTGCTGTTAGCATGCTATTGTTGCTAAAATTTTGCAACACTGTTTTTTCACACTTCTTATTTTTTGTATGAACCGATTGTGCGACTGCAACAAACTTAACGCCATACGCGTGGTTCGTCATGTGCAGCATGCCCTTAAAATTTCCATTCAGCCAAGCCATTCAAATCAACTAAGCCGAAATTATCACCAAAAAACACGAGTTGTTCATTTTTTTGCAACGCACTTTATAGATTGTATTGTAAATCCTATTGTAGTTAATTCAGGTTAAATGGCGGTCCGACGAATGGTCCATGGAACTGTCCGCGTAAATTCTCAACTTGTAGCTACTGATTGTTGTTCGCAAACGCACGATTTACTACGATCGACAACGATTCAACAACACACATAGACGACGTGACAACCTACAGGAGAGAAGGTGCCCGCGACCTTCTGCTTCCCGGCATACCGGTGCATCACTGTCGTGCCATCATCAGTGAGAGTAAACGCGTACGTGCCCACAAGCGCGTACACGTGACTGCACGCACTCACGTATGCATGCCAAAATCCGAAGTGACAAAAAAAAACAATTGGTTTGACGTCGCCGCCGTTAGATTCCGTTTCGCGATACCTGGAACTCGCCTTCGCTCCGCCCCGGCCCGCACATCTTAGCCAGATTTCTTCTTGGCAACCGACAGCCGACAGCTCCGGCGACGACCAACCGCTCGGAGCAGCAGCAGCGAACACAGTGAAGAGGTGGAATTCTTGACGAGACACGGCTTGACTACTGGTGAGGAGACTCTATGATCGCGTCACCTCACCTCGCCTCACCTCAGCACCGGTGGGACCGTAATAGGCAGAACGGTAGGCGGCAGAGTAAAGGAACTATGAAGAAGAAGGTCACAAAGAGAGTGAGAGAGAGAGAGAGAGAAAATGAGGCAGAGGGTGACACAGAGATATATTTATAGTGCAAAAGAGAGAGAAGAGAGATTGAGGAAACTCGAACTTATCTCATTGCTGTCGCCATGACGGACTGATGTACAAACAGATGAACGGACGAATGGACGGGCAGAAAGACAGGCAGACGCCCGTTGTTCGAAATGCAAACGACGAGAAGCATAACGCTTGATGGCAAACGATGACGGAAAAAGAAAATAAAACCACACACACACACACTCTGTCGGGCCCACACTTCTACATAAGCACACTAACCCACATACCGCTATGCGAGACGGTCAGATCTCTTGCAGAGCCATCCCGACGACGATTTTTCGAAAAACAGGTCGAAGGGAATAAAAGAGGCCGGAGACGGCTAGAGAAGAAGCGTGAGACCTTTCATCTCGCGTTTGCAGTGTTACGGCGGCACAAGACGCGGGCGGACGTCTCGAGAGCTTCAGCTCGGCCGCGAAAACGCACGACTCACTCGAGTTGATTCCATTACGTTGACGCATCACACTCAGACCGGCGGCATTCCGCAGCAGCTCTGGAGTGGAAAACCACGTAGGGTCCGTAGGGTCGGTGGCAACGCCGTCTCCGAAACTGTGTGCACGCCGTACCGTCGACAACGGCGAACGAAGAGCCAGGCGGCATCGTCCAGAGCGGGAAACAACAGGAAACCAGCAAGACCAGTGAACGCTGCGTGGGCCGGCGGCAGCAGCCGACGTTAAATACAATTCACGACAAAACAAAATCCGAGCAAAGACATGTATGCATAAATGTAAAAAAAGAATATAAAAAAAACATATATATATATATATACATATATCATAAATTTAAAAAGTAAAGAAATGTCAAAAATTGACACAATACGCTTTCGTTGGACGCCATAAACAAAGCACCTGTAACCCAAGACCTATCGTTCTACTAACGACGTATTCTAGCGTGCTGCCTAAAAGACCGAGCATTTACCCACAACAAATGGGCTAGCAATGCTGAGCAACTGCCCACGAAAAATGGTACTTTGATGGAGTATTTAGAATCGATGCTCCATCGCCTGCGCAGACGATATCGTCTACTCCATCGCCTACGCAAACGATCAAGCACTGACAGTTACTGCCCGTGACAGGAATTTGCTTAAAACAGGAGTCAACAGAGATTTGGCGGATTCTCAGCAACTCTCTACACACTCAAGATGAGATTCACAAAAACGAAAGCAATTTTTTAAACGGGCTGAAGCGCCCTCTACAGAATCGGAACTTGCGCTTGGAAGGGCACTCAGTGACGCCTATGGTTAAGTACCTGCGCGTGATCCTGGATAGGGCTCTCACAGGAACACCTCTGTGTGCACGCTGTGTAGCAAAATGCGGCCTAAGCCTCAGCAGAGCTGCAAACAATTATCTAGCGGACTGGGGGAGCAGCCAAGTCTCGGCGTTGTCACTTAGCATAAGCAGAGGATAGTTTCATACTCTTTGTCGCACCCGTATGGAAACGCACGGCTACCAGGGCTACAACACGTCATTGTATATGTCAACAACACTCAACAAAACCAATAAGGCTTAACAAGATCAATGAGGCTCAACAAGACCAATAAGGCTCATCATCTCACGGGCAAGTCGGACGGCGTCTACAGCAGCTACACAAGTTTCCTCTAGACAGATTCCCTGAGGCCTAAGTGTAAAAGAACTAGCCTCAAAATGGCCCTTAATTAACAACTGGAAGGAGAGACTACAATTTTTTTTAAAATATATATCTGCCACGCTTCTGAAAGGCTTGCTATGTTTAAAAAAGCAGATTGTTGTGTGAGTGCAAATGGCTGTAGAATTCCCGAGAGCTTTATAAAGTAATCGCGTGCATTATCTTTGCTATATGAATTCGGTCAAACTGAACAGCGAAAGCTTCTAGTTAAGAGCGGCGATTTTGTATGAGTTGAGAAAGGTTTTGCTGCTGCGGAAACTATGTGCTACAATTGGTTCGTCAAGTTCCGTTCTTACAATTTGGGTCTTCTGGAAAAACCCCGTTTTGAAAGGCAAATGATGCTCGTGAAAGACTGTTTGCATGAAACTATGGAATAGAATCCTCAAGCCACTACGTATGATTTATTCACGGGCTCAGGGTGTGTCCCACAACTTTCGCCACTCGTCTTCACGTTCATAGTTTCGTGTCAAAGTTAAACCAATCTCAGCTCAACAAAAATGTTGCGTCTAGCAAACTGTTTTTATTTGTTAGCCTGGCACAATGACTGTCCGTTCTTGTATCGAAGTGTACCTGCAACGAAATATGGGTCTTTTATGACAAATATATGACAATATGGGTATTTTATGACACAAGCTTGGAAGATCCTGGTACGCTTGAGGTCAACCTTCCCAGAAGACACCAAAGACACCAAATCATTTATGCAAGATTTTGGTCTGTATTTGGTGACGTAGGCACGGTATCGTCCAAAGTTGCTTCCCAGTAGCCAAACGATAGACTGACTAGTGTGATCAGCTCAACCAAGGCTTTGCCGTTCTCCAAAGGAAAATACACAGTCTTGTAAGAAGGCGTTATCTTCCAACAAGACAACACGAGACCACATGTGAGTGCCAGGCCTACACAAGATACTAAGCTTCGATTGGGAAAGTTGGTAGAAAAAGGAGGATGGTGGCTAACAATGGAGAGTAATTTTTAAGCGAATAAAATCAGTTAACTTGTTCAACCTTTCATTTCATCTCAAAGTTGGAACATCTAAGTTACGTTGTGCTGTATATATAAATATATATATATATATATATATATATATATATATATATATATAAACGTCAATGTTGCAACAGATATTCTTAGTATAACAGTATAGTCTCTCCACTGCGCTAAGCCTGGCACCGAAGACCGCCTAATTGTTTAAAAAATATGAACGAAAATATTCGTAAAATTGATTTCATATTCCGGGGAAATCTAGAAAGCTTAATGTGTATGTTGATGTATGTGAGCATATTCCATCTATAATTAGTTTTCTCATTCCGTAGGAGTGACTTTTTTTTGTCGCATATACACATATAACGGTTATGTCTGACGCTTAGATTGCCGAAAGAAGACACTGTTGGTAGTTTTTGTACGGGACACAATTTTTTTAGCAAATACAAAAAGGCCACTCAAACTGTTGTCAGCAACGTTAACAAAATTAGCTGCATGAAGGTGGACATGCTTGACGGCCCGATTGTCCTTCTATAGCGGAGGAACCCTGTTTGTACAAATCCACCACAAGGTGCTGCGTGTGAGTACGGTGACAGACCAATAAGAGCGAACTGCGTCGTAGTAAGATAAAAGAACAAAAAACTACACAATGTACAGCATCCTTTTTATATGGCTTGTTTCACATTTTCGACTTATAGAGTTAAATGCGATCAAGGCGTAATATGGTGTCCAGCCGAAAAACCGGTTGAGCGGTTTGCCTTTAGAGCTTACGAACAGTTTTTCCCTCTTGTTACGAGAATGGCTGTATTATGCAGAAGAGAAGCTTTTTCGAACGCGTTGCTGACAGCGCGCCGTAGTTCGATATGTATTTCAAAGCGTACTCGCTTAAAAGCGAACTCTTGGCCAAAAAAATCTAATATCGTCACATGTCTACCACGAGCCGTGCAGTCGATGAACACCGTATTGATTGTTGTTCGGCTGGCCAGTCGACAGTAACTATGGCAGGATCCGATGACTTGGTGTTTTTAGCCAGCAAACCAGGCTATACGGCAAGTGACAACGTCAGGCATTTTTTGCGATCCTTCTTATTGACTTAATCGGGCCGTCCCGGGTCCCGGGTGCTGGTCGGTCGCTTGGTCGAGTTGGGTGGGGTATGAGGGGTTCATTTCCTTACGTTCCTTACGGCGGGTCGCCATTGCGGCCGCTGCCTGCAGGCACAGATCAGGCGGCCTGAGAAAGAAGGCCAAGTGGAAAGAAGAAACCTTCCTTAATTTGCTTGCGGCTTGACTATATCTGGCGACGGCGGCGGCGGTAGTGGCAGCTACTTCAGGACGGGGCGGGACTACAGGTTTTAAATGACAGCTGACAAGACTCAACAATCTGTTCCCAGGCCAAGGTTCTCCTGCTGCTCCTGCTGCTGCTGGTGCTGTCGATTCCGTTCGCTTCGGCCGCGGCTGCCGATCGCCTGCCGTCAGGACCCTCATAGTAGTAAGCCATGCGAAGAGTTCCGGCCGCTTCCCGCTGTCTGGTCGTGGCTGCACAGCCGCCGTCAGTACAGTACGCCTGCCGGACGGGTGCGGTATGCTAACCACTGATCGAACAAGCCCGTCGAAGACGACCACGTCGGATCCCCTGACTGACTCGACCACTCAACGTGCCCCGGGCCCGGGCTAAGTACGCCGCTAATCACTCTGAATATATTAAGATGTTTTTCCCCAAAACTTTCCAAGTACGAGACATTCACTCACTCACACACCAACGCCTACACGAACCTATATACACGACGCCGACACAGACACACACACACAGCGACAGGACATAAGAAGCGTTTTCTTAATTAGCATGCAAGTTAGGCGTAGTGTGCTGCGAAACGCGACCGGTTCTCTCCCGACCGGGTTTTCTCTTCCACTTTTTCCTGACAGTGACAGACTGTTGCTCTCCGCACGGGCTGCTGAATAAATACACGTATATCGGTTTACTGCTGCCGCTGTTGCTGCTGCTGTTCTAAATGCCGTCACCGGGACCAAAACAGCAATTGTGTGTTGTGACGAAAACGACTAGTTAGAAGAAGTCGGAAGATCATACACGCCTCGAAGGGAACGGTCACGTTTGCGTGCTTTCACGTAGACTATTCCTAGTATGGCGTATATCTCAGAGCGTACCTTTATTTTCTGTAGGGGCGCGCTACAATGATATAAACGTTATCTTTCATAGCAGTAAATTAATTGTCCTACTTTTGTGTTGATTACCGCGTTGCCCAAAATAGTTAATTGAAGTCAGCTGCCAAGTTTGCTAGTTAGCAAAATCGGACGACTGCTTGCAAATGAATGACATCGCGCTTCTTGGGCTAGTTACAGAAATGCACTGGAAGTAAAGATCTACTCACAAAGTAAATATTGACTAGGTATTTCACTGTAGACTGAACTTAGGACGGCACTTGCCTTACGTGAATGGGGGTCGATTGTAAAGTTTGATGTGCCGCACTGATTTAATTAAGTTGTTGTTAAATCAAACGCCATATTTTGAACCTAATCGATACTGCACAAACGAGTGATGTTGGTACTATGCAACAAGAAGCAAATGAGATGAAGCCACTTGTGTTATTGTATATGTAGCCCATCGATAACGCATTGATAGTAGGAGATTTTGACGCTATCGTAACATACGTTTATCATGGTCTATCTCGAGTATTTTCAAATTTGGTTTCAGGGCATTACGAATTCAGCAATTTATGTGCTGTCTAGCTTAGAATAAATAACAGCAACAAAACTAACGACAGATTTCGGTTAGTCTACATTAAATTGAGTACAGATCCTAACAACCATGGCACGCAGTTTTGCTGCAACTGGCAAAACATATATATATATATGTATATATATACATATATATAGGTGCATATCATGTGTACTCCTAATCATGTTGTTGGTATTCCCCTACCCTCTAAAAACCCTTGTTCGCGGTGCCGAAATAGGCCCAAATCGCTTTGGCATTGCCCTGGTGGCTCGGGAGATTTATTTTTTTATTTAGAGCTTCTCTGGCCGTTTGGACTTTATATAGCGTTTATCATACGGCTAACCACAACACCTCATCTTCCTGAAAAGGTATGGCGTTAAGCGTTATTTGTGGTAGTTATAGCAGCGACATTAAGGCAAATTTTAGCAGTCATCGTAGAAGCTTCGCAAACGTGCTAGGCTGCAAGAATTCTCATTATAAGGGCTGCAGCATCATATTTTCCCTTGGGTCGGTAGTCATTTATCGGATATTTGATTTTGACATTCCAATGTTTGCCTACTGGGCCGGATGCTCAGAGGTATATTAAGATTGGAACATATACACTCTTAACTTAAACGTAGAAGCCACATAAGACAACGCTTTTATTCAGAAACGTTTTAAAACGCAACACAAGGTGCTTAGTAAGAATGACCAATCCAAAAATATTCGGAATGTGGCTAAACTAAAAATAGTACTTCAGAAATCCTGCACCTCTTGTGTGTCGTAAGCTATGGATTCGATATCAACGCAACGCATTATAAGTTAGATGCTTAGAACGTGTTTTTTTGTGTAACATTTCTTGAAACCGTACGTGTATTGTCATACGAAAATTAAATAAAACAAAACGTTAAAATCTGCCAGACGGAGGGTATGGACACTATCGCAAGTCCCTCGTTTGTAAGTCGCTCCTCGATGTAATGCCAAAGTAATACCGAGCCTGGGGGGGTGGGGAGGAATCCGGGTTTAGTGGGTTTGCGAGTCTCACACTAGTCACGCAGGCTGCTAGTGGCGCATGTGCATCATGCATTACCGAAACCTCCCAGAACAAAAAAAAAAAAAAAAAAAAAGTCGCTCCTCATTTTCCTTCTTCAAACGATCAGTGGATTCGTTCCTATTTAGATGCAATTCAATACGCGATATGTGAGGCAAAACGATAGTAGCCAATAGTTTTATAGACGCCACTGTATACTTCGAATACCAGCGCTACCACCCCTCGGTCTAACTGACTGATTACGGCGATCATGTAAATGAAATCATCGCGCAGTCCCATAAAAGTGTCACTCTGTGCCATCCATCGATGATGTACAGTCGCCAAGTCATCGCCGCCCGTTCGTTCACGCCTCCCATTTGCCCATTGGTTTCCACTGCCGCTTGATGACTTCGACCGTTTCCAAGGATTCCCAACGATCCCGGGCGTCGTTGGGAATCGCACTGGCCAGTTGCACCGGTTTGCAGTCGTATCTCTAACAACCAGCCTCTTCGTGCTCTGCTCCCTGTGCGTTCGTCTCGTGGCTGGGTATCTTTTCCCAGACGGACGCCTCTGGGTATATGCAGTTGGTCCCTGCCACTCACACACAGCCGCCCCCTATATATATATGTATCTCTCTCTAGTTGTTTCTTCTGTGCTCGATTCGTTTTCTCGCTTTGCTGGCACCTCAATCATCCACAGATTCGACGACGGACGCCGTTGTCTCAATGGTAATTCAGCTCATTATGGCTAGCGAACCGGTTGAATCGGTCGGTTGGTCGGTGAGCCCGGCAGGCCGGCCGTTCGCGCCTCTCCCTGCCTGTCTACACGCCCGCCCATCCGTCGTTCTAACTGTCTGTCTGTTTTCTTCTCCACTCCCCACCGTGGCTTCAATTTTTCCTACCCATCTTTTGAAATGTTCCTGCACTGTCCGTGTCTCGTTTTCCCTTGCTTCTCTCTTATGCTTCCTCTCTTTCTCTCGCTTTCTTTTCCTCGTTCTCACTGCTCTCTCCTTTTCTCTTTTTCTTCCTCACTGCTCTCTTCCCTATTCCTTCTCCATCCCCCTGCAACAACCACCGCTACCGCCAATGACTGGGGGCATCGCCTCTAACCAACCGGTTTTCCCTCCACCACAATCCCCTTCCGCTTCGCTCATGCCCCCCCCCCGCCGGCAAGACCCCATTCAACAACAGGCCCAACTCAAATACTTTGGGATCCTCGTTTCCGTCCGCTTCCCAGTTCGCTCTCTAACAGCATTGGCAGTGCGCTTCATTCGAATTATTCCCAGATTCCGCACACACTGTCGGCCGCTGCCGACGACGGCTTATTGCAGGCGTCGCAGTGCACCTGCGCCCCCTGGATAGCAGAACAAGCCGGCACGGCGGTATGCGTTCAGCTATCTCGAACAACCCCCACGCCCCCGGCAGTAGTAGCGGAAACCGCTGCTGCCTGCTATGGGCGCTACTGCTGCGGACCCTGGCTGGCTACTGGGGCTACCCTTCCAGACTGGGCATGGTGCCGGTGCCACGTTGGGTCTGTCCAGTCTAAACCCAGTCCCGTGATGACGATGGTGTTTGAAGTTCGGCCACTATATTGTTGTCATCGTCATAGTCCTATCCATACTTTGATTTGCGACAGGGTCGCCGAACAGAGACGATCAGAGTTTTCAGTGCGGAGGAAAGGGAAGAACAGATCGAATAGGAAAACGAAAGAAGAGAGCTGTAGAGAGATATAGAGAGAGAAAGGCCCCCAGAACCTCAGTGAGACGAACAAGCGCGAACGTAGAGACCATAAGAGAGAGATTGAAAAGGCTGTGTGTGCGAGAGAGAGAGAGAGACGAAAGCTTAGAGAACTAAGTCGACTGCAAGCATGTTCCCAACGAAGCGCGCGCGCGAGAGAGAGAGAGAGGAAAGAGGAAAAGAAGAGGAAGCGCTAGTGTGGTAGGCCGTAAGAGGTATGTATGAACGATCCAGAGAAAGAAAGGGTGGCAAAGTGGGAGCACCTCGTGCCACTCTGTCTCTTGGTGGGATGGTGCTAAAACAGCACATCACAGTCTACCCAGCCAGCCGGCAAGTGGCCGTGTGATGGTCGGAACAGCAACGCGTTGCGTACAAAACTTTCAACAGGCGGCTACTACAACAGCGGAACCGCTCGCGAACTAACGGCACGCGACGACCCAACCGCCCTACCAACGAACAAACTGGAGTGATACGGGACAGCAGCGCCAGGAATGTGATGAGATGTATAAAGAGCTGTATAAAAGTAAGTTCTGGGCCAAATATTGCCGATGGAAAGGCCCCGTGTGGGGGGGAGGAAACCCCATCACTGCTGTCGGCTCTGTGGTGGTGGTGGTGGTGGCAGCAGCAGCAGCCTCCAGTCGGCGTATCGGTGGTTTTCATCGGTCAGCATCGACGGGTGCACAAGTCATTTATGCAGCAGACCTCTAAACTTTAGTTCCGTGCCACATCGGTCATCATTTGCAGTGGAAGTAAATTCATTATATATATATATATATATATATATATATATATATATATATATATATATATATATGAGCGTTTATCCGAAAATTATTTTATACGTACAAAGAGTCAATATGCAAGTGATTCTGCAACATGTCAATCAGGACATGAAACTAAACATGTTTGCCATCGTGTATAGTTTCTCTTTCGTAAATGTCATCAATTTTTGCCATAATTTTCTGCAGGACATCAAAGTGTTTAAGACCACAACTTGTATATTGTTGATTTAACATTTGTATGGGTCGCACACACATGCTATTGTTTATTTCGCAACAACATTGCATTTCAAGATGTTACATAATTACAATACAGTTTATTATATACAATTCGATTATGCGTGGCACATACGTTGGCACCTACTGCATAGTTTGCCAAACAGATGCTGGCCTTTTTAAGGCTAGGGCTCGGTACGAACATAGCGTACGCACGAACTTCATCTGATATATGTATATGTATATATATATATATATATATATATATATATATATATATATATATATATATAGTAATATATATATAGCGGGAGTAACTATGACTCTCTTACCGGCCTTGGTCCGCTGGTGCGTGACTGCCACGCGCTGCGGGGACCTTCACTGGCCCACTTGTAAGTTAGTCAGACGGTACAAACTCCCGAAACCGACACTCCCGTGTTTTAAGAACTAACCGGGGGGCAAGGCATACGATAGATTTGGGTGTCAACGAATTTATATTGTCATCCTGTCGTGGCCCATTCGAGGGCTGTTAAGGCTACTGCCAATACGGGGGACTCGTGCTGCATAGAAGTCCCCCGGGCTGGACGGTTAACGCCCCGAGTGACACTCGGTGGTACCGTCCGGGACGCCTGCTGCCTTGGCTTAATAGGCAAATGAGCGAGAAGTGGCCACACGAACGCAGACCACCGGTCGAGAGGGCCTTCTGGCCCCGTATTTTACGGGGAACCCCTGCTCTGGAGTGGTCCGATGCCCTTCGGGGAGAAGGTATATTCCGGGGTGTAACGCGGAATCGCGAGGTGAATGCGTCTAATCGGTACGGTGGAGTAGTGTGGGTACCCCCATTCCAAACCTCGATAGGGGGGACGGTGGGGGATCTGCTGGCCTGTCAATTCGGGCTGGTGGGCACTCCCGTTCGGGTCCGCGCGTATTAAATCGCGGTTAAAGGGCGGGAGTGTAAGTATTTCTCTCTTTTGCTATATATATATATATATATATATATATATATATATATATATATATATATATATATATTAATAATAAATATTATGTAGTACACATTTAATTTATAACGCACTTCTATTCAAAGCAGAATATACATATTAACCTATATATCTATGTATAAGAAATATATACAGCATGTACATGGGTATTTATATATATTTATATATAAAGAATAATAAATTAAGACTTATTGCTATTTTTGTAACTGAGAACTCAATCATTGTAGAAATGAAGTAACGAAAAGAACGGGAAGCGCAACATTTGCAACAGACCACGCGATTCTTAATAAATAAAAAAGTGCCTCTCTATGCTTCAGCTACATTTAAGCCATACTTATTTTTTCGTATGATATGTACTGCTTGCGGAAACATAGGAGTATATGCCTAACTCCAGAAACTAGAAGCTCTAGGACTCTTGTTGCTTGATAGTTATAGCACTGACGCTTTGCCGAGATACTATATGTGCTCTAAATGTTTTAATTTATACTCGTTAAGGCACCCCACAAGAAGCAGTCAGTTGTCTTCCCCTCCAGGCAAAGGCCAGACCAGTATTTTTCGTCTAGTCTTGATATGTCCCAGTTTCGCTAGGGGAGGCTCGCCGAGAGAACCTTGTCTTTTTCTATCATCGGTAGCTGCTGCAGTATGTATTTCTCTATTTTATTATACGTTTCAGGCGATGCACGTGGTGCTTCAGGCTCTTCAAGATAGACGCACGTTTATTGGAAAATAGACTTATAGATTTTCTACGTTAACCCTGCTCGGGTTAACACATTTTGCTAGGGTATTTCCATGTCTCAATTTGGTCATTAATTTATTTTTGTAGATTCTCTGTCTGGGTCATAAGAAGGACTTTAGCCAGCATCAGCGCAATTGGACAGTGTCCTATATCAATCTTCTTAGCAGGTTCGCCAGACCAGGGCCACTAGATCGGACGCCAAATGCGTTCTGCAGGAGAATGACAATAAACTTAAGCCACTTATAGCCTATGTTGCGTTTCGTCTAATTCAAGCTTAATTTCATTGCGTTACTAGTCTAAGCATATCGCGACATTTTTGTATGTCCACAGAGAAGCTCTACAGGGTACCCGTTATTTATTTCAGCAGTTTTCTGCTAGATGCCTTGCAAAAACCTGCGAATCGTTTGCGTCGAGGAGATCAAATTCAAAACGTCCGCAGTAATATATTAGCAGCTGGAAAGCCCCCTAAACCTTTAGCACCATAAGTCAGCAGTATCTATGATATCCCTTTTAAATCAACGACAATCATTTTGGGTAACCAGACTGAAAGATGAAAGCCAAATATTCGACATAGGGGGGAAATGTCAACGTTTGCAAGGCATATTTAGAGTATTACCGTTTTAAACAAGGATGGCAGCATACACCACACGCAGTACATAGCCCAATAGGCAATACTAACGCACCGTACTATACTGCAGCTGTTCCATGATGGCGATAGCCCAGTTACGGCCAGTGATGGCATAGTGCTCTCTTCTATCTTCCAATACGCGAAAGAAGTATATTAAGGAACTCCACCTCCTGTAAGCCTTGAAAACATTGCTGCGGGTTAGTGGTCGTAACATTTCACGAGCCACAGAGAAGCAACGGTTAAGAGCTTTCTGCCAAGTGATGATAGGTGTATAAGAGTATATAAGAAATATATAGAAACCCCAGAACTCCATTAAAATGTATTCAATATGCCTACCGTTTACGGCCTTTAAAAACTCACAATTTTGTTAAAACGCTCAAATAGGTTTTACGCACATCATGTTATAACGTTTGTACTAACGTCTATTATGTGACTCCGTTCTATTGCAGTGCCAAGGTGCGCATTCATTTAGAGTATGCTAATAACGCATTTAGCATAAAACAGAAATTAGCTTACTCCCGGGAACCACAATAGCATAATGGTACATACTTTGGTGATATATTTTTCTTCGACATAAGTCTTGATCATTTCTAAACTTTAGGTCTCTTCGTCATATATCCTTCATATATTATGGTCAACGAATACGCAATGAAGCAACATTCTTTAACAGTCAAGCACAATATACATATTGTTTACTTCGTTAATTATATATAGTTATTTCGTATTAAAAACTATGCATTGCAAGATGGTACATCATTATCATTTAATTGCCATTATATTCAGTTATTCTAGGCTATTCTGCCTGCGCAAAATTCGGCACCCTGCCGAGGCTTTAGCTCAACACATGCATCACCATTTCCGACACTTTCCAAATAAAAAGTTAAGAACCTCTCGCTGATGTGGTGAGTAAAGGTCGTTGCCGTATAGTGTAGCCCCAGATTCAAATGCAGAAAGGAGTTCACTAACTCCAGCGGTTGGCCACAACAGGGTATTACGTCTGTTGCAGCCAATCGACCCCCACGGCAAAACTTAACGGCTTTCGTTTCGCAAATTTATACCTACGGTAAAGGTAACTTTCTACGTCACCGACAATCGACAAATGACACTGCGGTTACGGTCGGTCACTACTAAGTCACCCGCACACATGACGACGGCGTTTGTAAACTCCACCCGCACATGGCGGGCTAGGTCTGCGATGAGCAAGGAGAAAGCCAGGCAACTTAGACTCCTTGAGGAGTCCGTTTGTTTTGACTTAGCTGCAAGGTGTCATCGCCCTCTTATGTAAGCAAAAAAGCTGAAGAGCACTTGTAGGACATATCTACCCACCCAGCATGTCGACATGAATTGACTAGTAAGCGACGGGGAGCTTTGCCGAAGCCCCTGGCACAATTGATAAAGACGGCGTACAAGTGACCCTCAGGCCACAGCAAACACTCGCTCAACTTCCGACTGAAGTACATGAATCGCGTCATGTGTACCTCGACCCTTTCTGAATCCGATTTGCTCCGGAGGTAGGACCTTCTCCCCAGTTGGAAACAACCTCGAGATAATAAACTAAGTGACAAAAAATAAGAGTGCGTTCCGACGTTGGCACCGTTTTTGCCTTTGAAAAGCAACGTAAGCCTAGCCTCGTGCCTTCTGGCATATGCTCCCCGCTGAGTATCTAGTTAAACAGATCTCCCCTGCTAAAACTTCGGAAGACTCAGCCCAATGTTCGTAATAGATCCCATCAGGACCTTTACACTTCGTCTTGAGTAGCTCGCGCTAGATTTCCACCACTTTTTCCACTGTAAACAACGAAATTATGCGGTGCTGCTTCAGAGTGAGCGAATGCCCAATCACTGGGTCGGGCGCGGAGGCGTTTGCATCTAGCAGAAGAGCAGTAAGGTGCTACCGCATTGGTTTTATTTATCATGCTGTACATGCTTCTGTTTAGCCGGCGAACAATGTAGACGTGAAGTTTGCGCTGCTCTGTCAAGCATACGAAACTCTTCCTCATCATACTTGTGATGACTTACGGCGCTCATTCTCCACAATAAATGTTTGGAAGTAGCTCTATGTCGGCCGCAGAGCGCCCTGCAATCAGCAACTCCCTAGGGGTCAGAGTGTAGAGCCCGTACTTGACGCAGGAGCCCAGAGACTTCCTGACGTTTCAGGTAGCAGGCCTGTGTAGACCAGGGCCGCGCCCGTCTTTGTCTGTACTTCTTTTTAACTACAGCCGCTTTGACAGTGCCCTCTCGAACGTAATTGCCCTGTTCAATGTCAGTAGTTAATCTCAGCAGTCCTAATTCGCGTGTCAATACACGCAAAGCTGACGTGCTAGACCAGTAAGTTGTCGGCTGCCAACGCGGGGCGCGCCCCGGTCCAGGCGCACACAGAGACGCCAGGACCGGCAAGTGCTTCCGTGCTGGAACATTAACCTCGCATCCTTAACACTCCATCAAATTTTGAAGGTTGTGGAACGGGACGTTGATAGTGCTTCTTCCACTTTGGCCAGCGTACGTAAATTCATCATGCTCATTTGTAATATGAGCATGATGAGGCCCCTGTTTTTCAGAAGCTAACGAAGTCCATTATCCTCTTTGTCGGTGGCGATAGTTGAAGTCGCCGCAGACCAGAGTGGATAGCTGGAGGTTTAGCCCCGCTAGACTAGCACTAATCGCATCGGCAACCTCAATATCATCGTAATGAGGTGGTAAGTAGAATCGCTCACCTCAAATAGTGTCTTAAAGGTTGAAACTATTTGAGGTGAGTGTCATGCAAGACTCACCTCCTGAACCACTCACATTGCATTTGGGGTGACCCTACTCGTATATAGATTGAAAGTCCACCCTCCTGGTTTTCTTGCCTTCTATCTAGAAGACTCGCTAGCAGAGGAAAGCCTCACATCGTATCGAAATGCAGTTCTTCTCGCAGGAAAGTTTTCGTCAAGAAAACAATGTTTACGTCTTCAAACAAACGTTCTGGTGCTAGCTGTGAAGCCCCATATGAACCTTCGCAATTCTAAAACTATAATTCGCCTTAAACAATCAAAGCGACGATGTGTTCGTATGTGGATCCACGTTCATTAATTACCTCGACACCCAAAAGCGTAAAAGCTATGTTTTTCAACAATTGTCTAAAAATGGCATGCCTGTTTTATATGAATATAGGTTATTTGTCTGGATATTATAACTGCTAATATATATATATATATATATATATATATACATGTATATGCAGCAATCCCTATTCTCGACACTAGTGTTGACGCCTGGCGTTAGGCCCCACTGGGGACTTTAACATTAAATATGTTATATATACATATATATATATATATATATATATATATATATATATATATATATACCTTATCCACTAGTTCATGTAAAAAAGTGCATTATGTTAGTTGTTTACAAATAGGTAAGTTTTTAATAATTCTTTTATCAACTCCTATTAATGTTCTGTCTGCATTTAAATCTATTTTTAGCATAACTGACATCGGTGAACGTGAGTGCCGTAACGCTTTACTGCTTACAAAGGACGAAACGTTGCACAAATGGCTTGAAGCATTTCTGCAGATTACACTTGTACTATATTCCTATATACATAGACAATTGCCTAGTGATTAAATTATAGAACGGGATTACAAAACATGTATGCCTAGACGGTTGTATGCCTCCAGCATATCTACATAACAAAACTTTGGTGTTGCGGTCACCAAGTGTAATCAGAGGCAGCGTCTGATCGATGTATGTCATCCTTTTAACGTCCTATTGAAACTAGTCGTCACAAAAGCCACACACTCAACATATTTTCCCCCAAATTTCGGTCAATACCATCAACAACATTCGTGCTCCGCAGACGAGGAGTGTGCAGACACCTAGATCGATGCGAGCTTTCTCTCCCTCTCCCTATTTTCCTTGTCCTGCTACACTACCTCCTCGCTGAATAGAGGCTTCACGAAAGACAAATTATACCTGAAATGTATGTGGTGTCTATCGATGAGACACTTGTCGATAGGCTGCCATTTAGAAACATGCTTACACACACATAGATACGTATATATATATAGTTGTGCACAAAGTATCGTGAAAAAGCAAAACCCCATACGCTGGCACACAAAGGGAACAAGACGGAGGCAAGACGAACTCGAGCAACGGCAACACGACGAAGAACGAACACACACACAGCTAGAGAGATCCCAGATGGAGATGATGCGGCAGGAATCCAACAATGGCCGGAACTGCCTCATACGTCACTATTATTGCTCGCCTGCCCGTATGTCTGAGATGTCGACTAGTTTCGCGTTGTTGGCTCGCTTTCGAAGATTTCGGTGTCGGGCGGGTACGCGGGCGGCCCAAATCCCGGCCATCTTCGTCCGAGCGTCCTGGCCCATTCAGCCGGCCTGCCTGCCTGCCAGCCAGCCATCGGCACTATCGATGCGGCCCTGCTGCTGCTGCTGCTGCTGGGATCGAACGGGGGCAACGGAGGACAGCACTTTTGCAGTTGGAGTTGCTTCTCGTCTCGTCTCGCGCATGTCAGCCAGTCAATCGCATGATGTCCGTGTGTTGCTGTGGCTGTCGATCTGTGACAAGCGCAACCGACGCCGAGGCCGACGTCGCCGCTGCTGCTGCTGTTGCTACCGTCTCTGCCCCTGACGATGCCCCAGCTGGGCTTTTCGTGGCACTTTCGGCTGCCGACGTCGAATAGGGCGTTGCTAGGCAGTGCTAGGCACACGCTGCCTGTTGAGGTCTGTCAGGCCTGAGTGGATGAACGAACGCGAACGACTAGCATGCGTTCGATGATGACTCATCCGCTCCAAGAAGCGTCGGCGGCGGCGACGGTGACCGCGACCGAACAACGAGACGGGGGCGCGGGCGGCGTGGGGGTAGGGGTATTGAGGGGGGGGGGGGAGACATAGGGCCCCATCCTAGGTTCAACCCCAGCACCCCCGCCTCCGCCCCCCCTATCTTTACTCATCCCTCTTGCCTGCCGCCTGCCTGCCTTAGACATGGAAACAAGACAGACAGTGGGACAGCCGTCGAACAACAGACAGCAATGAACGAGCGAGGGGGAATCGCACTTGTACGTAGACGGATACACGCGCGCCTAGTGGATACGGATGTGGATGAGAGCTGCTCCCTGCCCAGCAGCAGCAGTACAGTTGTTTTCCACACAGTGTGTCCCGCGCTGACGACCGATGTGATCATGACGACGATGCGCGCGCTTGCTACATTAACTCCGAACAACAACAAAAACGAGATCGCTGTGGCCTGTCCCCGAGCCAAACGTCCCCGTTTGGCGGCGCTTCACTGCCGCGCCAGCAAAGCAGCTACTACCAGCTACTACCCCACAACGGCCCGCGACCGCCATCACCAGCACTGAACTATAAGTCGCCACATCGAGGACAGATCAGGACAGATACAACCACGCACGCAAAGACAGTCAGTGATAGACGCACACCCGCTCGGAGACCTACTGTCAGCACTTGGGCAGGGTCCTCACCCCGCCGACGACGGACGCACTCGTTGCTCACATTGTCATCACTGCGATGTTAAGATGATGAACGAAGAAGCTCTTCTGCCGTTTGTCGCGCAACGATACCCGGATGGGGCATTGGACTGGGGGGGGAGGGGGTGGGTTCAGCCTTCAGCTTCAGCGTCAAGCTTACTTCTTTTACTACCAACACTACTACTGCTACTGCTACTATTATGACTACTACTACTTCTACTACTACTACTACTGCTGCTAAGGTCTCCTCAAATCCGCCTCAGCTCCAATGTGACCCCCGTCGGAAGAATGGTACCGCTGGCCATTACTCTAAGGAAGAGTTCGTCAGAGAAGAGATCTACGCACAACCGAACATACTTGTCCCCACTGTTGGCTAGCCAGACAATACAAGTAGTATGTACATGTCAGCACTGTTTCATCTCTAGCGTAAACCAGACCCTAGCGCAGTTATTGCTGAATTTCTATATATGGGCTTCCTTTAGCAGAAAAATTGAGCAGCAGCAGCAGCAGGACAATGTCCAGCCAGGTCTAACTGATCAACGATGAATGACCAACGATGTGCAAGCCTTGCAGCTAAAGTCGAACTCACACTGGTAGTCGGCCGTTCGCGGTGCCATCGAAGCGTTTCGCTGTTTCGAACAGTGCATTAACCGCCCAAGCTACCGCTGATACTGCCGATACACCACCACTACTATTTGAAGTACAACACAATATCTGACTGATGATCAGTAGATAGGAAGCGCTGTTGAGAGGCCAAGAGAAGTAATGGCGGTTTTAATTTTTTTCGATAACTTTATCTTAAGAACGTCGGCAAACCTACTTCGATGTCTTTTGCAAAGGTCGCGTTATCAAAAAAGTAAAACGTTTTGTGCTTTTA
>QVRM01000168.1:0-31539 GCA_003439945.1 Dermanyssus gallinae | reverse complement strand
TTGCTGATTTTGCTGTGAGTAACGTTTGAAGAGCAACAACAACACTAAACAATAACGGTTGGCTCTAGCCGACAGACAACAACGACCACGACCACGACGACACGGCAACGATGATGAACACTACTCTATTGCAGTAGCACATCACAGCAGTTCGAATGCATCATAGCTTTTGTCGTAGCCACAAGCTATGCTGGTGCTGCGGCTGCTGCCCGCCTCGTGCTGCTGCTATGATTGTTGGCGACTGTTTGTCTGTTTGGCTGTCTGGCTGGCTGTTGGTTGTATGTATGTTTGTGAGTGCATTTGGCTATTTGTCGCCTACCGTTTGCTGTTGGTTGAAAGCCGAAGCGGCTACCACCACCACCATCACCATCACCAGTAGTACCAGTTCAGTTTTGTAGCCAGTTGCTGTACTACAAACGACAACAACACCCCAACAACAATAGCAGTATAACAGCAACAATAGCAGTAATAACAACAACAACGGGAGCCGTTGTTTGTTGTGCGAAGTTGTTATCGTTGGTGATGACGACGACAACGACGCCAAACGAAGCTACAACTGTCATTATCACTCTAACTAACTAACTAACACCAATAACTAACTACTACTAGCATGGTGGTGGTGGCGGCGCGGCGGCGGTGGCGACAACCACCACTACCAATCATCATGATCACTATTATCACGGTGGTGTTCATGGTCGTGGTGGTGGTGGGGGTGGTGTGGTTGGATGGTGATAATATTGATAATGACGACGACGACCGACATGGTGATTGTGACGATGTTGATAATGATTGTGCTGCTGCTGCTGATGATGATGATGATGATGGGGAGAATCATCATCACCACCACCCACCACCACCACCACCACTACCAGTACTATCATTAGCATCATCACCATCATTATCATCATCGTTCATCATTTCATCATCTTCTCATAATCATCATGATCATCATGATGGTGATGCGGGCTACTACTACTAAACTGCTCTTCAGTTGTTCGCTATCGTTCTAGCAGCCACAGCCGTCGCCGTTCGCCGCTGCCCCAGCCAGCACAGCGGTAACAACAACAACCAACAATACGGCGGCGGCGGCGGCGGGCGGCCGCAGCAGCACGACCACAGCAGCAACAACAGCCACAGTAACAGCCGCAACAACCGTCACCCACAGCCGTTGTTGCTGCTTGCTGCTGCTGCTGTTGCTGCTGCGGCCGAACGACACAGACTATCTCACTCACTCACTCACTCACTCATCGCACATAGGGACACAGATAGACGGACGGATTAACGGCCAGACAACAGACATCAACGACAGACGGGTACTTGGTTGGCTGACTGGCTGGCTGGCTGGCTGGCGGCCGAGTTGGTTGTTGGTTGGTTGGTTGGTCGGTTCGTCAGTTGGTTTGTTGCTACAACGACGACGACAACGGCGGCATCGTCGGCGGCGGAGCGGCAGCGCATCAACTACAACCATCACCATCACCACCACCACCACCACCATCACAAACACAGTATCAATAACAGCAACAGCAATAACAACGACGACGACGACCGCAACAACAATTGTTGTCTGTCTGTCTGTCTATCTATCAATCTATGTCTCTAGGTGGGAGAAGTGTGTCCGAGTGTCCGGCCGGTCGTCTGTTTGGCTGGCTGTCTGTCTGTCTGACTGTCGAGTTGCTGCTGCTGCGCTGCTGCTGACGTTGGTTGGCAACGACGGTCGCAACGGCGTCGCAGACGCCGCATTCGCACTTGTTGTTGTCATGTTGTGTCGTCGTCGTCGTCATCATCATCGTGGTCGTTATTTAGTTATGGCCGTAATTTCCGCTGCTGCTGCCGCTGAAGGTGGTGGCGATGGTGGTAGTGGTGCTGGTGATGGTGCCGCTAATCCTACAGCAACACCAACAATAGATAGTTAATTGGTAGTTAGAGCACAATGAATTCGTTAATTGTTGTTAGCTAGCAACAATGAGTTCGTTAATTGTTGTTAGCTAGCAACAATGAGTTCGTTAATTGTTGTTAGTTAGCAACAATGAGTTAGTTAGATGAACGAGTTGGTTAAAGCTGGATCATTCTTCAGTTTATGACTGCAGCGCCATTGTTCTTGGTTACCGCTTCACTCATCTATTGTTGTTTGTTGCTGTGTTCCTGCTGTTATCGTTGTTGTTCTTTTTGTTGTCATTAATATGATACTATGAAAATGATTTGAATACGATTGTTATTATTGAACATCCCGCTGTAGTTAAGGATACGTTTTACCTTGCGTTGGGTTGACTCTCATTACCACCTCAAAAACGACCCCTTTGGTCAGTTAATCACAAATCATAACAGTCATCATTGCTATGATGATAATGATGATGATGATGCTGATAATAATGATTGTCCGGTGACGATAGCGGAATTGGCGGCGACGGCGACTTTAACGGCAGCAGCAGAGCAGCGCCAACGACCTCGATCAGTCAGCCATCCCTAGTAACGAAACACCACAACCACCACCACCATGAGATCATGAGGACATTACCGAAATGATGATTATAATAATGATACGCCGCATTATCGCCATAATCGTAGCCGTCGTTGTCGTCATCATGACCAGCATCCTGAAGTAGGACAGGCCGCCTCCTAACTGTCCTGCCCTAATGTCCTCTCTCCGCTGTCCAAGAGACACTGCATGCACTGTCTTGTCGAACAGGGCGAGCTATGCAGGCAACAGTAGAGCAAACACGATTGAACATTCGCTCTACGACAGCAACAGCAGCTGAGCGGCGTCATGCTACCTGAGCAAGCGAATTCGAACCTGTTTCGAGCGCCGGCGCATGTCTCATCCTGTCGAATGTGGCGACATCGTCGTCGCTGTTACAATTGTTGTTGCTAATGTTTGTTGTTGTTCAATGATCTCATTAGGATCGTACTTACTCTGTCCCTGCCAGCCATATTGTTGTTGTTGTTGTTGAGGTTGTTGCTGTGCTGCGACTACTGTTGTCGATGTTTTGGCGGCAAACGTGTTCGGGACAAGCTGTTCAGAATAAACATAAACTATTAGAATGATGCATTTTTACTTCTGAGACTATGTGGCCTTCCAGTTTTTGTTGAATGGATTTCTTAAGACGTAGACTAGATTTTCGGCGTAGAATGATAGGTCACACTGACAAGTCAGTGTTTATTGTATATTTAAGCAATCTATGAAAGAAAAGTCGGAAAGACATAAAGAGAACGGCGTCGCTAAAGTATAATTTGTATCTAAGCTTCAACCATGAATGATTATATAATATATATATATATATATATATATAGGTGTTGTTGTTTAGTACTAACGGTTTTTACTTTATTGTTGTTTTTGTTTGCGATGATTCTCTTATCACCCTGTTCGTTGCCATGATCGTGTCTTCGAACTCCACCAACTCGTGCCGCCGCCAATGATAATGTGATTATCATTCCTGTCGTCGCTACACTGGTGATCGCGTTCGCAGTATATGCGTGCTCTACATACTACGCTTCATACACTTGTATGTGCAGCTGTGTGCATTCTATGCAGCCGATCAGGACACCAGTGTCCCAGCACTATCAGATGACCCACTGCGAGCCGCTCGAGGCCGCATTGCGAGGAGTAATTGGTACGGGCGCTTCAAGCTCTGTTGGCGGCGATTCAACGAAACAGGTACGTTTGGCCATCATCAGCAGCATTGCCCGTCAACAATAACAACAGCACCGACATAACACGAATATAACAACAAAAACCTGTAGTAGTAACAAATCGCTACCACAGACTTGTGGCCATGAATAAGAAATTAACAACGTTCACAACAAATCCTATACGTGCTTACGTTGAGATGACGCTAATTCATTGGAATTTGATTTAATTTTACTAATAATGTGCGCACCGCAACACCTATATAATATATATATATAGAGAGAATTGATAAGCCTTTGCTCACATCCGTAGGCTGCGCAATCGTTAGGCGAGTACCACTGCATTGACGGCACCATACCCATACATACATGCTCACATGCGATGCAGACACAGGAGACTAACAAGCAATGTGATTTGGTTTATGTGTGTGTGTGCTGCGGATTTCTTTGTCACGCGACCAAAACGCGAATGAACACGCTACGTCCCTTCATCATGGTGGACGAACGCAAACGCGCGGATTCGAGCAGGTCACTGTCAACATCAACCAGATGGGCCGAGCACAGGCCGGTGCCGCTGCGGGAGTAGCCGGAGTGAACGGCGGCCACCAACAACAACCACCGCCCCCTCCGCCCCCACAGCAGCAACAACAGCCCCAACAGCCACAGCAAGCGCCACATCCTCAGCAACAACAACATGCACAGCAGCAGCAGCAACAGCAGCAACATGCGGCCGCCACCGGTGGCCAGCTGGTGCCCGTCTCGCTGCAGGTGTTCCAGTGCGGTCAGTGCGACTACCAGAGCCACAAGCGGGGCAACTTGAACGCTCACGTCCAGCAGATGCACTCGGAGAAGAGACCGTTCCCTTGTCCCCACTGCGATTATCGCGCGAAAACGGAACGCCACTTACAGGCACACATACCGACGCATGGAGGCGACGAACCGCCGTTTAGGTGAGCGCAGCAAGACAGACTTGCACACTCTCTCGGCTCGGTGTTTATCTATATAGAAGGCCCAATCTGCAAATTTTATCAAATATGGCTCCAAAATGGGCATGTGTCGGTATCGAATCCGCGACCCTCAATATTAGACTCTCTGGTTGATATATAATATATATATATATATATATATATAATATATATTTATAGAGAGAAAGAAAGAGAGAGATATCAGACCACATGATACCTTTTGCCCTTACTTTCTTCTCCCTCCTCACCGGCTGAGAAGCGTTAGGTGAGGTGCCAATGTATATCAATACCCTGAAACGCTAAAGTGTAGCTGTCATTGCGTTCACACGGTTTGTTGTCACTTTAACGAATTTTGCAATAGGGTACTGATAAAAAGGGCAAATACATTGCGTGTCTTTTCCTATATGCGTCGTTTGCGCTTAAGTATGTTACGCGGTTATCTTGACTAGAGAGCGTAGCGTATCCGAACTACTAACCGAACATTATTCCGTTCATTCTTCCAGGTGCAACCAGTGCTCGTTTGAGACAGTTGACCGTTCTGCACTCGTTCAACACGTGCAGGGTGTCCATGAGAGCGACAAGGTATTCAGCTGCGAACAGTGCACCTATAAGGCTCGAACCAGCGACTATCTTGCCAAACATAAGGTGAGTACTAAACTTATGAGTGACTATGCAGACATTGATTGATCCTTTCGTCTAATAAGGCGCGAGCTTTCAGTATGCATGCTTAGGTGCGTACGTTTGTTGTACCTTCCTTGTATGTGGGTGTGTATGTATGTATGTATTGTGTGAAGTCCCAGTGGGGCATTTGTTCCTATACGAGCCAGCGTATATAAATTTCAGCGTGGCCAGAACTTTACGCATGAACAGAATTTCGGTGAACTCTTTTGGTTTTTTTTGTTGTTTGTTGATGAAAAACACTAACGTCGTTTCCGACACGGGGACGCTGTTTCCTTGTTTGTTACTCCGCCGTTGCAGGTGACGCAGCACACTCCGCTTAGCGAGCGGCAGTTTCAGTGTCCGCATTGCAGTAAGAAGTTTGCTATCGAGTCACTGTTGCGACGTCACCTTAAGAAGCACCTGGACAACACGCGACACAACTGTCCGCACTGCGGCAATGCGTTCAAGGACATCCGTCGACACCGAACGCGATGTGCCAAGGCGCCGGAAGAGGCACTGAAGAAGGAGCCGGTACCCCACAAGGAGCCTGCGCCGCCCCGTCGGCGCGGATCGCGAAATAAGGAAGCTGCCGCAGCGGCGGCCGCCGCCGCTGCTGCTGCAGCTGCCGTTACCGCGTCAACGTCCGCGCCTTCGTCGACGGTGCAGGCGACGACCTCGTCGTCATCGACGTCCACGTCGACTTCGGGGTCGACCACCACCGTTGCGACGGTGACAGCCGATGGACAGGTGATCATCCCGCAGCTATTGCAGATGTCGAACGGCCAGATGCAGCTGGACCTCAGCAGTTTGTTACAACTCCAGGGTGGCCTCAAAGGTGTCCCTTTGGGCTCGGTGGTGGCCTTAACCAGGGCTCGTTGCTGTTGGGCGGTCCGCTCGTCTCCACCGTTCGGGTCCTGCCGATGTCCGTTGACGGGCTCGGCGTTCCCAGCACCTGATCGCCCGATTGTCGCCCGTCCAACGCCTCTCTGTTGCTATGCAGCTCGGGCTTGGCTCGGCGACGAAGACGGCGGAGACGACAGCACCAACCGCAGCTACCAGAACAGCAACAACAACAACGACAGCAACACCACAACAGCAACAACCACAACAACAACAGCAACAACCACAACAGCAACAATGGCGGCGACGATGACGATGCTGATGCTGATGATGATCACCACGGTGTTGAGGAGGAGGGGGAGGAGGCGAAGGAAGAGAAGAGAGGCGAGAGGAGAGGAGAAGAGAAGGATGTCCAAAACGTCAAACACCTTCAAGGTGTGTGTGAGTGGCACTTCGCCTCTTTCTCGCGCACGCTCGCTTGCCCTCTATCTATCTGGCCGCCAACCTCCCACCCTCCCTCACGTACTCAATCAGTCAATCAGTTGTCGTCAATCGTCAGTCAGTCGGTCTCGTTGCAAAGTTGCAACTCTCGATTGCGACGACATTCGATGATCGATGAGATCATAGTTCCGTGCCGTTAATAATGCACCGGCGCACGCACGCGCGCGCAATTTGATGGGGACAACGTATTGGCTGCTGAAGGTATTTCATTGCAGCAGCAGCTGCCAGCATACGTTCGGTCGTGTTCTAAGCCGACAGCGATTCGATATGTCGGTGTCTGCCTGATTGCAGTTGTTGGCGCAGATGACGACGACGATGATGATGATGGTGATGATATTGATTATGATGATCGATGATGAATCACTGAATGGTTGATTATCCTACCTATATCTATCTATCTATCGATCGATCTACGTTTCTGTCAATGAGCCAAGGCGCCAATAGCACCCGCTTAGGTAGCATGCTGGTACAGTTCGTTCGGATAGCACTCACTACCAGAGGCTGTTGCGAAGCTAGGCTAGGTAAAGTGAGAGAGAGAGAGCATGTTCTCTTCTTGGAGGTTCTGTGTCCTTCCTTATACATAAGACAAGACGGCAAAAGGCAATACTACTCTTCTGCCTATGACACGTTGCCTGCCCTGATCATCAGCATCATCACCACCATCACCATCATCACCATAATCACCATTATCATTATCATGATTCATATATGTTCTTTCTGCCAGGTCGCGTCGTTCCGAACGACGACGACGCTGCCTTAAAGTCGGTAGACATCGCCACTGTGGTCTCGGAGGCGGTCTCTTCTCCGCACTCTGCTCCGCCAGATGGACGGCATTGTGTCAGACAGTACACAAGTTCGCCGGTTGCGTCCAAGTACCACCCGTGGCCGTGCTTTCTCCAAGCAGTGGGGCTTGCTTGCTGGCTGGCCGGCCGGTGGCGATGGCGTGGATCACTTACGAAATGCAAATGGTATGCAGGGCATTTACAACATGGAATCCAAGTTCTAGATACCATCATTATCTTAGTATTATTGCTATAGAGAGAGAGTACGATCTATTCGTATGACTATGACGGTTACACTTATGCATATATTAATTACCATTATTGTCATTAGTATGTTATACGTACGTACATTCAAATAGGATAACTGCGTCATTACCATTAATAATATTATTATTGTTATTTCTATTACTATGATCATTATATGCATATTTCAGGTTACGACTTTGACATAATATCCCCGAGGCTTTTGGTTTTTCACGACCGTTTACGCTGGCATAGTAACATGGCATGTTCATTTCTTCTCTTGCTTTCTATTGATATATCAACACCCAAAACACTTACACGCCACACACACAGAGACACACACACACACACATATATATATATATATATATATATATATATATATAGCCCGTAGTACGAGAGAATCTAGCACGAGCAGACTAGGTGGTCGCTGTATCTGATCACGGAATGATAATGGACGAAACTAGAGTATCGATAACGTCGAGAGCGATCAATGCATTTACTACGATTACATAATACATGCATGTCTTCTAGTTGAATGAGATAATGCGGAAAGTATAATGCGTGCTGTGTGCTATAGTGGCGTGACAACAATATGAAATAATTGCTAACGAACACAGCAAAAGCAGCAGAGATAATGACGAAAACACCATCAACCACAACATCATTACTAAGATACTGTATATTTTGTAGAGTGTATATTTCGCTGTGTACACAATTGTAGTCATAATACGGTGGCAATAATAAATATTTATTTAAAATTTAAAACAATCGTGTTTTCTTCGAATTGGCGTCACATATGTATGTACAGAAAATTGTCAATTGACACTACCAACTAAGAACGATAACAGTAATGGTGATAGCACCAATGACGTAAAAATGAGCTCATACTTTTCCACGATAGTCCTGTTCCTCGCATTTGGACGTGTTCAGCAAAACGTCCTTGTTTCAAGTTGCCCCTCGCAATTTACGAAAACCCGCTTGTAGATGATGTTTAAAGGTATCTTTCTCAGATGGCTTCCGATGAGAGTACAAGTTGAATTCGATGTTGCTCTCATTGCCAGCGAAAAACATAACACAAGCTTTGAGCGCCTCTTACTCGTTGTCATGGCCAGAAGCTTAGTATAGTGCCTTGTTGCGTGTTTACACCTTGAAGCGTGGCGAGGGTGGGGGGCTAGGAAACGATATTTTGGCGTGCATTCAGACTGTGTGTGTGTCTAGATGCGGGGATTATTGCTTGAAGTTGAGCATTTTTCTCATCTCGCATCTCGTGCGAAAGCACTGGTGCGTCGCACGCAGTTCCTCCAGAGCATTGGCAATGACGGAGTCTCCATATAGAAACAGCCACCCTCTTTTCCTATGCCAGAGTTTTGGTCTTTCGTAGGATTAGTTGCGGCGTGACTACGTGATTGACATAAACAGACATATACAGACACACATACATAGAGAGAGAAAGAGAACGAAAGATCTTCTCCATGATTTCATGCAATCTGTGTGACGGATCGCCTGTGAGAAAGAGAGAGAGAGAGAGAAGGCTCGTGAATAAACAGCGGAATCTACGTTTGTCCTCCGTGTGTGCTGTTTGCGTGTATTTACTTCGTCATGAATTTTTAGGGTCCCGTCACCCCCCAAACGTACCTCATCTTCGGTGCTCTCTTAACTCAACGACTCGACTCCTACTCGTCACCGAATCGTCCACGAACCTCGTACCCGAGTATCGAACACAAGACTTCGACGTGCTGAGGTTCTGCCATCCGCGCATCAGATCGTGGAAGGTGTCCTCCGGTACGCAACGACTATTGGCCAACCTGTACATTTAAGCGGATTCTGTCATCTCCGGAGATCGTCTTCGTTTGTTATATATATATATATATATATATATATATATATATAATTTTTTAACGCATACATCGAACAAGCCTGGTATTCTGTGTATGTCTATGCATATGTTGGGCGCACTTGTAATCATCCATATTAAATATTTCCTATTTAATTTAAACATGAGACCAGCGTAATCAACCAATGGTTATCGACCTTAATCATGAAGTCAATGGTTATCGACCGTAATCATGAAGTCGCCGCTAGTGTACGCTGTAGGTACTAGATTATATCCACATAAACAAACAAACATAGAGCTTTGATATTGTGACAAATGTCCGCTAATATGTTTTAGTCTTTATCTAATATCTATAGCGATTGTGCACAAGGACCCACCGTTGCTGTCTGGGCATAGGCAGGGTATCTGGGGAGCCTAGATCAGTCACGATCAGTCACTCAATGGATCTCGTTTAGTAAACTTTTTGGAAATTCTCGACTGTAATGTGACCGGGTACTTTGCGGAGAGCATAAATACCAACGCCAGTAACCGACAACAATATATATATGCAACCATACATGGATACACACATGCCTTGGAAGAAGCTGAGGCGCATATTGAAAATGTTAATATTGCACTCATATCAGTGTAACCAGAGTATATGTACCGCTGCCACTAGCTCAGTTAGCACACATTGAGCCAACTGGCATGCAAATGTAGCTGTATGCAATAAAGCGTACGAGACGAAACGACTTGCTTGGTCTCAATCCATCGATGTCTCATCTGTGACGTAGTAGCTTCTACAGGCAGCAGTCTGAAGTCCGACGTTTTGCCAATCAGAACAATAGCCGATTATAACTGGTTTGCCTTGGAATTAGTGACTTTGTTCATTACGAGCCGTGCACAGGTTCAGCGCTGGCATTTCGGCGTCTATCGTTTTCAGTGAGCTCTTCTGTTCAATACGAAACGATTTCGTAATGTATCAGCAAAATTATTATTATATTATCATTATTTTCTCTCACACAGAGCCGAGAAAATAATGATGACAGTTTTTTTAGATAAATACTCGCCCCGTTTGTAGTCCAATAAAAAGCATGAACGATCGATGTGAACAGAGTTGTAGTCAGAAGGTTTATGCAATAACCGAAATTACGTTGGATTAGTCGACGGAGGGTAGACACTTGTCTTAAATAATTTATGGTTCCCAGCCAACTAGACAATTAAAATTTTGTCTGCCCGAAACATGACAATGAATGCCTTGCGCTTGTTATGAAGCTTTTTAAAGGCAGAAAAATGCACTAAGTGGAAGGTTACTAAAGGATTATTTTAATTTAGATAGTATCTTTCTGACTCACTTTCCGAAGGCCCCGTGTAATGAATCATATACACACAAAAACATATTAAGAGATATTTATCCGGATACGATGATACCAGCGATTGACTTAGAGAACTTCTATGCGCATATATTCTAGTTCAAGTTTTGATAGACTACTGTACTAACTACCTACTACTACAAATACAATACGTCGCTTCCAAAGCTAGAAATCCAATTTGGTGTGTCGCGGTGGCACTACATGGGTATGCCCGACGTTAAGAGACTCGAAAATGCAATATATATATATATATATATGTCCACTTGGCAAAATATTTTGATCGAACTCATATAATATCCTCTAGTCATATAGTTGATCTATAAGAATACCCGTGGGTTAGAGAACCCGCGACCACATGTTCCATGATGACCATGATGAAGACAATCCACTCCAAACTGCTGATATAGCGATGTTATATACCCCGTGGTATTTTTACAGAGGTATTCCGTCCAGGCCTGGTTAGTCATAGCTGGTAATAAATAAAATTCTCTGGAAGTTAGAGACATTTTTGAGAATACTCGTGCAGGGCGGCTGTTAACGGTAAATAAAAGCAGTCTAAAAGTTCATCAATAAATTAATTTAAGCCCGCGAGCATGTATATTAATCTGTTACGCGATTACTTAAATTCGACGGAATGCCAAATACTCGCTTTAAAAAGGCTGATTTCACCCTATCTGGCTACTATGAATTGCCATATGTGTTAAGATGTTTCTACGTCAGCTGGATACCGTATACTGCTACGGGTGCTACTTTGAGCGTGAATAATGTCATGGCCGTCCGAACGGACAACTGTGTTGGGTTTCTGATACCAGCTGCCGCTATAAGCTCTTTTCTGCAACGCTTAGTTATACGTTGTGAAAAGGTTGTACCCCGAGACAAAAGAAATCACTCCGAGATAGGTTTCTACAAACTGCACTTGCTTGCAGTTTGCAGACGTAAGATCGCAGTTTATCTGCGCGGGCTCGTAGCCCTCCACGTCGGAACCTTACAGTCTTCGCTTGTGACACATTTACCTTGCAAAGTGCAAAGCGCGGCCTGCAGGTCAGTACGGATTCTGCTGAATATTGCCAGGTCATCTACGTAGAGCAGGGTTATGACTGCTGAGTGCCGCTCTTTCACGATGCGTGGTAGATCGCTGAGTAACGTTATGAATAACAATGGGCTGAGATTGTCGTCTTGCTCAAACGTGTTATGCTTGCATAAACCATCATCGAAGATTATCTGGTTAGCCCTCAGAAGTGCGCTGAGTAGAGTAAGCATTCGTGGTCCAATTCCAGCCTGTCCCAGTTTCTTTAAGACATTATCACGAGATGCGATGCCAAATGCAGGCTTCAAATGAACAAGAAACGCAAACAATGGAAGTTTTTCCGGTTTAATGAGATTGTAATCTGCTCAAGAAGTACTTCACAGGCGGAGATAGTGAAACGCCTAGTTCTCGAACTATGCTGCTCATCTGGAAGAAACGCCCGTGCTCTCAGAGGCCGTGAAGTATCATGTTAGTATGCTTGAGAGTAGTTTGTAGATACAACTCCTTTTTGATATCGGCCGCCACGCGGAAAGGTCCGAAAAGTCTCTTTTATCTTTGGGATTACCTCGAGAAGGCATTCGCACCATTTGGCTGGCATTGCTCCCTTAGAGGAGCATCTGTTAAAAAGAGACTGCCATATAAGGTGATGTCCCTGCCGAAGGCGTTCATTCCTCACAAGATCTGACCCGAATGCCTTGTTGTTTCGTATACGAGCGAGAGCAACATTGATTTTGTCTAGACTAAACGGTCAACGGTACAGACATATATTGCTGTAAATAGTTTTGGAGTCTTAAAAGACTTGAGGATTGTATATATATATATATATATATATATATATATATATATATATATATATATATATATATATATGCCTTTTTTAGGCTAGTGAGATCCAAGGCAACATTAGGTGAACAATCAATGGAAATCACAAGATAGCTGAATATTGTCCAAATAATAAGGAAGTAAGTCCGATTCTATTGTAAGATGGGCATGCTTTGATTTCAATGGGGATACTCTTTTAAATAATGACTTTATAGCCCGTCTCAAAGTAAGTGGCAGAAGCGGCAACATTAAACGAAGCTCGCGCGTGAAGCGTGGCTAAAAAGAAACGGAATTATAAAGCACGAACAAATGGTTTTCACGTGTTCGTTTCCTGCGCATATATATGTATATATATATATATATATTTTTTTTAAATATTTTTCCGTAACGCTAATGCCCGTGTACGGTTTTTTCATGTCATGGCTAATTTTTAATCCACTCCGGCATTCACCTTGTCTAAATTGGAAACCATGCAAACCAATTTAAGAGTGACCGGTCTGGGTCTCGAACCCAGTCCTCCCAAATGCAAGGCAAAGGCCTTGCCACTAAGCCATCTTGGTAGCCATATATATATATATATATATATATATATATATATATATATATATATATATATATATATATATATATATATATATATATATATATATATATATATATATATATACCAAGCACTCTTTGGCTACATTCAGGCTAAACGCACATTTGACCTAAATCGATCAAGTTCTAGATGTGCTAATATATTTAGGATTCCAGGGTCATATGGCATAGTTTCCGTGTATGGGAGATGGCGTCCTGTAGTCCGAGCGTATATGCCAGGAGCAGATCAGACCAGATAGAGATACAGAACGAACACCAGCCGTTAACTTCCCCCTTCTGTGTTAGCACAGTACTGTATGAATGGAATCCGACATTGGATGGCGATGGAAAACGGCTAATTATATTCAAATCGAAATATCTTTAATTTTGTACAAATATCCTTATAGAATAGAAATCATTTTTTTCAGAATGTTATATATATATAGTTACAATAACATTGAACATAATAAAACATTATTTCTGAGCCTTGCAAGGCATGCTGTATCTGTCACTCATTGTCCGGAAAGTATCGTCGATAACGGCAAGCGAAAAACAGTGATAACAAGAGTAAATGAGCATCATAACTACTATGGTTATTATTATAGTGAGCACTTCTAATCGTGTGTTGTACATCCGACGCAACATCTGTCTTCTTACAGTGGTCGCAGCATTGTAACCTTGGTATACTTATCTACATGTGATAATGGTGTTGGTGAAAAATACAGATAATATATACATATTGCACTCCTGTTTGGGAGCCCATCTGATCAAATACAGAAAGTTAGTGGAAAGCGTCCAAGACACGTCTCCAAGGCGCCCGTGGTTTAGGCGCCTTCAAAGTGTGTTAGGTGATGCTGTTCCTAGTATTGACTCGCTTTTCACGCATGGCAACATAGCAATAGTAAATTGCTACGTCAATTGAGCAAAATGTGATTTGCTAGGACGTTTTTTAATGCACGCTTCAATTACCCCCCAAGGAGTGAGCACTGGATTACTCTGAAGGCCGTGGCCTGTTCTGAGTGCGTACCACGGATTGCTTGCTTGGCGGATAGCCAAATGGGTGCATGCAAATTCGAGTAGTACTCGCCTATTATGTTCTTCTCGCAGAGGCACGTATTCTGAAAACAATACATATATGACCATTGTAATTGCAGGACACGTCGTTTTATGTCATAATAAAGATGATGTTTATGCGATGTTACATAATTTATACATAGCATAAATTATTGTTATTATTATTATTGGTACAAAGAAATTTATAAAATACTTAGGTAATCGAATACAATCACACACCGGGAATATACGCAAAGACGAGTTTCTGAGGGAGCTGCTTTCACTGCAGAGAAAATGCAGAGGAAAAAATTAAAACCGCGTCGATATTAGGTGCGATGGGCTGAGAATAGCCAGATGGAAACCATGAAGTAACGAGGATACACATTCACACTTCATAATTGTATTGTTCTAACACTGAATAATAGTAGTAGTTATAATGATAATAATAATAATAATAATAATAATAATAATAATAATAATAATAATAATAATAATAATAATAATAATAATAATAATAATAATAATAATAATAATAATAATAGGAGTTTTTTTATGTTGGCCGAACGATGAGCAAAAAAAAATGAACTCGTATGTTTGGTACTCGGTTAACAGGTGCTCTTTGCCTGATGCGGTTAAGGCTCCTGGCCGGGCTAGGTTGTGACAAACGATGCTAGAGAATCGCCCAATTGTTGTTGTTGTTGCGACGTGCGAGGGAAAAAGAGGGTCTAGCAGCAGTCGGTGCCGCCGCCGTCGCCGCCACACACACTGAGGTAATCGGGCAGCTGTCGTGCCCTTGAGAGGGCGGGATCAGGCCGCGAAGTTGTGTAGATGGTCGAGGTTCGCTTCGAGCGAAGTTCGCACAGTCGAACGATGAGTGAGCGGTTGATGGCGGCCTCGTCCGCTGCCCAGGTGGCCGGCTTGCATCGGCCGATCGACTTCACGCAGCCTGCAACACGTATAGCGTATGTACGTATATCTGCTTGCATTAACTTATTAATTATCAATCCAAGCCCGCTTGGATGTGGTTTCGCTAAACAGCAGATACGGACAGAGTGGCAGACATCTCGTTACAGAACTATTTTGCCGACTTCTCTTACCTACATTAATCTAGAGGCACTAGGCTACGCACCTTGGAGAACTGCTACAGAGGGACTAGTACGGACTGCCACCAAAGCTAAAACCACGCTGAATTTTTCAAGCAGAACGTGAATGTCTGCTTGTATGTGTTTCCCTGCATGGGGCGTGGGGGTGCATTCCCTTTGCGGCGTTCGCTTCGTCTTTGATGGCTCAACGGAAGTCGCTAAAGTCGCAGAAGAACCTGAGCTCGATTCGATTGTCTCTGGTTACTCTGCCATTTCGATCTAGGTCTCCAGTGACCGGCCCAGGTAGAGGTAGTGCGCCTCTTTGTAATGTGGAGAAGCTTAAAGATGCCACTAACTTAGCTGACGTTTATCTATTTACTTTTCCTTTTTTTTGTAATACCTGCGCGTTCAGGTCAATGCGTATTACAATTGATGTTGATACGGCGAGAGCAGCATTCAGCACTATACCATCCCGCATTGGCGACTTTCCCATTACAAGGGGAATTCGTTATGGCGATCTCCGAGTGAGCAATTAAGGCCTACTAATTGGGTGGGTACTGGAAAGTAATGATATATGATATGATGTCTATTTATTCTTAATTGTAGTTTCTTGTTTGTGTTACAACTTCATATAGCCACATGGCTAGTGCGAAGCATATGTACAAGTCAAAGTAGGATTTTATACATTATCACCGTAGTATCTCGCACTATTACCATTATTTATCTATGGATTGTCTACATGTTTACATAACCCTGGTTTAATCCGTCGCAAGTAAGGTGAGATAGTGCGTTCTCGCAGTGTTTTTTTTTATTAGCTAAGCGATATATGTGTCCTTATGTCACTAGGCAACTTGTTCTACAAGGTAGCACCTAAATTACAGAGTGCAAACCTCGATTGTGTACTTGTGGCCGAGGAGACAATAAGCAAGTGAGATGCCGAGCCTCGAATGTTTTGGTGTTCCTACAGACTGGATAAGGCCAACCAGGTTGGGATGGTCTATGAAGCAATGCAAAAAGCAGTCCCATGGACGTTAAATTTTGGCTGAGATTCAGCCCAGAAAGTATAGGTTGGGTTGGTGACCGAGGAGAATATGCTTTATTTTGACAACTATGGTAAACTTAATTGGGTATGGTAACGGGACCACCGAGAGTTTTTTATATTGTTCTGTTGTTATTGAGACGCGCTGTGGGAAACCGAAAACGAGGTAAAGCGCCCTTTTCTGAAGCAAATAAAGCGGATTTATATGAGAAGCATGAGTAGTACCGTACACTTCTAGACCATATGTCAAGTGGCTCTGCACATACGCTTGGTACATTGCCGTGAGCCATTGGCGGGAAAGGATTATGCAAGTGCGGCATATGGCGGCTACGCCATTGATAATTGTTGCCCTGACCTGTTTCGTGTGCGTCTGAAACGTCAGATGTTTGTCAAGTACGACCCCCAGGAACTTCATTTCAAGTATATCAAGCATGCGATCGCAAACAAGATAAACTTTAGGATTGATTGTCGTATGTCCGGACCACTGATGCTTCCTTGAACCATTGTGATTGATATATTTTTTATATAGAAAGGGAAATGGAGAGAAAGGGATTGTTTTAGTTGAACAACGTGACGTTTTTCACCCACCTTATAATTTTTTTATTTGCCTGATAGGTAGAGATTTCGTTTAAATAATGTCTTGATCTGCGGTATCAAAAGCCTTTCTAAGGCTAATAAATACCGATGCAACAGTCTTCTTTAATTGGATCTGTTCCTGCATCTCTACGATCAGATCCTATCACAGACATAACTGTCGACTTTTGGGGTCAGAACCCAAACCGCCTAGTATGCAGGACGTTATGTCCTTTGATGAAATAAAGATGATCGTTGTCTTCCTATGGATCCCCTTACCATTTAATTGAAGGCACTTTAGGTCCTAAGTCTCCTTCAGTAAAGTTAATTTGTAAAGGTTAATGTTCGTCGTTGGGAATGCGGTCAACATCAAGACATCTACGTTTTTGGAAGTTTCAACTGTTTCAACTGTTTGTTTATCGACATTTCTTGTAGATAATTGCACACATTAATTTCAAGCTCCATTAAGCACATAGCTTGTTCGGAGCCCCTTTTATGAATAACAATGTATAATTTATATATGCCATTTTCACCCATTTACAATATATTGCAACATGATTGTATTTTTATATCACTTTTAACCAGATACCAGGTTTCAAGGTAATGCTCTTTAAGATCGCATTTGAAAATGAGCAGGGACTTTGTCTGCCTAACGGAGGCCGGTACTTTGTTCCAGTAGGAGGCCCCAATGTTTCTGATTGATAGCCTTGACTGGTTGGAGTTGGCGTGTGACAGAGTAAGCAGGTTTGATGCGTTACCCCTTGTAGATATGGATGTTGCTGATGTTGCCAGACCATATAAGTTTGGATGCACTCCAAGGAGTATACGCTTAATTTCAACTACGAGACAGTATTCTATAAGTTTTGGAAACGGCAAGATGTTAATATTTTTGTAGTGCGGTTGCGCTGAATCTCGCATCCAGAGGTACAGAGATGTTCTCAGTGCTCGTTTTTGGAGTCGGTGAAGCGACCTGATAAGACGCATCTGTGTTAAGCCATAAACTTCTACAGCGTAGTGACTATGGACGTAGGCAAAATACATCGCCATCAAGCAGTTTTGGGGAAGAATTCGTCGAGCTCTGTATAGAGCTGCATTGCTGCCAGATATTTTCTTACGTATATGTGTGACATGCGCTTCAAAGGTCAGCTTTTCGTCCAACGTAACGCCTAGGAACTTCTTTTCCTTTAGAAGCGAAAGGGCTATGCCGTCGCACTGGAAACGGAGGGGATTAATCGTAACGGAACCCCGCGGGGAAAGGAATTGTATTACACCTGTTTCCCTCCAATTCATATAGAGGCCGTTATTCCTGAACCATGATGATAACCTCTGAAGGTCCTCGCGGACCATAGCCTCTATCTCAGTTGGGGAGTTCCCGACGAATAGTCATATGTGATTATTATTATTATTATTATTATTATTATTATTATTATTATTATTATTATTATTAAAAATCCATATTAAAAAGTAATATTGTTATATTATTATATTACTACGATGTATTGTTTTCATTGAATGCATTAAATTTGAACGTATAGGATTTGTTAGGCAAGGGGCCAGCCGTTCGCCTCTGAACATCGGACAACGATAGTCGCTGCATTTAACTAATTGAGAAAGTAAATAAATTATTGCGCCAATATATATATATATATATATATATATATATATATATATATATATATATATATATATAGTGGCGCACTAATTTATTTACTTTCTCGATATTTATATATTATTTGACCCACTACTAGGTGTGTGGATATAATTCGTTCTTGGAACTACAACACAACATAACAAACGTAAGTAAACGAATGCATACCGAGTATGACCTTGTGAGTGACGGGGCAGAGTGCTGGCCGATCGGGAGAACCCTTAACGCTTCTTTCCATCAGCGTCTGATCATTGAAGACGCAGACCAGAAGTCGCCGCGCAGCGGAGATTGCGCTCTTGGTTCGATAGCACACATTGAGGAGGTCCGGTAACTTTATGTACACCCCGGAGCCGGCTGATAATTCCATCACCTGTTATGGAAACAGACAAGTTTAAGAGCAAATCATTCGATTTCTATATACTTATTCTACTCTTGCTATAATAGCCCTAGCGGCAGCCCGCAAGAATTGTCGCAGTTACTAGACGATATCTACGAGCCCACACGGGACGCTGATACTCTGCCCACATACATCACGGGAGACTTTAACGCTGTGTCAACAACATGGAGCTCAAGCAGCACTAATTGGAGGGCAACTGCTGGATGAATGGCTGGCTTCACACAATCTGGGCACGGTAAACGACGGTGATACGCCAACCTTCCGTAGGCGCACTAGTACATTCAACGTGGAGCTTATGATATGCAAGACTGGCTTCATGGACAGCATCAAGAATTGGAAGTAAAAAACATGAGCGACCACTATTGCATTGAGTACCAGGTCGAAGCACTAACTCCAAGAATAGGACGTCCACCGCGATAATTGGTCAGACTACTAAAGTTGAAATTTCTGGGCAATAAAAAGTCGGCTGCCAACATCAGGCAAACGCTATAAACAAACGGGTCACCTAAAACCACAGAAGATCTACAAGCCTTTTGTTACACATGCTATAAGCCGGAGCAGAATTTTCGTAAAAGGTCTGCCTTTCCTAGGTTTCAATATTGGTGCAACACGGAGCTCCAAAGCGCAAGGCACATCCCAAAAGGGAAATTAGTAAAATAAAGGCGAAATGCTGCAGAGATAGAGAATGACCCCACGGGAAAACCGTACAAAATAGTCGGGGGAAGCTAAAAAGCAATATTACAAATGAGATGTTGACTGAGCCGTCTATATCTGCATTCAACAGATTTGCCATTGAGGCACTCGAAGTGCCCTCAAAAGATACATCAGTAGTCACCATCTCCGAAATGTTGGCAGCGGCGCAGCGAATCAAAGTGGGTAAAGCCCCTGGCCCGGACGGCATTTCAGCAGCAGCCATCAAACTGCTATTCAAGAAATTCTCTGAGGTCATTTTGATACCCGAGGGGGCGGCTCCTGCAGACCTATTTGCCTCATTAACACCCTGGCAAAAAGTGGAGGCCGTGATCGAAAAAAGGCTAAGGGACTTCGCCGAAGAAAAAGGTCTTCCCTCGGAGGCTCAATACGGATTCACAAAACGCAGATTTGTTCTTACGACTACAACCAAGGTAGTATCTGAAATCGAAGCGATTTTAGAGACTACCTTGTGTGTAGTCGCTCGACCACGGCAAAGACCAGAGGCCTCTTCTTGACTGTTCAACTGGACGTCAAGAACGCTTTTAACAGTCTTCCGTGGAAACCCATTATTGTCGTGCTCAGACGGAAGAAAGTTCTACCTTTTCTAATCAGGCTGATCCCAGATGATCTGGATTGCCGCGCAGTGCGGTGCGAGGGCAAGAAGTCACCTATGACTGCGGGGATTCCACAGGGATCCATACTAGGTCCGCTGCTCTGGATGGCCCTCAATGGGTTCAAAACCCTTCCTCCTGCAACTGAACTCATTGCAGGAGGAAGGGCAATAATTGTCATAGCCTCGCGGTTACAGTGAGGGCTAGGGCCGCGACTAAACTAGAGCTACGGGCAAAATAAGGACTTACCGAGATTCCTTTCTGGATGGAATCTAACGGCTTAACGCTAGCCCCAGCTAAAGCAAAGCCATTATTCTGATTGGCAGAAAAAATGGATGGCGCACCCATCCGGCTAATGTTGGGCAACACCTTTACCAAGATATGACCAGTACATTCACATTAAACAGGCGGCAGCAAAGACCGCGGCAATTATCGCCCGTCTGATGTTTAACAACCATGGGCTCAAGGAGGCAAAGAGAAGACTTTTTATGCCAGTCACAGAATTCATTGCTCTGTATGATGATGGGAGAGCCCACTGCGTGGAAAGGAAGAAGCCAGAAGGGAAACGCAGGCGACAGAAGGCAGCTTCGGGGTCCTGCCTCCACTGCAGGACGGGAGCCTATGACGACGCCTTCCACACTCTGCCCATCTGTGAGGCACTGCAGGCGACTAGGGATATGCCGACAGACGCAGGGGGTGAAGGAGGCACTTTGAGAGGGCATGTTCGCAAGCTACATTTGCGGCTCGGGCGAGAACTAGGAAAAAAGGGCTCACTGGCGGAAAAAATACTAAGGGAAAATGCTAATCTCGAAACAGAACGGCTTCGGCAACTCTCCGGACAGCAGTAAGACGACAGTGCTTACAGAACACCAGGTTCAAAGGCTAATGGGCAAAGCGTGTTTGACGAGGCAGGGAACCGGGGGTGATTACGGCCGCTTGATCCGATTGGCACCCGCCACAGCTCCTGTCAGTCCGCAGCACAAATTAATCAAGATCCGGGCTAACAGAGTATAAAGTTTAAGGGGAAGGTTTGTTTAGTGGGTATGGAACTCGACGGAACAAGATCCGAACGAGTCCCACACAGCGCGTGTAGGCTGCCATGCTATGCTCGTCGCTCCAGTAGGTAAATGCATTCTCCCTCTTCCACGAAAAATGATATATATATATATATATACGACCAAAACTGTTGCTACAACTTAAAAGCAGAGAAAGCATAAGGAGAAAAGTAGCACATAACTAGTTTTTTTGGAGGCAGCAACGGTTGTTGTAGTTTATGGCCGTATATTTGTCGATGATAACACGCATACGGTTCAGGTCGAATGGGCGACTTATAAATCACCAAATATCTATCGACGAATTGCCCGTAACAAACCTCGGAGTCGTTGGCTTTCCATCGCAGCTGTTGTGGGTCGGTTCTCGCCGTCTCATCGTCGTTACAAGTTGTAAGCTTTTGTCGGCTAAACTTACGACGCTGCGTAATCACAACGCTCTTGTTGTCATGGACGGAAGAATTCTTGTTCTTGTAGCTTCTGTTTCGAGTGTTTTTACTGCCGTTGTTGCTGCGAGTACTGGCTTCGATATGGTGTCGTTGGCGCTTCTCTGCTACACCTCCAACGACAACATCACTGGAGGCTAGTTCAACCCGTGTCATTGCTCCGTGCCCAATGGCGCTACTGCAGCTGGTGATGCTGTTAAATCCTGGAAAATAAGTACGTCGCATGAGTGCTCACAATTTGATTTGCAGTTGATGTAATTTTATTATGTTTCATTATTTGTTACTGTTGCTGCTGCTGCTGCTTTTGTGTTCTTCTTGTTGTTGTTGTTGCTGCTGTGTTGTTGCTGTGGTCATCGTGACGGTGTTCCATATGTAGTTGGCACAGACTTACTTATGTAAGGTACAACAATATTACGCTATCCTGATCATTTTTGTTAACCAAATTTCTCAGATTAGTGCTGATGTGCGTACTTAAATGAATGAATCGGTGCATTATCACGTTTAAACCAAGTCATTTGTTTAGCCTATAGTAGGTCAAATAGTTATTAAAAAAAACTATTCAAAAACAACTGCTTCCGTAGATTCCAAGCCAAAAACTTTCATATACAAGCAGCTTTATTGGCAACGTTAGGCTATGCGTGGAAATGTATAGATATTGCATTTCTAAACGGTCAGGTTAATAATACAGAAAATTCTAGTAATTCTGTACCTGTGCTAGAAGGCGTAGTTTATATTTAAGAAAAACTGGTTGATTTGATTGATATGAGATGACGTTTATTGATACTTAATTGTAGTTTCTCGTTTGTGTTACAACTTCAATTGTGATACATTTGTGTTCAACTTCAATTGTGTCTCATTTGTGTTACAACTATAATTAATGTTAGTTGGTCATGTAATAGAACATTTTACAGACATACATTATGCACTTGTTGCAGTTGTTGTTTTGTTTATGTCGCGGTGAGGGGGGAAAGAAATCGGCTTTTGAATTTTGTCTTGCGTCAAGCGCTGTTCCCAAGGTAGAGTAGCGCATGCAATATAAGCGCAAACAACGAACCAGGAGAAACAGGCGCAGAAGCTCTTATGCTCGCGGGTCGCAGCTGTTGGTTACGGGAAGGTTAGGATATGCGTGAAAATATATACACATTTACATACTAAATGGTAATGTTAATAATACACCTTGTAGGCTTAACTCGTTCATTGGTCGGCACTGAGCTCAAATGCGGCAACATCTTTACTGTTTGTGTCTGTTAGCAGAACAATAGCAGCAACTGGAGAAAATCAAATGCTTTTCAAAGATCAAAACGCGTCGGTCCAGAGCGCGGCGTGAATACGTGGAGCATCCTCAGGAAGACTCAGCTCAATCTAAAAAGAAACATCACGATAATTCAAGCCAGAGTAGTACGGTATCACGCATTGAATGCAGGTAGAAATGCATCCGTTCTTTTCTCTGATTTTACAAGGTATTTTTTAATGATTTACTGTGTATGATGCCTCTGCAAGGACGAACCCTGCAGCAGTTATTCAAGATACCAATTCATGGTCTGCACAAAAATATATAATGGCACATATAAAATACTTATATATGCAGCATTTCACTAGTCATCCTACTACCAAAACACCGATAATTGGTCCGTACAAGAATATAAAATAGCTGTGTGGAGAATCGAGTGATGAATACCGTTGACGGAGGTGATGTAGTAGGGCTACATATATATATATATATATATATATATATATATATACGGTATCCCGCCAAAACACGTAGTATTCCGACACATACCCAGTGGTTACCTAAGCTGTAACGCCAACGGTAAACTCGTATATTTTTTCAAACTTATCGGATTAGCAAACGACAGCCCGGTCACCGCCCACAGTGACGAGGAGAAGAGAAACAAAGCAAAGTTTCGGGCTCCGAAACATTTCGTCTTCGGTGCAGGAGCTGATGCGGCCTATCGGCTAGAACTTCTGCGAGCTTCATGCTGTGAGCCATCGCCTCGAACTCGGCTTGCTGTCGATTTAAGGATGAAAGACGCGTAAGGGTCCTGTCGGTCACTACCTGAATGTGGCACGAATCGCGCATTTGGCACCTGGCATTTGCCGTTTTGCGTTGCTCATTTTGGCTTTGTGGCACTGTCGTTTAACCTGGTGACGCGTTTATAGGCACGTGCACATATGAGCGTACGATGTCGACACGTGCTCTCATTCTCATACAGACAGAGTTATCCGTAAGCAGCTTTTCCTTCAGGGGCTCTGTGGGTTCTTTTGAAGTGCTACCACTGTTGACGGGTCGCTACCGTCATTACGACTTGGACATCGACTACGGGTACCACTGCAAATTTTTGCAAAACTTGCGGGGAAAAAACACTCAGTTGCGGCGAAAAACCTAAGGGGGTGGCCTAAGGGGGTCACGAGAAAGTGTCGTCGAAGTGGCCGAATCGACCGAAGTCGAGGCGTCGGGCCTCATCATACGCACAGTCGAGCCCGGTGGCGTGGTGCATTCCGCCTGCGCCTCGCGACCGGAAAAGCCACATAGTTGCGCGGGTTCGAACCCCACCGTTGCACATTTGTATTTATGGGGGTCCGTCTATGAAGCATTGCGCAAAGCAGTCCCGCGGACGTTAAATCTTGGCTGAGGTTTAGCCCGAAAAGTACATATGCACTTCGAAGTTGCATGGCGCCTCGTTGAGTGATCCTCGTCGATCGGTCACTCACTCACTCAGGCAGTCGCTTTGTCACGCACTTTCGCATTCCGCATTCCCCGCCTCCACATCAGCGCGCCGAAACTTGCCATAGCGAGGCGGCATCGTGGCCGTTACAGCAATGGGTGGGCGGGTGGCAGATGATGAGTGTGATGACACTCATGCTTGCCCGCTGTTTACTTTTGCGTGTTCCTCTTGGATCTCAGGCGAGATTAGCCTGCCCTGCCCACTACGATGTGTCACTGTTCTATGACTGCGCTATGACGTAAATATGGACAGATAGATACATAGATAGATAGATTAGATTCAATAGATAAACAGATAGCGAAATAGGCGCTCACCCCACCCGTAGCCAAAGCGCAGAACGGCGCCACTCAGTCACATACCTGCCATGCCAAACTAACTTGGGGCTGCACATGTAACAACAACAACAGCTCCAATAACAGCTTAACATTGTTGTTTTGTTTTAATTGAGTCGTCACACCACTGGTATTACAGGGCTATATATATATATATATATATATATATATATATATATATATATATATATATATATATATATATAAATCACTCTTGCTATGCAGAAATTACGGTCGTTTGCTTGACGCGGTGCTTTCTTATCAATTCCTGCACAGCCAAGATAATGATCTCGCCTCTAAACATATTATTCGATACGTTTCGTAACGGTTACAACTAGCGTTGCGGAATGGCGGCTATAACAGCAACTCTAGAAGATCAAAGAAAACAGAGAATCATAAACGATGGCAGCAACAAGATCAATAACGTCGACAATGTTGCCTTTGCTATTAGCAAATGATCATTGTCGTCGTCAACAACAACAACAACAACAATCAACCCTAATGCTAACAACAACAAAAGAGTCGAGCAACAACGAGAAAGGTCCGCTACCAAATTATACGTAGGTAACTAGCAAAGCGTTTGCAAGCAAAGGAGGTGACTATGATATTTATAATTAAAAACGCCATTAATCTGAAGGTAAAATCATTATTTCGATGTCGACGTAATTTTCACCAATGTCCATATATTTCTTAAGGCGATGGATCCTTTAAAACGTGTCTTTCGATGTGGTCTGGCTCCGCATTAACGTCTTCAAGCACTCGCGTGAATCCAAATGATTTCATCTCATATTTGTTATTATTCAAAAATAGTATTGAAGTCGCACACTGCCAAGTGAATAAGCTGAACGCTTCAACATCGCGACTCCAAACGCGGGGCGAGCCTGAGTCTTTTCAGCTTTCTTCGTAGACTGCCGCGAGGTCCACACGGCGTGGGTAGACTCCCATCCTATGCCTTTCGCCCCAGTGCGTAAATGCATTCACCCCCTCCGAAAAAAAAACAAAAAGTAGACTGGCGCGTTGTTGTGGTGTAGGAATTCTCGCCTTATTATCAGCCTTAGAGATTTTTATGAGCTTTTCCTAGTTAGCGCACCCTAACACTTTTGGTAAGCATTCTGCAGTGTGCCAGTCGCTGGTGGTCCACCTTCTACTTTCTTTGAAACGTTTGTGCGTTGCGCAGGTGCTCATACCCAACCACTGCGAGTTTTGGCACTTCAGTAGAGAGTCATAAAATGTACCCAATTCTCATCACCTGTGACGAGTCACTAAAACAAATTAGACTTGCCCTCGTCGAACTTTCTGAAGAAATTGGCTCAGTACCATCGGCCTAAACCTATGCACATTTTAAGGAAGTGACGCTTCCTGAATAATATAATCGACGGACTATGTAAGGCCAAGTAAGCAGTGTAAAACAAGTACACCAACGCCACGTTCATTGCGAAAAAAGGTTTCTTGGACCAAAACAGTTAATAGGGAGACCAACAAGAAAAATCTATTTTTCAATTTTAATTTATCATAGATACGTAATATTATAAATAGGCTATGCGACATCGATGAGAAATCTGATCCCGGATGTGGAAATACAAGACGCCAATTGACGGAGTACAAGATAGATTTTAAAACGGTGGCACTAGAGAAGTTTTTTCTTAATACGACGGCGAATATTCTGCTTTACCTTGACTGTTCCACCACTCGTGCTCGAGTACTTCTTCGATGCAAAACCATATAACCTACAATACCAATAATGCATGATGTTGAAAGCTGTGGTCGTTGAGGGCTAATTTTGCTCACACAATGCCTCGTTGATATACTCACTTGATTAGACTACAATTTTAGTACATAATCTGTGTGTTTTTTTAAAATTATATTATCATTTATTTATATTAATCTGTTTTTGTGCACGAATAATTCCTGGCGGCATTAATATTAACATACGGAGTGCGGTTCAGGGTTGTGTCCACGGTGAGGTGGTCATTCAAAAATCATTCAGACCCATGTTTTTAGGCTATTTACTTATGAACATGGCGGAACTCTCACAAGTTCTGCATAGCGCAGAACAACCATCAGTTAAAAAATAAACGACGACCCTTTGATTCTATTAACTTCGAAAGATCGCTCTAAAATAGATAAAGCTTGAGATGGCTGTGAGGTGTGTTGTTGTGAATTTAGCTAAATATTGCTTTGAGTCAATTGTGTTTTTTTTAATAATTCCACTTTTTTATTTTTTTAATAATTCCACGTTGTTATATTCTAAAGGTATAGGTACCTTTGGTTAAACCGCAAGTGTATTCAAGAAGATTAAAACGTGTAGTTTGAATTTTTAAATTAAATATTTTAACTTTAAGGCCTATATAACCCTATACTCTTTAGTTAATGTTTGCATTAGAAATACTCTCGGAAATACTTGTACGTTCTATCTAAATTTTGTTGAGAGCTTCGACGTGCATGTCTTTCCTCATAAAAAAAAATGTACAAATTCGTGAACAGTACGCTCGACAAGGTTCTATTTGACCAGTATTTATTCTATGTGGCGTTTTAACCTATTATGCTTGAGGATTTGGGGTTATATTACTGATTTTTTGGAGCTTAATTTCTTAAATCGGAGATGGCACTGCAAGACTCACGATATCTATGAAACTGGTTGTTTGCTTTCTTGTCATGCTCTTCATACTGCTCATAAATGTGAACGTATCACGTTTGTTAAGAAAAATAGTTATTAGATATATTTGTAAGTTTCTTGTTTTCATCAGCATAGTTATTATTTGTCTGTGTGGTCATCTTACCGAATAACCTCGATCTTGATCTGTCTGTGCAATGCCTACTAGGTCTTGATTACATTTATTATTTGCTGCAAGAGGGAAATATTTCTCCTGATTTAGAGGTAAGTAAAACGTTTGACCAAATATCAGCCCTAGATAAAATTACTAAATTGCTTTATATTAATAATTGTTTTTTCGTCGTTGACTAAGATCTTTACAATTTTCCCGAATGACACACGAATTGAATTTCAGATACGCGAATTTCAATTATCCGACTACGTGGTCAATCTCAAGGCGCCAAGGGGATCTGTTGCTGGCTCAAACGTGGATGAATCTATTATCTGCTATTCGTTTGACATGTGTACCTAAATAACACATGTCACCCCTTTATATCCGGGTCGCTTAGAGTGGCAGCATAAGTGAACATGTTGAGATATCTAGGGTTTCCCCAACAGTCCTTGTGGCAGCATGGTCGCTGACTCTTAGCCGTACAGTTTTTTATTTGCTCTCAATGAGCATCGGCCAAAGAAACTTCGATCAACAACAGATATCGAACCGGCGACACCCCGGTAGATGACAACCATGACGTTCTAGCCCCGTAGACTACGTCGCCACGTTGATATATGTACGTATAATATGCATTCAGAGAATCAGGCGAAAGCGTTTCGTTTCATGTGAACATCTATTGGTAAACACATTACGTGAAGCAAATAAAGTACCCCATTTAAAGCTATCACCCATCTAAAAACTGAATGCCCGATGTCTAAAGCTATGACATAACTTAATTAACCATGCCCGGTTGATACGCCGGAGTTCTCCTGTCGTGCTTCCAGTGCAAAGAATTGACCCGCATAGATTCCTCATGTTCCAAGGAATCTGTGTGTAAAAACTCGGGCCAATATTTGGGCGCATACTAATTCATATAAGATCAAATCGAAGATTGATCACTCACTAAATTGGTTTTTATGGACTACAATCGTAAATTCTGTACTTATTTACCACCAGAGGACGCTCGTTAAACAGTGCCGAGAAATATCTAATTAGATGTATTTTTTTCACCAGATTGTTTTATTGACATGCTCTTTTACAGGCAATCTCTCACAATGTATGTAATAATTAATTAAAAATACCTATTGTTGGAGCACCTGCATCTGTCAAGTGTAATCACAGTATTATACATACACACAAACCTATATGATTTTTTGTTCATTGTTTCTGTATACCCATTGTATACCCATACCATAGGGGTAATTTCATCTTGCACAATGTCGACAATTTACTAGTACACCTTCGTCTTGCAACGTAACGAAAGTGTGCCACATCAGATAAAGCGCCTTTGTCATGTGTTGGGCTAGACCAGCTCTTGAACACCGGACTGTGTTCCAAAATTTTTGAGTTCCGTCCCAATTTGAACAGCAATAAAGGGGCTCGTTATGTTATTTGACGCAATATCCCAAAAAGCGGCCGAATGCTTAACACGTTTAATGCAGTCCATTGGACCGCTTATACTATAAATTGACTCCAAATCAGCCAAAATAGTGTAGAAATACGATGTAACGTTTGGATCGAAAGCTCAATAAATCAGAGCATAGCTTTATAACAGGTTAGATGTTCCTAAATTCACGTATTGTTGTGAGGTTTGGCGGCCTTACTTAGGCAAATACATTGAAGCAATGTACAGAGGAAGTTCATTCGTCGTGTCTCAAAAAGGTGTAACATTGCCCAAAATTCGATTGTGTTGGGCCCTCTTTGGGAACTGCAGTCCAGAGCTCTCGCATGTAAAATCAAAATAAAATCATCAAATTTATCTAACTATTATACCATTCGTGTAAACAATCTTAGAAGCGGCAGCACGATCTCGTCCAAACAAATTGCAAAGACGGATCGCGTAATAACATGTTTTCATGGCGGATGGCTAGGTCACTAAACTAAATCTGCTTGGAGCAAGGTCAACATCGCAGCGTATTAAGAATCTTTCTTGGGACTTCACATGTTCGTTATCAACGTAAGCGTTGTACCCCAGAATATCTCGGGTAAAAACGTTTACAGATTTAGTCTGCGTTAGCACATGTCAACATGTTAGAAATGTCATTCCTATAGAAACAGCACCGTCATTTGCTAATCGAAGCATTGTGCAAATAATATACTTGAAGTACTATGTTTTTTGCTTTAAGTTTATGCATAATCTAGCAATTATGACTATGTTTGAGATATTTATATCGGATTGTTTTGTTACATTTATTCATAATGTCCGCTTATCTTTAGAATTATACTTGATTAGCGCTTGTTTAATGTTTTGCACTTACTAATACGCTTTAAGCAGATGTTTTGTGAGTCTAAATGAAGAGCATATTATATATATATATTAGATTAATCCTTAAGTCCGTTCGAATTTTTCACTCATTTTTGAAGACACGTGTCGTTACAATGGAAGGCTTTATTGGAATGCTGTATTGCCCATTTTGTTTAACTACCTTAGCCTAACGTTCAGGTAAGCTCATGATTCCATTCCTCTAGAAGGTTCGCCTGGCTTCCGAAGTAATGGTCTACATACGTTTTAACATCATCCAAAGAATCGAATTCTTTGCCATTAAGAGAATTTTGAAGGAACCAAACTAGATGGTAATACGAAGCAAGGTCGGGACTATACGCAGGGTATGGCAAAGTATCCCATCCAAATTTCATAAACATCTTGGTGGTGAGCAAAGATGTGTGCGGTCTTACGTTGTCGTGGTGAAAAGTTACTCCTCGTCTCTTCGCCAAGTCCAGCTGCTTCTGGTAAATTCCCCTCGTCAAATTGTCCAGTTATTGACCGTTTCGTTTGGTTGTAACAGCTCATAAAGGATCCCCCTTCGTATCCCACCAAACACTTAACATTACTTTCCTTGTATGGGGGTCCGGGCTTGATAGTTGTTTGGGGCCCGCTCCATTTATAAGCCACGCCCTTTTGCAGACAACGTGCTTATATAGATTACGTACTTAAAGTGTCAACTTCTCATCCCTTGTCACCATAGCGCGGAGAAAGGGCCGATCCTCGTTATTTTTTCTTGAGGTGATCGCAACGCTAGCACACACGCTTCTCCATTTGGTGATGATGAGCGCGTTGGCGCTCATACATTTAACTTGCTAACGAATCCCTCGGCATGGAGATGCCTTTGAACGGATGTGTGTGGTAGGTCGGCAATGGCCACAATCTCGCGCAGCGAGAGGTGTGGGTTTCGTTCGACACACTGTTGTTCATGCGGCTGCGTCCACTGTCAAAGGGCGTCTGGGCTGGGCCGTCTCGGTCGTTAACGTTGAAGTTGCCGTTCCTAAATCGTCTCATCTGTTATTGTCTCTCCGCCATAAATTTCACACATCTTAGTTAGGACTTGGGTTGCATTTTTTCTTTCCGAGAGCAAAATATCATTAAATGCCGAAAATGCACATTTAACTCTGCCACCTTCACTCGAGAGTTAGTTTGCGTGAGTTAGATAGGTCGAGCCGGGTGGCGTGGTGCATTCGCATGCACTTTGCGACCGGGGGAACACCACAGGTGCTCGAGTTTCGAACCCTACCGTTGCACTTTGTATTTATGGGGGTCCGTCTATGAAGCAGTCCGTGGACGTTAGATCTTGCTGAGGGCCAGCTCGAACATTTTATAGATATTAGAAATAATTCCATGGTATAAGAATAAAACACAGGTCTGCTCTTACCTCCATGTAAACAACAACCTTCTCCAAACAGTTTCACCCTCTTCCGGGGCTGCGCAGTACAATTTCCAAACGGACTTATAGATTAACTCAAGCAAATACACCTGATCAGACAAGATAGCTCTACTAAGAAGCTTAAAATTAAAATATGTAATGTTCATTGTACTCGTTGCACGAAGTTGTGTTCGAATCCACGGTCTCTTTAGCAGG